>CAXAMN010004302.1:96807-147506 GCA_963970005.1 Durusdinium trenchii
CCCCCCCCCCTAGAGAAGCCCAGGCCCAGGCCCCAATTGCTGGAGATTGAGGACTGATTGAGATTGGAGGTCTTGGAGACCAGATCTCCCTCATAGAGGTGATGACCTGATGTTGTATGATGGGATGTCGTGGACTTGCTGATAGATGATGGTTGATGGACTTCTGTGTGGGAATCAATGAGAACTAGTATGTTTGAATCAGATTGATGAGAAATTTGATAGATTACAAGTCGACATTTTTGCTAGACACGTTCTTCAAAACAACTAACATTTTCAAAAAAAAACACAGAAAACCACAAATCACAAAAACGCGTAAAAACCACACCCGCATAACGTCGTTTTCTGTTTTGTTAATGGTTTTTGCTACCCATAAGTATGAAGTTCAGATAATTTGATTGTTTTTTGAAACAATAGAGTTGAAAATAGTTGAACAAAAACATGGACAGGCAGAATGGGCAAAGCAACACCATGTGGAGCATGTGAACCAATGCTTCCTGAACGATGAGTTCAAGCCTTTGGTGCCACTGCCTGGGCCGCCTGATCAGTTGGCAACGCCTGGACCAACACCCCCGGCCCTGAATGTGTTGGCGTGGGGAACTGGCAAAGCCAAGGAGACCTTGAAGACTTTTGAAAACTTGGTGGGATGGAGCCTTCTCCACTGAGTTCAGGGAGTTTGTGGAGGCAGCACGACAATCCCATGACCTTGACATCAAGATCACTGATGAGAAGGATGGGGCAGGGCCCCCGTCTAAAAGGCGCCGGGTGCAAACAGGCGGGACCAGCCAGCCTGTGAACCCTGTGGAGACACCTCCTCAACAAGATGAGATTCAGGAGTTTGACATTTCTGAGATACCAGCTTTGTGCTATGAAGCCAGGGTGACTGCCGCCCCAAAGCTTGTGCTGAAGGTCACCATTGGGCATGGGGTGTTCTTGGAGAACCAGGGCGACGCTGATGAGAGCATCAAGGCTGGAGTGGTGCTGTGTGGCTTCTACAAGGGTAAGTTTTGGAGCCCAGATTCAACATCTGAGGAGCCAAGTGAGAAGTCAGATGTGTTGTTCAGGCTGAAGTCGCACAATGATGGGTGATGCTGAACTCCAAGTATCAACCAATCAAAGACGTCATAAAATCCAAGCGGATTTTGACACCTGGCGATGCTCACGTGGCTTACCACGACCTGACTGATGCCCCGACACCAACAGACCCTTCAGCTTTCCACTTCACCCCGAAAAAAAATGAATGTCTTCTTCAAGGTCACTGACTTCCCTGCGGTAAAGAGTGAGGAGGGAGGTGATTCCAAACTGATGATCCCAGCTGCTCATTTGGCCGGTGCAGTGCCACCAAAAGTGTGGGAACCGAGCAGTCTTTCTGCTTTGGCCTGGGCAGTGAAATGGCCTGCTGTGGCATCCAAGGGCTTACAGCCCATTCGTCCGATGGTAGTGACTGCAAAGCAATTTGTCATCAAGAGCAAGAAAGCGGTTCAGATTGCCAAGCCCGATGCTTGAGCCGCTCATGAAGTCTCGGCAGTTCATCTTCATTGTTCAGGTTCATTGAACGTGATAAGACTGGTGTTCATCTTGTTTTTTATTTGAGCTGCTGGGGCTTGATTTTGAATGTTTTCCAGCTGACGTGCTTTAGGGAGTGGATGCATGGTATTCCTTGTGAAGATTCAATGCCAAGTTTGGAGTCTTCATGTCAAGTCTGCATCCACATGGGGAACAGACTGATCAATCGGTCAAGTCTGTATCTTTCAGGACATGGCTCCAGGAAGATGCGATATCGCGTGCAAAATTTCATGTTTGTTGGAAGTCAATGTGAAGCAATATATGGCAAGCTAAGTTGCTTTGAACAAGTCAAGTTTGCATTATGTGTTTTCCAGGTACTGGCGTGGCATACACAGGCCCTCAGTTGATGTGAAACATCTTTGTCTCGGCGCTGGAAGAGTGCCATGAGAGATATTGGTGCTGGAAGAGTACCGCATTTTTTTTGAAAAGTGCCATGAGAGACATGGTGCTGAAAGAGTACCAGCAGTTGCAGCTTTTTTTAAGTAATGTACCCGAACTGCAGTCCGTTTTGTAAGGTTGGTTGGCCTTCAAAGCCCATTGCCGATATTCAATGGCGCCGACCTTGGTTGCTGTATAGTAGCTTGTAGGGCCCACTGCAGTCAGTTCTTGCTGTGATCAGGCATACGCCCAATGCTAAAGTTGAAGCCATTCTCAAGGTTGAGTTTGATGACCGTGCAGCCATGAAGAGACTTATATAATTTCAATGTCTTTGTCATGGTGGCTCAAACCGTTTCAATTTCCCAGGTCTTTCAATTGCAGCCATGTTGGACTCCAATGATCCGCCACTTCTGCCAGTTTCCAGTGAGAAGCCCGCTAAACAAAAGGCTAGCTTACCACCAACACCCAGGAATTTGCCGGCATCTGTGCGAGTGGGGGCCTCTGCAAAGTCTTCACCACCAGAACCCAAAGTCATGACAGTGGTGAGCAAAGCGAGACCAGATTCGCCACACCGCAGTCTGATAGTGTCAGGGCCACCATTGACAGCTTACGGCGGTGGGAAGGTCAACCAGCCAAAATCACCACCAAAGGCGGGCAACACGCCAAAGCCACCACCACCAAAGCCTAAGGCTGAAAAGCCCAAGGCTGAAAAGCCTAAGGCTGAGGGGGAGAAACCCCCTTGCCGTTCAGCCAGCACAGGGGGAACAGTGACAGGTCCTGAAAAAGAGCCACTTCCACAAAAGGTGGCAGGAGGTGCTGAGCCTGGACCTTCCATTGGTCCCATGCTGAACGAGCCAACGATGACGGCGCCAATGCCAACGGGGGTCCAGATGCCAGGTCCTCAAATTGGCCTCCAACCGCTCCAGCCACCCATCATGACAATGACACAACCTATCACAGGGCCGACAAGGGCACCATTTCCGGCAATGCCAGCTGGGAGCAACTTCATGCCAGGAACAATGCACATGATGGGTCAAGCCCCTCAGATGATGGCTCGAGGCCCTCAGATGATGGGTCAAGGTTGTCAAATGATGGCTCAACCCCAGATGATGATGGGTCAAAGCCCTTTGATCATGGGTCAAAACCCTCCAATGATGATGGGTCAGCCATGTGCAGGTGCCACCTCTAGCGTCTCAGCAGATCCAGGTCCTCAGTTGCCTGCTTGGTCTGATTCTGGTCAAAAGGGTGGCCGGCGTCACAAGCATGGCCCTTCTCAAATCAGAAGAGAGGCTGGCCAAAGAGAGATGCTGATAAGGGAGCACTTTGAAGCAATGCTACAATCTCAAAAAGAAAACTATGAGGCCCAAATCCTCCTGCTCCGGGCTCAAATGGTGGCAATGCAAGCAATTTGTATTGCAGCGCCACACCAGCAACAGCAGCCGGAGCAGCAGGATCAGAATGAGACTGAGTTGGATCGGCGCGCCAAGAGAGCCAAGGGGCCTCAGGAGTGAATATCATCGCTGTGACCAGAAGGCTGCTGAGAAAGTGAAAAAAGGTTTTGGTTTGGCAGCGCCATGTGGCTCTGAGTCTGAGTCAAATCGGTGCTTTGTATAAACTTGTGCACTGATAGTTCCTTTGTAGTGTACCGAGGCTCAATCTGCTTGCCATGCCTGCTACTCATTTTCTGTTTGATGGTGAAAGAGCACCTGTTGACAAAGACTGTCCTTTTGTCAATGATGCATTGAAAGCAGGTGCAGTTTCATTTTTTGTGTAGAAGTCAGGCGCTGATTGATGCAAATCAGACAGGCGCTGGAAGAGTGCTTTAGTTTTTGATGATCTCTTAAAATGAACTTTAGCACTGGAAACTGAATTTCATGGCAGCTCTTGCAGTGCCAGGTCAACGGCGTGTGGTGGCAACTCTTGCAGTGCCGGTTGAATGTCGTGGCAACTCTTGCAGTGCCAGTGGGGTAAAATGTTTGGCAACTCTTGCAGTGCCATTGAAATGTCATGTATGGCACTCTTACAGTGCCAAAGACATGTCACGCATGGATATGAACCATGCATACACACATATATTCAAAGATATCATGCACAAATAAACCGTTGCTTTTGCTTCCAAATCCAGTGTGAAAGGAAACCTGCTCCACACTTTTCGGGCAAAGTAGAACTCATACATCTTAGCGACACAGCGGTCTCTAAACATAAATCAGCTGTTTTTTCAAATTTCTCTGAAATTTGCCCGGGCTTCCAAATAAAAGCAACCCCGGAACTCATGATTCCAAAAACTGAGGCGCAAAGCTGCATCCAAACATGGCAGCCAAAATATGCACAAAAATGTTACAGCGAATGTACTGGCAGTACAACTGCCATCACGCCTGTCAGGTGAGGGTTTCTAGATTCCAACCAACTCCCTACAAATCAATTGATGCATTCTCAAAGGACCAACACATGGCCAGGTGAGGATCTTTTGTCAAGGCAATTAATTTTGATGGCATCACTGGAACCCAATGACTCAGTCATTCTGTAAACACACAGAACCCAAAAAAGACCAAATTCCACGAGACAAAAGACCAAATTAGCCAGGCAGACCTTTAAACCTCAAGTATTTCAGCTTATCAGAGTACATAAGCGTCCAAAGTAATCAGCTATCTCAAGTGTTCACAACACAAGTTGACTCACAAGTGTATCAAACCTCAAGTACTTCAGCTTAAAGTACAAAAGCGTCCAAACTAACCAGGCAATATCAAGTATTCACAGCGCAAGTTGACTCACAAGTATATCAAACCTCAAGTATTTCAAATTCTTTCAACGCAACACCTAAGAAGTCAAATGGTGACAGCCCTCAAATCCCACCCAACAATGAACAGGTCACATGGCACAAGAAAGAACTTCTAAGAAACTACCCCCCAAGCACTCAAGACTGCTGACATGCTGCAGCACACACCTATGTTTATCCTTGCTTAGGCCTCCAAACTAGCAACGCACAGCTGTCAAAGAACATTCCCACAAGTAACATGGCAAGCCTCGGGCAAGCAGCAAGAACTCACAAGTAACATGCCAAGACTCAGGTCATGCAACACAACCTCACAAGTATAACTTGCCAAATCTCGGGCAAGCAACAAAAACTCACAGGTAGTATGCCAAGACTCAGGCATAATGCAACACAACCTCACAAGTACTATAACTTGCCAAGCATCAGGAAAGGAACAGAAACTCACAGGTAAAATGCCAAGACTCAGGTAAAATGCAACACTGCTTTACAAAATGTCCCACACTGTGCCAAGTAGAACCCTGTGCCAAACATACAATTTTGACACTAGCTTTTGGTCAGAGAAAGAACGACACTTCTCATGTGTTGCATAAAAACCATACTTTATAGAAATTACTTTAAATAGTAATCCAAATTACTATATATAGTAAATTTTTTACTATATGAAATCACTATTGTTTTAACAGTAATTTTTGTATAGTATTTTTAAACATTATAGTAATTTATTGTCTTAGTAAAATTACTGAGGGATCAACACCAACCATTTTTTAACAAATAGCTAGCAAGCGATCACCGACGCCTCGTCCTTCCTGAGGCTCCGCACGGATACAATAATTTCCTACTAATGGACCTACAACAGCCCGAGAGCCTACCCTGGCAATGGCAACACTGAAGATTAGGGTGCTCACCATGCATGGTGTGGGTATAGTGGACTTTACGCAAGAAAGGGTGTCCACACCCTTGATTTTCAGCCTCTGCACCTGTACAAGGCAGGTCACTAAGAACTTCCAAGTCCGTTAACAACCGGTAGCGTTTTAAGACAGTAGGGCACTTGGTGCAACGTAAGCCTTTCTCAAAAGAAACCCAACTGTGGCCCCCAAAGCGCTTGACAAGAGCTTGGGTAAAGAATTCCTTTCTGGTACGTTTCCACGTGGAAACCTTTGGGGCAGTGGATTCAGCAGTGAGCCAATACCTTATCCGTGGCAACATCCAAGCTGTCAGCCTGGTGACTCGACCAAGAACCCAGCCAGTATCAACACCAACCAAGTTTGGAGGGCATGTTAAATCCACAAGATCACTAAGTTGAAGACCAAATCTCTTCTTGTGAACCAGCTTGGCCACCGCCTCCCTGATGCGGGTTTCACGCGGGACCACCTTCAGCCCCGTGTCCATGAAAGCCGCTCTGACCCACTGGTTCGCGGTCTTCCGAATGTCCCCACCAGGAAGAAGCTCGTCGTTCTTCTGAACGTATTGAGGGCTCACCCGTTTGTAGAATGCCCTGGCCAATTTCCTCAGAGCATGTCAATCCATCAACCCTGGTCGACCCATCATCAAGCACATGTTCACTGGTGTTGGTGAGGCACTCTTTCTTTTCACCATTGCTCCGAGGTGAAGGTGAAGGGAAAAATTGAACATCGAAACATGAACTAGCGCATGTGTGTGGTGACCTGTTTATGTGTGGTTGGATGTTTGTGGTGAACAATTGTTCGAGCTTGGTGGTGACCTCTGTTGGAATTGTTCGAGTTTGGTGGTGAACTATGTTTGAATTGTTCGAGTTTGGTGGTGTGTTCATGGAGATGTGGCGACCTGTCCTGATCCCTCTCTCGCCCGCCGAGCCCCGTGACAGGCTGTGCCAACAGCGGATCGCCCTCAGAAAACGCTTCGACGCGCTTGCACCACCTGGTTTTCATGACATTTGGTCCTAGCAGGGTGTCCCATACCTTCCCAAAGCTTCAATTCTTAAGGGGTGTCCAATGAGTTTGGGGTCTAAGGGGTGCCCAGTGGACACCCCTTCGATGCACCTGGTATGTATTAGTATTAGATAGATAATGTTATAATATGCTATAATAATGTTCTTCTACAAACGGGGTCGCCGGGTGATGTTCTATGCGCCTATATGTTTATATCCAAACAGGATAATATGGTGTTATCTTTGTTGAGCTGCTTTTGGACGGTGTTGGTTGAAGCGAGATGAGAGTTTCTCACATACGAGATGAAGGGTAACTCTGAAGCTGAACATCATATTTCATGCAACAACTTGCTGCTTCGTTTTCTCGCTACAATCAGTCCGTTAAGTTTAATCGCTTATTCCCAGGGATTTCCCCACTTAAAAGCAAAACGCAGTCTTCCAAAGGTTCGTATAGAACAGGACACGGACTCTGGGATCTTCAATGTGGTCAAAGAGCTGCAGCCCATAAAGGCGGCTTCTTGGATCGTGGTGACGCTGTTGGGGATCTCCAAGCTGGCTAAAGAGCAACAGCCATGAAAGGCATCGGAGGAAATCTGAGTCAAAGAGCCTGGGATCCTGCAAGACTCCCAACCAACGGACGACTCGTTTGTCCAAACGAGTCGATTCACCGAAAGGCCACCAGAACACCACTGAGCTGATGCACCAGTGAAAACGACATCCCTCTACACATGCTCAGCTGAAGTCCAAAGAAAGACATCCAAAGACTATCAAAGACATTCAAAGACTACATGTTTTTGTATATTTGGCACCACCTAAGTAAAGGATCATCCTTTGCTGGTCACCTAAAGACCGTTTTGCGTAATAATCTTCGACTTCCAGGGCATGCGTTGCCCAGACGTCGTCTGCTTGCTTGACGGTTGTTCATGAACACATTCCAAGTCCTCACACTGGTCAAAGAAGTGCAATTCAGGAAGGCAGAGTTCCCCATATGACTCAGAGAGCTCGGCAAGGTCATGGTGCAAAGTGAGTGACAATCGCAGAAGGCGTTCTCTCCAATGGACATCAGCGATGAGGGCAGGTGGACGTGTGTCAACGCCAAGCAGTCACTGAAGGCACCAGATTCAATCTGGAAAACCCCTTCGGGGATCCTCACGACACTCAAGGAGCAGCAACCACTGAAGGCACTCTGCGGAATGACAGTCATATACTTGGGCAGGCTTAAACCTGGCGAGTGAAACGCACCACTTCGCGAAGCCAGCGAAGGAAACTGTGTCCATTCTTCTCTTCTTCTGTAACAAAAAAGGAGAGAGGTCGCAGCGAAACCCTGGTCTTCATCTGCGTTGGAAAACTGGGTCTTTGAGAGCCCCCCCAAGTCCCGAGAAATAGAAGCAATTGAGTCACTTCTGACTTGGGTCACCTTCTTCCAAACCCAAAGCATCTATGTATGGAATAGTCACCCTGCTCGAGTCGTGGGTCATCAACGGCCCACGGCGATGTAGATAATTATTCCACAAAACATGGACGGATTGGGACGACATCTTGAAAAAAGGACCCCTTCGTGTTGACCTTAACTCATACTCCCAGTCACTCTTCAAAGAGTGGCATCCAGCAAAGGCGCAGGGCCCCATCTGCACGTGGTCTCCCAGATGAAGGGAACGCAGGGAGCTACAGAGTTGAAATGCCTTTCGATCGATGAGCACCGAGTCCTGAGTGTGAAAACCGGTGGATGGGTTGGGTTAGACAGCACGGTCTGAGGTAGACAGACAGCACGGATGGGTGCAGTTCGTCCAGGAAACTTGAAACATCTCAGAGAAACTGCTGTTTACACCAATTGCGTGGCAGTTCTCCCTACCGACCAAGACCCAGAAATGCACAGGATTTAATTCCCGAGCATCAAAAACATGTTCAAGCATAGCAACACATATGTTCGTGCTTGATCATTTGGTCTTGATTAAAACACAGGTAGCAACCATAAATCAAAAGAGTGTATGCGTTAAACAAACAATCAACAAACTGGACTTAAAATGAGCTTGTGTCCTACTCGGTTCCAAAACTATAAGCATACAATTAGAACTTCCAAAACGGTGGAAGGTTGATGGTCAATCACTTCGTCCATGTCCTTTGGTCCAACCAAGACTCTGGAATGTTCAAGGTCGTCAAAGAGCTACAGGCGAAAAAAGCGCTCTCCCCAATCTCTCGGATGCTGTCGGGTATGCTCAGCTTCAGTAAGGCAGAGCAACCACTGAAAGCCCTGCCAGGGCTGCCAGGGGTGAGGGCCAAGTGGACTGCTGATAGCCTACAGGACATTTGGACTTCTGGGGTCAACAGCAAATTTGATGTAGATTAACCACCCATGCGGGTTTGGAATTGTCTTTGGTCTTTTGGAACATCGAGCTACACAAAATCTGGCTATAAATAAATATCATATACCATTATATATATATATCTTCAACTCCAATTGGTCCCTCTCAAACTTCTGCTTCGGCCACAAGCGTGCTCTTCAGCACGGCTCCTCACCTGGGGCTGATCTCTTGGAGGGACCCTGGGATATTCACCTCTTTCAGGCTTCGGCAGCCACAAAAGGCTTCAGTGTCCAGGGTGAGAACGGAGTCGAGACTCAAGGAACTCCTGAGAGGGATGGGGAGCGAGCGAAGGGCCGTCGGGCAGAAATACCACGAAGGAATGGACTCGTAGGCCGTCGGCCTTGGGGGATAGATTGTACTCCATTGGTAGCCTCATGATACTGTATAAGATACTGTATAAGATTGTATAAGTATACAACCATTCCGTTTCCATATGTTACATGGCTTTTTTTAGGCCAATCTTGGCTAGGATCATGGCCGATCTTGGATCAAGCCGGCTGCCGGGCCGCAGTTGGGACTTAAAACCCACACACAAAGAAAGAGCTGGAGATAGGTAGGGGATGGTAGGGGTATATCAGTATATCATAGTATATCCCATTCCCTGTAACAGCGAATGATGATGGCTATCCTTTCTCAAGAATAGTGATAGTCTTTGATCGACCCTTACTATTACAGGCAATGAATGGGACACACCAAAGATTTTTGGGGAACTTGGATGTACTTGGGGCTCCAAGATATAGGGTTTACGGAGGGTTCAAGAAATCATGATATTGGGAGGAGGGTTCTTTACTTTGGTTTACTCAACAGCTCTCCAGGCATCAGGTCATGAACGCCCTGAGCCACGGTGGCGGTTTGGATTTCAGTGGATCTGGTCGTACGCAACGTCTATCTTTGGTAGCACTCGTACAGAAACACCATATTTCCGAACGACCTTGCTTGGCGCAACGTGCCATGATGTGCCTAGGATCTGCCTTGATGCGCCAAACGCAAAGTGCTGGTGCTTGACAAGCTGCAATAAATCGTAACAGTATTATGTGATTAAGTTGATTGATATTGTAAGCTTCAGTGACCAATGTCGCTGCCATGTCTGTAACTAAAACAGGTGTTGTGTTCTTTGGAACTACAAGTATTCAATGAAGTACGTTAAGACTTGAGCAGCTTCGCTGACTGACCACAGTCCCCAGCCGATTCAAGTGTCGCATCCACACTGAGAATGGAAATTCATGTTCCGTTCATTTATCGGAATAATTGGATTGCCATGGATTGCCCTTCTTTTTCATCCCAAGAAAGGATCCGAAACCAGAACAACACGCATCGGATCGAGTGTTAAAATGCAAAAGACAACGAAACCACAAACAACATGGCCAGTGATAGACCATACTGACCATTCGCAAGGCATACTGTTTCCCAATATTTATAGATTCAATAGAGAAACCTAAACACATCCCAAAATCGGGTGTCAAACAATTTCACCAAAAAGAAACACGACCTTTCAAGCTCGTTGTGGCGCTTTGAACCATCGCTGCTTCATCCGGCTCCAACAACCGCTCCAACCACTTCGAGCACTCAACAAGATCCGTCTCGTGGTTACGGGGTCGGCGGCAAAATCCCACAAAAGAGCAGGAAATGAAACAAACACAAAATACACAATTTAAAAAAAAAAAAAACAACAACACCAACCCTCAAAAAACGACCCCAATCACATCTGGAAGAAAAATCCCAAAGAAAAAATCCGGAATCCTCTGGACCAAACGAGTTTTCTTCTCCCAAGCTTCAAGGAGCTGCACGACTTGAAAGCGCCTTCCCCGATGGCCACCTGACATTTGTCGGTGGTCTGAGTCTCCATTCGGACCCAAATCCTCGGGTCAAGGGTCTGGAGGTGATCGAAGCTGGGTCACAGTTGATGGAAAACGATCGTTTTTGCACCTGGCAAGTTGGAGTGCCATTGGGCGAGTCAAGAGGCATACTATGGCATGCTGTTTGGGGTCATTCCTTTTTGATTTGCTTTACATGTTGCTTCACCCGCAAGCTACATCATTGGGACACCTTCCGTGTAGACATGCTATACTCTGCTCTTTTTGGCAGGAGAAACCGCCGGTGGAACATCCCCAGAAGCCTCCAGAAGCCTCCCGAAACCGTCGGTTCTCCAATACCGGACCCTGAAACGATTCGTGCCATGGAACCCAACTGGGAATGGCCACCGATCTTAAGGAGGCGCAGCCGGCGAAGGCGCTCTCTCCGATGTGCGCCAAGGACTCGGGCAGCTTCACCTGCAAGAAGCACGACCGAGATAAGGCGAATGGATGGAAGGGCCGGGTGGAAAATGGAGAATGGATGCGGAAGGTACAGTAACGATATGTAAGGATGGAGTACAGTATGGACCCTTATGCGTATTAAAAAAACTTTGTGCGGATTGTGACATCTAGTTTGAACCCATTGTAAATGGTCCAAAATCGAAGCATGTGCCATTCACGTTGTTTATATTTTCTCAGATGCTGGTGACGAAGAAAAAAAGAATGGGGAAAGGACAGTAGTAGTAGTAGTAGTAGTAGTAGTAGTAGTAGTAGTAGTAGTAGTAGTAGTAGTAGTAGTAGTAATAGTAGTAGTAATAGTAGTAGTAGTAGTAGTGGTGGTAGTAGTAGTGGTAGTAGTAGTAGTAGCAGTAGTAGAGGTAGTGGTAGTGGTAGTAGCAAAAATAGTTTATAGTAGAAGTTGTAGTAGTAGTAGAAGTAGTAGTAGTAGAAGTGGTAGTAGTAGGAGTAGTCGTAGTGGTAGTTATTATGGTTCTTATTAGTAAAAGGGGAAATAGTAGGGGTAGGGCACAGCGCTTCCTACTAAGCGAAGGTTTCTGGTTGTTACGCTAGGCGAAAGTGGGCCTTATCATCCACCTTTGTGGCAGCGTCAACGCAAAGAAGATAGTAGTTGTGGTATCTGTGGCAAGACTGGTGTTGGAAGTACTGGCAATAGCAGGGGTTACTAGCGGGAGGGGGTGCGGGGGAGGGCGCAGCGCGCCCCCCGCAATGCAAGTACAAACAGCGCTATCCCCTACTGGGTAACACCCTACCAGCGAGCTAGCACCCCACTGGGAAGCTATCTCTCTACTAGGGAGCTACCAAGACTGAAGGACCATAAGACCAGCGGACCAGGAGACCGAAGGACCAGGGGACCAGCGGACCAAAGGACTTAAAGGAGTGGTGTTTCTTAGGGCGCATGGAAGTATACACTGGGAAGCATGTACACGCGAGCGCCTACGCCAGGGGTCAAAAGTGTGTGAGGTAGCCTACGCGAGTGTATTCCAGCTTGAGGGCTTTGTCGAGGCATCTACGCGGTCGACTACGCGAGGCCTTTTACACGACGACTTCATGGATCAAATGCAGAAGACGAAAATGAAGAAGACGAGTTTGGCCTTATTGAACGCTGACCTTCGGAAGATGTACAAAATTGTACAAATGTAGTACGGGAAGCAGCTTCTTGGTAGTACAAATGTGTGGGAGCTCTGGCCTCAGAACTGGCCACTTGAAAGTACCAATGTAATACGGGAAGCAGCTTCTGGGAGCTGTCGCCTCACAACTAGCCACTTGGTAGTGCAAATGCAGTGCGGGAAGCAGCTTCTGGGAGCCTCAGAACTGGCCACTTTGTAGTACAAAGTTTCTAGGACCTTTAGATACTGAGAAGCTCTTTGCGGTACTTGGGCGTGAAGTCGTTCCATGTCTTCACGGCGCGACTCATACAAACAGAAACCAAAACGACGACTACATGCTGTTTGTTTGGTTGCTTAAACGGCTCAGATGGATTAAGCCTGAAACAAGGCAATGGGCCAAACCCTTCCAAACCTACGAAAGCAAACGCAAAGCATTCGCGGGTTTGCCTGCCTCCTGTCTACAGTTGTACAGGTACTGAAGAAACATCCATGGTCCATTTGTTCTTTCCATCATCTGTTAAAGGTTTTATTGGACTCATTCCAAGTTGCAACTCACAACTACGCAAGCCTGCCTACGCGAGACACCGCTATGCTTTCCTACGCGGTTGCCTACGCAAACTTCCACCCCCAAGCATAACAGCCTATGCAGCATCAAGAGCAGTTCTACTTTTGTATAAACTCCTTCATAGACAAAAAAATCAAAAAAATGCTACTCAAAGGACCTGCGGGGACCCAAGGACCAGGGGACCTAGTCAGGATTATTGCTTTTTTGATGCTGTTCCTTTTTTATTGATCCTGATATTTTTTCTTTTGATCCTGATGCCATGGTGATATATATTGCTTCAGAAGCGTTCATGTCTCGGAGTCCGCTGGTAAGTTCTTGGTTCCATTCTGTTCCATCTTAAGCATTCGAGCATCCTTCTGTTCCATGCTTTCTACCTGCTCTCATCCCCGAAAACCCCATCCACTCCAACATGTCGACCTTGCGTCTCACACATCCTGCGCCTGGGTGATGGAGCTGCAATTGGCAAAAGCCTCAGCCCCGATCCTGGCCACGGAACTTGGAATCCTCAGCGTCCCGGCTCCGTTCAGCGCCACGCGTTCTGATTGGATTTCGGGCGTTGGTTGGGGTCCACGTCTCTGGGGTGGCTTTTTGGGGTTGGGGAAGGTGGGAATGGCAGAATGGCCTGGGATGGATGCAAGAAAAGCGAATCCAAGATGAGGGAGAATCCTGCCGCAAGCTCCAACTTTTCTCTCAGCACGTTTGGTGAGCCGGGTGTCGTCTTTGGATCTGTAGTCCATGGTCTTAGGAATACATGGGTCATAAAGCTAAAATGGAGGTTGAGACAGCCAAAAATTGTTTTGCATGGTGCCTCCATGCGAACCCGGGCGGAAACACAAAAAACATAATTGATTCCACTGGATCAAACTGGCCAGATCAAAGCATCAAAGCCGACAGCATCAGTTGTTCGCTCCCTCGGTAGATTCCAAAAACTGATCTGCCAAAGCAATTGCCCGAGACAGTTTTGAGGAATCCAACGTGATCAGCGAACGATGCGCCCAACGTGTTCATCCACTGATCCGTTGGGCCTATCAGGTTCAGTGTTTTGACGTGATTTCCCTGTCGGTTTTAGTGTGATGATAGCGCAGAACTGAGGCAAAACTGGTTGAAAACCACCACATGTTCACCGCTTCCAAGCATCGACACCAGCTCAAGAAGGCTGCAATCTTGGAAGGCAGCAGCCTCAATCTCTGTGGCCGACTCCTTAGCAGCTCAATGAGCGAAACCGGGTTTTGTGATATCTCATATTCATTCTAAAATTAAGTTCATGAAATTTTATGGATGACAACTTGGTTGGAGTCTATGATGCCTTCTACCCGGGCTTGAAAAAGAACCTAAGCCAGCAATGGTTCTGCGCGAACCCTGTGCAGGATTCTACGCTCGGCAAATCCTTCATCCTTCATGTAAACGAAGCTACTCAGCATCACCGCATCCTCCTTTTCAGGCACCAAAACTATTGCATACCATGGCTCAGCTATCAGCCTCCACCAAAAGTACAACCTAACAAACTGATGCTTGCTATATATTGTATCTTATAGTAGGAAATGAGGGAATGAGCCCGATGAACCAGCTGCCAGCTGCTTGAAAAAGACTCGCAGCCAGCCTGAAGAAGACTCGCAGCTGCACCCCTGCACCCTGCGGACCCTCCCTGCAGCTTACTGCATGAAACTATCATACCAAGTCTCTGGGATGCTCACGACTTGCAGTTCCAAGGGTTGTTTTCCAGAAGCTTCCTGGCTGCTGCACACCACAGCATTCATTGTGAAGAGCACATGGACGACCTCAAAAGGCAGTAGCAGCACTAAGGGCCGGCAGTGTGTTGATGTCGAGATCCGAGCTCGTGATACTTTCAGTGTGGAAGGTGATGGGATTAGGTTACTTTTGATGGTGTTTGCTCTGTTTGGCTGCTGAAGGGGGGGCTTTGCAAGCTGCTGGAGACAAATGCTTCTTGATGTTTCTGATTGAACTTTTTTCCCCAAATAGGTTCCTCACAACTCACGGGTTCTTGGAGTAAGACTATAGAGAGCTTAGTAAGGCTAACCTTGGTCGATTTGGGCTTGGTGCAGCCTACCAGGTTGCCCCAGCCTTCGGCTGTCCCCGGCGCTGTCCATCCTCCGTTCGATCTCAGCCGCGGAATCCGGCAAGAGCCCTGCATGGCCCAAGGTTTGCTCGTCTTCCTGCAGTCTTTCGTGGTCCAAGAGCACCTGGAATGAGAAGGACAGCGAATCAGATGAGTGTCTGAACCCATGGGATTGTTCTGAGAAGACACTCATCTGAATGAGTGTCATCACTCTCCAAACAACTTGAAAAGTGTCAGCTGAGAGAAACTACTGGGAGGCGGTTCATATCAATATCAGAGATATTGCCCTATTCCTTTACTCTCGAAATATACCTCCTCCAGCAATTATGGAAGTGGAACAAAAAAGCACCTAGTTCCTCCACAGACTATGTTCCTCGACAAAGATCTAGAGCCTTGTAAGATCTTGTATATGGTTGCATTGTAGGTGCTGCGCCTCACATCAGTACAGCAGGGCTCCTTTTGCTGCCTTCCTGTTTGGGATTGGAGCCGACAGGCGATTGGAAACGTGGTCCATCCCTGTGGTGGGTTGGTAGATTTTGGCGAGTGTGCATGTGTACAGCGGATCCGTTCGGAGCTGTGTGTCCGGCATATCAACGCAGACCGTCCACTGCGAGTGAATGGTCTAGATATGTCTAGATCTTGTATGGTCTAGCCTAGTGTAGCTTCCATGATTCTTGGAGAAAAGCTCCGTCTGCTCGTCATCTTCGGCTACCATGACAAGTATAAACTATAGTCATCATCTTCAATATATATGATTGACATACATCTTCCATATACATGTATATTTATAGTGTATCCCAGAGACTCCATGCATGACATATTTACCTACATATGTGTGTGGTTTGAGGGGTTAATGTAGGTATATATGACAGACATGGAGTGGGTATTGATTGACTGGCTTCAAATGCATGTCGCTGCCCTCCTCCAGTCACCCCTCTCCCCTCCGCTCCGACCCAAACCCGTCGTTTTACAGTCACCTCGACACGCGTAATGCGCCGCTGGAGCTTGTCGGCACCTGGGGAGGCGGAGGCGGAGAGGCGGAGAGGTCACACGTGGCACTTGAAGCGGTTGAATTGAAGTCTGTCTACGTATTTACTTGAGATTCGGGGTTAAACATGATTCGTGGTTTCGCAGTAAATGACTGATGTACCTCTTAAGGATGAAATTATACTGGATCGATCCATTATATAGATGGATCATATCTTGATAACATTTCTGCCCTTTTGCATAGTTGTTGGAAGATCTAAGTATCCTTTCAGTGAGGCTGCTCAGGGTGCTGCGCCCTGCTGAACCCACCCCCCGGAAAAAATCGAAGACCAAACAGAACCCTACAGATCCAAAGACCCAGTAGCACTATAATACCTCCACGTAGAACCTCTGGGACTTGGTGAGTCAACGGGAATGACTCGACCCCAATTCGGGTCATTCCGTCGGTCGATCCCAATCGAACCCATATTGCAAACATCGTGAGAACAAGGTGAGGCTAGCTGAGAGAAGCCGTAGGAACTGACGCTTCTGCCTGAAACTGTCCCAAGGACACATGAGCAGCGGACAAAATTACTTGTGTAGCGCAATACCATTTGACATGATTATCGTTTTTGGTGGGGTCCATATCGTTCTCCAATGTTTCTCCAAACCGTAGTTAGCATAGCATACCAGCACATAGGCTAAAACACAAAATATGACTCACAACCTCAGATTAGAGGCTTACAGTGCTTTCTGCACAGGAATGGCACAGCACTTGATTTATGCACTCGGGTTCTTGTGGCACCGAGCTGTGCAAGGATCACAAGATAAGCGGGGACCTAGTAGCTCGGACCAACACTAGTAATGTGGAGAAGTAGGTCTACGGAGTGCCTGGCGTGACATTTAGGTTATCGTTCGCTTATCGTTTGGATTATCGTTTGGGAAGTTGTCTGGGATTACCATTGATGAAAAGAGGTGCCCATCGGTTTAGCTCAAATATGCTCAAATAAACTTGCAAATGCAATCGCATCTGGTAACCACAAACATCTTTGTACCCACTACATCTTAACAAGATTATCGTTTTTGGTGGGGACCATATCGTTTTCCACAGAAACAAAGCCCTCAACATAGGTTTAGGGTCATGCCGTGACTGAATAAGTCAGCCAATAATTTTGTCCGTCGCTCACATGAACACAAACATACCCTCCCAGCAACTCGATCTCCAAAGGGACGACGCTCCGAAAAAACGGGGATCCGCACTGGGCTGCAAGACTCGCAGTTGATGCTTCAAGTCCTTGTCCCACGGCGGAAAGAGCAGCAAGCGAAAGAAACACCGACACACAGGGGGTCAGACCAGCCCCTATATAGTCTTTCAAGACCTAAAGGTTGACCTAGTTTTAGTGTCAAATCCTTAGTTAAAGGGTTGGACGCTATATGGCCGTTTACAGGCTGGAGATTCTACCAAAGAAGGAGTCATAAAAGATACCATCCACAACGTTGGTGGTTGGCTTTCACCGAGAGAAGCAGAACTGAACTCCTTTAGGCTGCGGCTATATACAGCATACAATATTGAACGGTGCCAATATCCTTCATCGGAACTTTAAGTGAGTATTGAAAAGAACACGGCAGAAAACACATCCAACAGCAACGAATCATTTCGGTTTCGTGTTTCAGCACCGAAAAAGAACACAAACACGGTCGACCGCTTTCAGGACCGATCCGCTCTGTGCTGTAGGCTGACCTGAACCGCTCTGTCCGCGTCCCGTCACGTCGGGTCTCCGCCACGCGCATCTCGGGCATCACTTCCACGTGCAAAACCTCTCCATTCATCTGCCACATGGGGATTCGCATCGCCATGGCTTTCGCGGCACGTCGTCGCGTGCGCGTCGCGTCGTGACTATCCTGGGCGAATCAACACCTCAATTTTGGAGTAATCAGGCAGGTGCGCTTTTCCATGCCTTGTCATCAGTGACGCGAGAACTTTTGTCCGGGGCTGAGAACTGGCGTTTTGGCCGTGCGAAAAGAACATGCATTTGACCCTGTGGTGGGAAAAGACAGCAGACTTTCTGAGACTGAGGGTTTGCATATGCTTTAATTCTAGTGTTTCATAACCCGCCAAGTGACAAATAGGTTTCCGTGCACAGGAAACACAACGATCATATCACTCCAACAGGATTGCAAAGAGGAGGGTATATATGCCACTCCAAGAAGATCCAAGAATTGAATGCTCAGATTCAGACGTGCAGATGTTCCTTTGATTCACACCTGGCCTCCTTGCTGGTCACGCACATGGGACCGCTCGTCCTTCTGTGTACTTCAAGAAGGCTTTGATCCTTTGGATCCACAGGGACGTATAAAAAGAATATGGAACCTATCACAGCCCATCACAATATGAGTCCTCTTCACTAGTCCTCTTCAGAGATCAATTGACGAGTAATCACACATCCACTCCGGTCCGCTCCAACCATCGTCCATCCCTGACTTGCACAACATCGCCCAAACCCCCACCTCAACAAATCTGACCAACGACCATGTGCGACAGATCTGAGGGCCACGACAAAATACTCCGAGATCTCCTTGAAAACGGTCATCTTGTTGGCCGGCCGGAAGACCTTTGTGGAGTCACCAGGCCGGGAGGTGGTGCCACCTGGTGTGGTAGAGCTGGAGAACCGGCAGCCTGTGTATTAGGTGATTTCGAAGAGAGGAATCAAACACATGGATGTTGTTTCAATGCTTCTTGATGAACATGTCATAACAGGTCTCTTGAAATCAGTCGATCAATTGGTAGATGGGACCATACCTGGAGATCTGGATGGGAATCCTAGCTGGAGACTCTCGCTTTGATGATCTTGGGGGAGAAAGATTGGGGGAATCCCCAGGCACCAAACTTGCGCTGCACTGTGTACTTCACTGCTCACCCCAGGCGTTTGCAGTCCACATCTATGGCCAACATAAGCCCCTGGCTGCCAGCATTTGCTTGTTGCTTGCCGCTGAGTCATCCTTCACCTGTCGCGCTCTGGACAAACACCCACATTCTCCAGAAGGGTCTCATCTCCAACTGTTGTGAGTTGTGATTGCAGCCCAAACCAAAAGCAAGGCTCTGTAGCCAATAGACAGGCCTAGTGCAAGCTTCTGTCAGGCCTTCTTCTGTGTAATAAATAATAGATTCCAGAACCTAATCTCCCGTATAATCCATTCCAGAACCTATGTGTCTGGTTCTTCAAAGTGACCTTTTGATAACCTGGTTTGAGGTCACTTAACTTAAGCCTCCTAAGGGTCACTTAGGAACCTTCAAAAGGTCACTTTGAAGAAGCTGGTGGTAATAGACTTTAGTCGGACTTGTTGGTGCTTACATCTCCCCTATCCAAGCACTGTGAGGAACAGTCGTCTACTTTTCTCGCTGTTTTTCATCAGCAGGTCATGTTGTCTTTGGATCATTGGAAGCACCCTCTGACTGGCCAAGCAGAATCTGGAGGTTCAACATCAGCAACCCAATTTGGGTACTTGGACTCCGTCGTCTACTCTGTCTCTCGCTCTCTCACCCAAACACTTCATGCGATTGGCATGTTGCCTCTGTCTGCCTGCGCTTGCTTGGATCAGTTGGGGTGGTTTTCGGGGGGGTCAAACCATCTAGGCAAAGATCGCGATCACATATAGTTTTCACGATATCCAATACATGTTCTACGTGGGGGATCTACGAACTTCTAAATTACTATACCCAAACACTCCATGGGACTGGTATATTTACCTACATTGGGGTGGTTCTTTTAGGGGTCAATTGATCGGCATCTATGGCAGTCCCATTAGTCGTGTCTGGGATAAAGGTTCTATATTGGGGGGGTCAAATGATCGATGGTTCTTGAATGTTCAGCGCTTCGTCTCTGGTCGCCGGTCGGTCCAGCGCTTCCACCGACCGCATAGCCCATGTCTTAAGCAGGGGGTACCTAGGACCCCCCAGAATTCATGTTGATCTGCTTCGGAGTATACTCCCACCTTTTCAAACATCCGCAACCATCACCTAGTATCTAATTTTATATATAACATATGTGTTTGGTTTTGATGTTCAATATGTTCAACGAAGCTCTGTACAAAAAGGAGAGGGCCGACTTAAACTTTAGAGATATAGAACAGCGCAACAAACATCCACTGGACTCGACCGCGACATGAGCGGCGACACAGGGGGTCGGTCCTTGACACCCTCGTGCCGCGAGGCGAGGTCATCCATGGCGCGCAAGCTGAGTTGCACGCGCTGGGCGGCCTCGGAACGGGGGAGGTGGGACGGAGGAAGCGGATTGGTTGGAAGGGCACGGAGGCAGGGATGAAGCAGGAAGCTGTGTAAACAGCATCCAAAGCTAAGTTAGGCCATGATTGAATCCATGAATGACCACTGTTTTTGATAGAGGCATACCATATGTTGGGTGGTTGGCAAGCCAATATAAAGGTCATTCAGGCTCTGGATAGTTATCGATCTAATCCTCACAGGCCCTGAACTTTGTTGCCACCTCTAGTTGCCAGCAGATTGCCATTTGCGTCTCATCTTCCTTCTGGATTTGAGCATCTTCCTTGCGGATTCGAGTTTTTGGGGGATTTAGAACAAGTGCCTGGACCCTCCAAGTGCCAACAAAACTGGGACGTCACCAGCATACACCAGATAGCTAGTCTCGCCAGTACTCTGAACTTCAACTGAGGTGAAGAAAGCTCCAGGGACGAAAGCTCGACGGGCACGTTGTTTTCAATGTGAAATATCTGGGTAGTGCTTTCAACCCGCTTGTTATTGGATCATATCATATAGCATATATTAGTCAGTGGGTTCAATCATCAAAAAGAAAAGCCTGAACATAAACATATCCATACCTTGAAAACCCAACCTTGCTTTTTTTTGTAATCTGCTGATTTGGAAGCAAAAAACGTACTCTTTCAAGCAAAAGTGTAATCGGGAGTGAAAAGTGCTATCGTGTCTTCCTGGCCCATTTCAGTGGACACAGATCCACTTCAAATTGACCCTTCAAACCTGACAAACTTGGGCCATATTTTTGTCCGGGTTTTTCCCCTTTGTTCCGCCGATTTCCGCCTTTTGGACGGGTATTTCCGCTCTTGTTTTTTTTTGTGTTTCTTTTGAGCCTGGTGGCTGGGAACCCTTTGGATCCGGTTTCTCATGCAACATGTCTGGAATGTTGTGAAATACCAAAAAAGCATGTTGGGATCTGTGAAGTTGAGAAAGTGTCATTATTTGACAAAACATTTTTTTTCTAATATATGACTAAAACAATGCACACTAGGTAAGACCATCACCTGGTTTCAAGATGGCATGGCTCAGCTTCGTGTCCTGGCAAAGCAGTGGAGCAATTGCTCATGGCACTGGGAGACCCCGGTTGACCAGGTCACCGCCCAACCGGGTGTGCCATGAACCGCCCATGTGGGATGCGAACCACCTGGGCCTCCTCAAACGGATTGAAGGTCCAAATCGCACACATCGGAAGGCACCACGCAAGCTGCGACTTCATGCGACTTTGCGAATCAAGTTGAAGAAGCTTCTATATATGTATAAGCTTCCATGACTCATTCGAGAGCAACAAAGACTCGGGAAACTCAAATAGTTTTACGGTTCTTGCGAAAGGCAGTGTTTGGCTATTGGGCAAACCAGTTCCCTTGCCAACCTGCTTGGCAAAAAGGCACCCACATGACGTGTCGGCACGCACCGTCCAACCCAACACGCACGTCACGGCGCCTCCCGCTGCGCGTCCATGTCATGGACGCTGATATCATCCAACTTCCGAAGCCTCGGCGGATGCCGAGGGAAGCTACGAACAACATGAAATGACTTCGTTTGTTCGCAGCTTCCAAGCAGTCCCTTGGAATACTGTTATAGTCCTTGGACTACCAAGCTTGGTGGTCCCGGAATAGATCGTGGCACGGGCACGTGTTCTTTTTCCCAAGTATATATGCATGTGTTCTACAGTGGGGATCTACGAACTTCTATCTATTTGGGGACCACCATAGGTGAAAATGGTCTTCCAAGAGAACATTTTACACTTCCATGTCAATTCCAGGGAGAGTATCCGTCATGCACTTACAACACCTAAGGACCTAGGACTCTCCGCAAAGGCATCGCTGTTCATGTATACCTGGAGTCTCAAAGCATAAACCTCGGAAAATGATACAATTGCCCCTGCTTTTGTAAATTGTAGGCTCATGACTCATGATGTCCCATTTTTTCAGAAAAGGACATTATACGGGTGTGCATGGGTATCACCAAAAGCCTCAAAATGCATAGGCCGGCCCTCCCTTTCCAAGTGGATGGCCCTCTGCAACCAAGCCTTGCCACTGAGGATGCCCTCCCCCGGATCGATCGATCGAAGCTGGCCAGGCTCGATCGAGCCGCCTCGCCGCCCGTCTCGCCATCGATCCGTTTTTGCCCCGTGCGCGCCGTGCACGCCCAGTCGCAGTGGAAGCATTTGAAGGCATAAGATTTGGTACCTGGATCCATCCGACCCCCATTGGACCGAACCGAAGCAACCTCGAACCAACGCTTTCGCCGTGGCACGGTGGAGCGGAGTCCAAGTCCACGCCATCCCGAGGTCAAGAGAACGAACCGGTTCTATAGAGACCCAAAACGAAGCGGTTCTGCTTCAGCCGTTCAAATCTGATACGACCTGGAACCATGCGAAAACCCGACCACGAAGTCCACAAGATGTGACCTTCTGGCCGACCTGCCCCTGCAGTGGCCCCAGCAGTATGGACAAACATGGCCACGAGTGCGGCAAAATTCCACTGGTCATGCCAAAAAGGACTCCCTGGTGACGGCATCCAACAAGAGGATTAGTTTTTTCCCATTAAGCACATTTTAGGACCAAAAGGTGTTTGTCTCCATATCTCCAACATGGAGAAACCATACCCTATGAACCAAAGTACTCGTTAAACTTGTGCATAACTTCATTCACATGAACGTACTTTACTTTTAAAGATCGTACTTTACTTGTCTCTAACCACCTCTAACCACCTGTAAATTAGTACCAAGAGTGATTGTGGAGAAAAAAAATCATATACTTCCAGCCAATATTGTTCAAGAACACGTTAATATATAACACACCTCAAGTCAAAAACCTGCGGAATGGGACAAGTTGTGACAAGTATACGCAAACCCATGGGACACACCATGTTTGGATCGTCCCTCAACCTTAAACACCCCTCTTTTCACAAACTGCCCAGCCACATCAACGATCGGCCACTGTGGCGACCCGTCAAACGGCTGGCGCACGATGGAATCGTCGCGCAAAAGGGATTGTCCTGTTGCGCGAGCGGTCGCGCGAACGTCGCGGTTGCTGTTGCAGTTGTTCACATGAAACATGCCAAGGGACTGGACCCTTCATGGTATCATGTAGACTCTTGATTACACCCTCCAGGTTAATTGGAGATCCTCTTCTTCATATGGTTGGTTTACTAATCCAGAGTCTACATTACATGCCAGTGTCTGGGCAGTGCAATGAAGTTCTGTGACTTGCAAATCACCCAACAAAAATCCAAGAACTGACAGGATCCTCACTACCCAAACACGACCTGTCTGGGACTGGCATACATCGAAAACATATTCATTAGCATTTAGGCTGAACTTCCGCCTGTTCTGACGTAGTTGAAACTCAGATCACTCACTCCCACCATTTGCAGGGCTACCAATTCCTTAGAGATACTTGTTTCCTTTGCCAAGCACCAACAAGTATTCTGATGGTCTTTGACTATACTCCCCACAAAAGCTCCGGTGCTCCCTATTCTCGCCCTGTTGGCGAAGCCCTGAGCTCTGTCTCGCCCCCTTCCCCGTTCACCAGTCGCCTTGAGCTTCAAGGCCAAGTGAGTGAACTTCGTCAAGTTCTGCGGAAGCGCCCGCGCCGCGCGTGAACGACGTGTGGCTGTCCGTTGTGAACGACCCGGTCGCCAGGCAACACCCGGTGGCTGGGAGGGCACTCGAATAGGACGCGTACAAGGACGTGTCCAGAAAACTCATTGGCACTCCATCTCATTGGCACGAGGCGCTTTTTGCTTCCAAAAGTCCCAAGCCTCCCCTCGCTCAGCGCGGCCAGGGTTTGGAAGGAACTCACGTCTGACTCTGAACCGGATTTTGTCCTACACGAAACGAAGAAACTGGTCACCGGGCGACACCTTTGGAGGTCCAAATGATGGACCCCAAACCTGAAGAAGATTGTACAATCGTGCAAAATGCTGCAAAGCCGGACTCCGAAAAGGCCTGTTTTTGGGGATGAATGCCATCGGTTTGTCTCAGACCAGCTAGAAATACCAAGAAAATCCATCAATGAACATGAGCCAAAAACACATTCAATTTAGGCTTAAATGTGCTTGGAAGACGCATTTGCCACTTCCCAAACTCATTCATGCGGTCTTTCATCTGAGTGCAGTGCGATGTTCACTGACCGACCCAAGAACTTTCACACCAGAAATCTGCTTCGCCTCGAGCTCGGCGTTCAGCTCTACCGCGCTGTACATGAACCTAGCGGGCAACTCGTCCTACTCGGGGCTCCACTCGGGCGATTCTTGATGGGTGACATGCCCTAGGGCTTCAAGATGCTCCAAGTATCTCCAGTCGTTCCTCCTAAACGAAGGTATGACTGGACCCTCCAAACCCACTCCAGTCCCGCCTTCAAAACCAAGGTACTTGCTCCCCAGTCCCGAGGCAAAGCAAACGAGAGCGGGGGGCGGGGTGGGTCTCCGGGCACCGCGGCACATGACCAAAATGGGACGCAGCAGGAAGAACACCCCCCCTTGGGATCTGCGGTCCAAAAATAAACATTCCCCAAGCCCCAGGTTTGGAGACTTATCCATATAAAAAAGGCCAACTCGTCTCGAACGTGTCAACCAAACGCATACGCGCCACGGCAACCAGCATGGCCAGGGCGCCGCATGGGGCTGCCAGGGCGGCAAAGACTTGCCCGCGACACCAGAACAAAAAGCACATCAAAATACATGTTTTTGATTTTGGAGGGTGTTCCTCGGCCATACCTTCCACCCTCCTCCCTTATGAAGCTGCTGAAGGGGTTGATGTTTCACCAATCAAGGCAAAAATCCACCCAACAAAAATATTGAGATTTTTAGTGGAATCAATGTACAGTAGACAGGTGGGAGTTGCATAATAACCCAATATAATGGACAGGTTTCTCAAGTGGGTGATTCACCAACAGCCGAGGTAGTTATGGGCATCCATGGACATACATACGTTCATCAATAAACATACCGGGACACGGTGAAAGAATCATCAAAACATTAACCCATCACGTTCGTACGTGATATCTGGAACTTGGTCGACTCCAAACTCAATCGGTACGCACCATTCGACCATCCCCCTCTTGGCACCCTTCAGGTCGGTCCGCTTTCCTTCGGCCGTTTCATCCGGGTTTCCCGGCTGGTTGTAGGACAAATCCAATTTCTTCAGGGTCTGGGCGCACCATGCCGGTGTTTTGTTTGCTTTTGACATCGGGGTAGCGGGTAGTCCATGTGGGGAACCCAGGAGCTTTGGACACATCCAAGTTCATCGATGTTGATGTGGCGTTGGCCCTCAAATAACAACATTGTGGAGAATGCCCAAGCTTCCCCACATATCATGTCGAGACCTACTTCTAGTCTGTATGCGGGGGCCACTGCATTGGGCCCTCATCTACAAGGCGGAACTGGCAACCCATAAAGCGGGCGATGTAGTGCCTGTGTGCCCAAGTCACACACCTCAACATGCAAAACGCAAAGGGAAAGTGAGATGTCCCAAGAGTTTGCTTGTGTTTGGGGAATGTAGGAGTTTCCGCAGAGCCAGTCCATACCTAAAGAACACAATGATTTTGTCAGATGTTGTGAATCTATTTTCCTGTACTGATGATAATGGTCCACAGGACTTGAGGAATCAGACTTGGTGGGCCTTGGAGACTGCAAGGACAGGGCAAGATCTAGGAGCCAGGGTAAGTACTTCAATGGAGAACTGGACTCAAGGACAGCCCGGGCTGCCGGCCGTTGAAGGCAGAGGCAAAACCCGGCCAGTCATGATGGGCATTAGATCGAGGGATCGGGAAACAGAAGACCATAGCCCTCAAACTGAAACAAAAGAGCAAGAAGCCACAAGACCCAAGCAACCCGAAAGCCAATAGAGCTGAAAAGCATTCAGCCAGCAAAGCCACAAGGAAGCCAAGGGCTCAAAGCCGAACAACAATAGAAGGAACGACCCAAAACATCCCAAAACTGAGTTATTTCCTGGAGTGCAGGCCAAGTCTTCAGGCACAGGCAAACAAAGAATGGCAAAGATCAGCTGTAGCGCACACGTTGGAATTTGGTAGAGCGCGTGGCGCAAGAACAACATGGCTGATGCGAAATCAGAAGAGCTGGCTCACCAACCAAGAGACACCACGAGACACAACAGCTTCTTGTCGGCGAGAGCGGGCCACGCCCACCACAACCGCCGCCACCGTCACCAGAGCCACCACTGCTAGGTGAGGGTGGAGTCCCGGGCTCAAGATAATCGAACTTGGGTTGACTCTTCACTTCGAGAATAATTGGAATCAGTGTAGGAGTTCTTTGCCAAGCACCTGGCACATCCCGCATGAAAGATGGCGTGCAGCTCATCTGGGGTGTGGTGCCAGGGCTCATGGCAACTGCCCAAAGAAGATCAGAGGACGGACCCTTCGGGCAGATGGTGACAGCCAAGCGACGCTCAAAGGACTCCCCAAGTGGATCAGTCAAGATTTGGAGGCACTCATGACGCATCTTTTGTGAGAAACAGTACGGTAAGACATTCTTTTTGTGAGAAAAGGGCCGCGCCACCAGCAACATTGACATCGTACAAGACAGTTGGTCATTGTTGTCCGTCATCATCGCGGTAGTCTTTGAAACCAGCTTCTGGCTCCAGCAAGTCCTCGCGCAGGGATGTCATGGTGACCAAGGATGGGATACGATGGCGGATTCCATACATGCCCCAGTGTCCAGAGCCTCCAGAGCCTGGGCTCAAGTCTGGCGGACTGCACAGTGAATGGCCAACTTCAGCAACAGCTTCCTTCATGGCTCAGGAGCCCGCAATGACTAAACTGACCAAGGGGCGAATCCAGTTGATCAGTCAGTCAATTTTGACTTGACTTCATGAACCGCGTCAAGACACATCCATGCGAATGCGCTAAAGCGCATCTGGGTCATCCGGCGTGGAAAGGCGGATTGCTTCTCTTACCGATACCTGCTCATAGCTATGTACGATACCTATCGAGGCTTGGGAACTCGGGCAGTTCGGTCTGCTTCCTTGGCTTTTGCCTTGCGGGAACAAGCAATGTAGCCCAGACACGACCTGTCTGGGACTGCCATAGGACTGCCGAGAAACGGCCAGGGGTGGTGCCAGGGGGTCAATTGATCGGCATATATGGCAGTCCCATGGAGTGTCTGTGTAGGGCAACATAGGATCCATGGGAGGAGCGTGGGCCTTGTCAGGCGCAACCAGGCAAAACCTGGCCGCTCCAGCAGGTCCATCAAGGGCATTGCGCCAGGTCGAGGTTGCCCCACTGGAACTGTGATATGCGAACGGAAGAGACTCCCAAACAAGACAAATAATGTGTCGGGAGCATCCTTTGGCGTTTTGGCATTGCTGGTCGACAAAGTCTGTGAGCATCTGCAAGCGCATGCCATGCCTCGCAACAGTTAAAAGCTGTAGATGTTGTCAGAGTTGCAAAACTTGTCAACGTGGTAAATGCCGTCAAACTTGAAGAATGTGTACAGTAAAAGCTCTCGTTGTCAAGTTGAGAAGTTGAAGAAGTCGTGAAAGTTGTTGGTCAAAGTTGTAAAAGTGGTCAAAGCTGCAAAGGTTGGCAAAGTTGTTAACATTCTAAAAGTTGATGACAGGGGCAGAAAGGTAGGTAGATCACAAACAGGGGTGACTGTTACCGTTGTTTTACTAAGGATCTTACACTACAACACCAGGTCAACAATGAATGGTCTGGGAAACCTATATATCGTCCATATATCATATAATGTATGTTATCAGTGTAATATAATTATAGGTATGTCTATACTCACTTGCTACACTGACAAGCAGCAACCCACTACCAGCAATACTTTAAATACACTAAGAACAATGACCAGTTTCCTAGATTGGCCAAGACGGTTCCCAGTTTACATGAGACTTCTGACCTCCGCAGGTGTGTTGCCTCCTCCAACGAC
This sequence comes from Durusdinium trenchii, assembly GCA_963970005.1. Classification (NCBI taxonomy): domain Eukaryota; class Dinophyceae; order Suessiales; family Symbiodiniaceae; genus Durusdinium; species Durusdinium trenchii. The sequence goes on from CAXAMN010004302.1 coordinate 125,006, forward strand.
CGAGACACCGAGCCCCGGCCGCCGCGACAAACGCGTCGGCCGCCGAGGCGCCGAGGAATTCTTCACCTCCGTCAAAGGCCCTTTGATCAAGTTGTGATCCAGCAAGAGAACCTCTCAAGGCGTGATCAAGTGGTGCTTGATTTAGTTGGAGGAAATCGCGGGTTTTCTGCAAAAAAGAATGAATGGACATACGCATGTGCAAGAGGGAACTCTTGAGGATGGTGAAGGTCGGCCCGCTTCCTCTCTCCATTCTGAACCTATCAGGGGGGGGGACAACCCAAAGCATACAGACTTTGTCCAAGCCTCATATGAAACAACGAAAAAGAGATGTAAAAAATAACGGCAACCTTCTACCAACAACCTACCACAAAACAATGCGTTGGAAGTTGCTGGTATCTATTCGTGGCACGCGGACATTGTACGCTTGAGTGACGATAATCTATGATTTTCAGACGAGAACTTCCAATGTGGCTGAAAGGAAACACATGGGAACTAATTTCAATGTGTTTGTGTGCTTTCATCACACATGTTTGTTCAAACCCTGTGGACCTGTTGAACCTCGAGGGTTCCAAGGAATGTTGGACATTTTGGGGGGGGGACTCCACATCGACATCTCCCAGGGAACGACCTAATGGAAGGAAGGACATATACTAGACCCATCTACCCATTATTGCCCATGGGTCCAGGGGGTCCTCCGAATTCAAGCACACACCCTCGGAATATTACATGTGACGCATTGTTACACAATACATCTAGACTTACACCATTTATGTCTGTTTAACTATTCCGTACACAGATGGTCTGGGTGGAACGTGTACGCCTTTTCTCGAGAGGTGTGCTGGCTGTCCGTTTCCCCGTGCGGTGCTTCTTTGACTCAAAAAGGGGATGGACCTGTTCTCCCAAGGCTGGCTTGGACTATGGATGTGGGACTGGATGTGGGTTATGGCACTGGGAGAGACCACCGGTGCCATGAACAGAAGAGAGAAATCCATGTGACATCGTCAACCCACCAGGGCGAGTTCCAGGCCGCCGTCGCCACCGTGCCACCCGTTTCGCCGTCACCCACGATCCGGCCAGTGGCTGAAGAACCACTGCGATAGACTCGGAGATCCCCAGTCTCTCGCAGAGTTAGAAGTGCATCCAACAAGTTAGACTCTGGAGAGACTGGGGATCTTCTCTTAACTGGATGTATCTTGATGTGGAAGTGTTTAAGTTTAAGGGAGAGCATGCAATCCGATCAGTTTGGACGAAGATCCAGGGTCTTAACATGTCTTCACACAGGACCATTCGCCGTAACTGAACTCCGTTGACGCACAGTGTCCATCTGGTGTCCATCACTTCAAGCTTTGCACATCGACTCGCAGACCTACCCTTCGACTGGGCTGTACACTCGACTTATGTTGCCTTTTAGTGTCTTTTGGACACCAACAATAAGTGCAGCATAATGCAGGTATCTGTGCTTGTTTTTATCTGTTTGTTCTAAGTAGGATCGATGTCGTGATTGCTAAGCCTTGGTTCTGCATGCTGCATTATCATTAGCTGCGTGCGGCTTACGCCGACCGCTGGTGCTGCGGCGCACCTCCAACTTTGGAAGGCACTCCAGGAGGGGCAGCGCCTGGAGTCGTGAGCTGAAGAGGGGGGCAGCGCCAGCAAATCTTGGCTGGTATAACCATCTCCCATCCATGGTACACCCACACTGCAACATCCAAAACACATCCAAGCACATTAAAGGATTGACAAAAAAAGCCTAGCCTGAGACCAACCCCTACCTAACCAAAATGATTCCAAAACTTTGAGTGTTTGAGATGTTTTGAAATCCCTCCATACTGCAAAGATTGTTCATTCTTCAATTCAGATTTATTTTTGGGGGGGGAGAACGGGGGGGGCTTTAAAATTGACCATCACCCAAAGGACCAAGGCCCTTTATGATATGGATTTTGAGTTTCACATCATTGAATCCAAACCTGTTTGAAAAAAGCCTTGGTTGATGTCAGGCTTATGGCCTTGCCTAAACATGTAGGTTTAACAACATGCAACTGCCACAACTGAAATAACAGGTGCATCAAAAGAATCCCAAGCCAAATTCCACTAACAACATGCAATTCTCTAGAAAAAGCAAATTTGTGACTGCTAATGGTCAACATGTCAGGACTCCAGGCCTAGTAGTGTTCCCTCAAGAAATGAGGAACTGGTAGCACAACTTCATAAAGACCAACAAAATTGAATGTCGCATGACATTGGTCATTTCCCGACAATTGCTGAATTATACATATTTAAACAACAAGTCAACAAAACAACACAATGTTACCAGAGTAAACACGGCAAAACTATGCCGATCAGGCCAGGGGTTGTTTTGGGGGAATCCATGTTTATGTGGGGATGGGGTCGTGTCGTTGAACCATGTGACCCACCTGGAGCCCTCGTCCACCATGTAGCTTTACCTTCCCATCCTCATGCCATGACCCACAGCGCACTCCCGTGGAGTGTCTGAGACTGAGTAGAACATGCGCAATGTGGAATCCCCCCCCAAGAATTGGACAAAGGTCTGCAACGTGTGCTTTTTGTTGGGGGGGTAGGTGCACCGTAGTGCACCCAGTACCCCATGGCTCTCGAGGCTTCAGAACACTGTTGAACACTGTTGACCCCAACAACAAACAACTTGAGGCATGATTCTGCACCCCAATAGACGCCCGGACGTCTGGAAACCTCGAGCTGGTTGTAGCTCAGGTCCAACCTCAGGCGCGTGTAGGGAGGGGGGCCCGAGGAGGGGGAGAGGAGGGTGTCTTTTTCATTCTTTTTCGACCAAAGATCTGTGGGAACTTTGGAAGGCACTGTGTTTGATCTGTGATCTGTGGGCTGCAGTCAAACCACCGCGCTTTTTCGTCCAAGTTGCTCCCTCAAGGCCGGCAACTTTAAAGAGAAACTGGTCCTGGCGCGCCATTGGCGCCGCGAGGCCCGGCGAACACCGAACCACGCCGTGTGGCGTGGACTCATCCAGCGCCCGAATGAGCAAAATGAGGGAAACAAAACGTAAGGCTCTGAAAACATCAGCGCCCGGCTGAATGTATGTTTAACGGGAAGATGCCCTGGCATATGGGTAGAGTGGTCTAATTTTGGAATCTTCCACGGGGTTGCCTGGGTGGTTGTCCTTGAATATCGTTGGAGTATGGAGTTTGTTGATGTTCGATCTGGGATCACTCACGCCTCTACACCACTCCATGGATCGTTAGGTCGTCGCCACATGTGGGGATGATGCCCACCGGGAGTGCCGGGAGTGGGGAGTGGATGCCTTCGGATGCATTCATTGTGTCTTGGGTGTTCATGTCAAGTGTGGATGCTCAGAGATTCACCAGATTGATGACAAAAGAATCATGTTTTTGTATTCAACTTTCAGTTGGTGGGGTGGATGACTTCCACCGACAATAGCACTGTAAATGTAAAGATTCTAAGCAGTTTCAACTGGTCAGCTTGTCTGTGAATTCTGCCTGCCCCAGAAACCAACAAGCAAGGACATGCCAGGCACACAGCAGGTTTTTCTTCACCTTCAAGACCTCTGGCGGAAGAAGGTCAGGTGCAAACTACTTGCCACGACGTGGTGTGGCACCTGCCAAAGAAACATAGCAACACACCAACGGGTGATTTGGGTGACTCTTTCATGGTGCCCCCGGCCCTGAGTGCACACCTCAACTGGGAAACACCGGACCTGGTGTCGGTTTGGCACCGGACCTCATGAGACCAGCTGTGAAAGAGGTGTTGGAGATGCCTCAAGTAGTAGGAGAATGAAAGGGATGGTCCTGATAGATCAGATTTTGTCAGTTTCATCTGCGAGTCTTCTGGGTGAAACATGGATGAATTTCAGTGTGATCCCCCCCGACCTTAGTGCATGCACATGATGCGATTTTTTTCCTTCGACCCGCTCAATGATGTGAATCTTCTAGACCATCTATACCCAAACGCTCCATTCACAGCCCGACAGGTCCGGCAAAACCAAGGGATTGGTTCGAGTCCAGACCCCTCCGTATGAGAGTCCGTGGTCGCGTCTGGGTAAACCCTCCAACCTTCCGGGAACTGAACGCCCCCAACTCACAATTCCAATCAATTTTCCCATATCATTCGGAGGCCCTGGGGCCGCTGGAACGGCCCAAAAGTCTGCAACGGCCCGGAGTAGTTCAGATGTTTGATCCCCCTGTGCATGTCCTTTAGGTCATGTCGCCCCATGGTGAGGTCATGTCGCCCCAAGGGCAGATTCTTTTTGGGAGGTCTTGAGGTCAAACATCGTGTAGTAGAAATGGTAGCGAGAATCGATTTGGGTTTTCAAAGGAATCGGAGGCTCAAAAGGCGCCTACCACGTCAGAAACAAAGACATATCAACATACTTATAGTACCGGCCTGAAACTTAGAATGTGTGAAAATCGACACTTCAAAACAACAGATAAATTTAAAATGGGGGTTCTTGCAATGCACCTTCTAAGTTTACAGGCTGTTTTGAATTACCATGCATATATCGCTATACGGCGCCATCGCTATATGTATTATATACACAAACCCTGCATCTGAAAAGGCTCGCCAAAGCAAGGCCGAGGCCATGCAGTATCACACTGTCTCCATGCTGGGAAAAAGAACGATTTCATTGAATTTCCTGCGTCTGTCATTGTCCTGTATTTCATGTTCCTGTCATTCTCCCTTTATGGTCCTTTCAGTTTTCCTTCATTTGCCTGTAATTTCAATGTAGTTTTCCTCCATTGTCTTTTCATTTCTGAAATTTCTTTCCAAAGATGACAAACGCATTATTTAAGAATAAAAAACGTGTTCAAAACGTGAAAAAAGATATATGTAAGAGTGAGAAAGCAATCATTCCTTGACTTTCCTGCATTCCTTGAATTTCCTGCATTGTCTTTCCATGATGTGCCTCTATTCTTTTCATGTGCCTTTCATTGTTGTTTCATTTGCTTGAATGTTCTTTTCATTTCACCAATGTTCTTGTCAATAGCAATGATTTGAGAGTGACAAAAACAAGTGAACAATTGCGCTTTAGGAGAAAAGCTAGGGTTCCTTTCTTTGTCCTTCAAACATCGACAAATACTAAGGGAAATGAAAGGAACCAGCTCAAAACACTATTTTTCACTCTCTTTCATCTTTTGAATGCAATTGTCTGTAGAACACTATTTCAACTCAATGGTTTTTTAACTCCCAAAACACTAATATGTGTTTCTCTCTGCCCGGAGGACTTCGACTTCACGCTCGTATTCCTCCTCCAACTCAGATCATGGCCAAAAGTATTTGATAGGAGAACACAAAGCAAAATCAAATCTCAAGGACAGAAGTAGCAAAGGAAACTGCAAAAGCGTTCCAAGAAAACTGCTGTGATCAATGCTGACGAACAATGCTGTGATCTCCTGAAGTTGCTTAATCTTCTTCTTCAGCACTGGAACCTGCAGGCTTGCGCTGGGGTATCCCCAGCTCCGACAGCCAGAATACAAACCTCCCGGCAGAGGAAAGCCGCACATGTAGTGTGGCTGTCATCTTTGACTTCATAACAATGTGTTCAGGACCTCCAAACCTGAGGTTTTTGAAGCATCAGAGCATTTCCACTGGGATTCAGCTTCAAGTGTTTTCTCACTGTGTTTTACAGCACTCGGGAGATCATCTGTCATGAAACTGGGCTCAAATGTTAACCCGCTATTTAGTGTTTGTTCTTTTTTGCCAAGGAAAACGCAGAAAAAGGAGACGGACTTGCTCGGAGAGCGGCTTCTTTTTCACGACAGCTTTGCAAACGCCTTCGCAGTTTTGAGTGCTTTTTGGTGTGGTTGTGCCCTTGCTATGGTCGCAAGACCGACTCAACACTCTGTCATTTCTTGTAGCCAAAGGACGACATGCAGGCGCTCCGTCGGAAACCAACACGGTTGTGTCACCACAGGCAGACTTCTTGTTAGAAACACCCTTGGAAACCCAGTGCTTCGATTGCGATGGAGGCTTTCAGCAAAAGGGAACATCTATATCACGATCTATACTAAGAGTATGACCTAGTCGCAAGAATAACCTGTCAAAAGTTCACCATTCATTCAAATCCCAGCCCGTCCTGTGGTTCCCACCAACGAACATGTGGTACCGACTGAATTGCGCTCAGAAATGTGAAGAACACGTGTGCAGGTGCGGGCGTGCCACGTTTGCCACACGCGCGCGCGCTATCCCCACCCCACCCCAACGAGTACCTGAGTCACACCAACGTGAACTCAGCAAACCCCAGTGGAACTGTGACGAAAAGGGCGGAAACTGACAATGATTTCGTAGCAGCCAATACGGTGCGGACATGTAAAACGTACAAGAACGCTGCAGTTTACAACGAACATGACATCTTATCGACTGTCACTGTATGTCCCAGTATGCCAGCGAACCTGAGCGATGTTGAAAATGCGCATGACTACCACAAACCTGCCGGTCTGGGAGGCCTCTGCTCGGAGAGCCTCCATTTCACGTGGCCGCCACCTAGGCCAAATCTTGCACAAACGCGAAGAACCTTCAATCCCACCATGAGCAAAACCAAACCAATGTCAAGCCAGCTGCACCATCAGCCAGTGGCAAGCTTTAGCGTTCAACACACCCATGTAGGCTCAACTTAGCATAAACATGACTAAACACTCACTCAGCCCATCACCATGCGTCGGCTTCTGCGATCTGCACCATGCTTCTCGTCAGTTGCCTTCTACTCTGTGTCCGCAAGCTCGACCAAGAAAACATAAATCTGGCGAGCACAATCTTTTGCCCAAGCTCTGAATCTCTTAGAGGGAGATCACCAATCAGGATAGCTTGGCCTGACGCGCCAAATCGTGGCTTCGAATCGAATAAGCTCCAAGTGATCCAAGATAGACGGCCTTTCCGCTACACTTTTTGGACATTGGGCGCTAATATGTTGCTCGAGCACCTTTCCAGCATAGTTCAGAATCCATGGGCTGCCCAATCCTAGGCCCGTGTGTTTTTGGCCTGGCAGAGGCAGGAATCGAGAGCAAAGGGTTGCAACTGAAGGTGTGAAGCTTGATCTATAGAACCCAAAAAGCAGTGACGTCCTGCGGCGAACATGGCATACAGCAGTGAAGCCACTCTAGTTGTTGATGAGTGGAAGCGGAATGAGGCCCTTTGTCATAGATTGGGAAGAAAGAATTGGTGGATCGGCAGCAGGGTGATGGACAATTCAACTGCGAACAATGCGCTTGAGAGCGTCAGCCCTCTAGAAGCCAAGAACACCTTGGAATCCGGTAGCACTTGCCCCAAACATGAATGCATTCCCATGGTCAGTGATTTCATTGCCACTAACACTGGTCAGTGGGTCTTAGTGTAAGACACCAACAAGGTAGTAGTAGTTGTCACTACCTTACAAGTGCAGTCAGACACCAGTGTAAGGTAGACTAGACACCAACTAGTGTGGTAGACTAGTGAGAGGAGACACCAACGAGGTAGTGTCCACATTATCACTAGTTCAGGTTTCTTGGCTAAACTAGTCGGTCAGCACTATTGTTGGGCCTGGAATGTCTTGCATGCTACATGATGTATGTAATTGCAATTATTGTCAAACCTCCTGATTTCCCTTGACCCGCCCTTGTCAGGTGAGTCCGGTGCTGATGATGGACACCATCCAGAGCCAGCAGGTGATACTGAGATTGATTGATGAGCACCCGGAAACTGAGCCCTTGTTGAGTCATCAAAGTCAAGGACTGGCTTTGCTAGCTGTTTATGGCTGGCGCCTTTGCGTTGGATAGCACAACATGATCAATGTCCCATAAGGCCTATGATCTCTTGCAGTCGTCTGCAGCTAGGAGTCATAAGCAATGGGTGACGATTTATTTTGGGATTGTGTTTCGCGCTATTTTTTGGGATTTCTTTTTCTGGCAGCGCTTTCATATAGTGATTCCGTGGCAGGCACAGCACTTTGACACCTTCAGTTGCACATTTTGTGGCAGGCGCAGCACTTTGTGAGCAGATAGAGGGCGGCGTCCAAGTCAAAGGAAACCAGAAAAGAGGTCAAGGGTTCCAGGTTTCAGTAGATGCTGCTGAGGCCAAAAAGAAAGCGCCCAGGAAGCCTAGCGCTTACCACTTACCACAATACCCGAAAGCAAGCCTTGGCCGACGGATTGTCTGCCAAAGCTGCTGGAAAGAAGATATTTGGGCAAATGTAGCAGCAGTACGCGCATTTCAATGCACTTGCCGTTTAGCAAATTCTTCATTTGGCCTCACGCAAGGCATTTTTGCAGAAACCTAGCGGTGATCAGGTTTGTGCAAAAACTGACCCATGTCCTGAAGTGTTTGATGTCCGATACGATGATGCGATCATCAAAGCAAATCCTCTCACGATGTAACACCCTACGTTGAAGTGTTTGCATGTTATTGTTTATCAAAATGTCTTGGACGTCCATAGCAAAAGCAAAATTTGAGCACGAGCACATTTTGACTGAGAACATTAAGGCTCTCCAAAAGGATTGTTTGCAGTTCCAGTTCGTTGCGTATAAGACATGAACCAGGATTTGCTGATGATTCCACAGTAGTGCTATCCCTCCGGTTTGCAGACCAACGTCAAAGATCAAGAAGACCCCCACAAGTTATGGAAAAAGAACTTTGACCGCATGCAGTTCGACGGCTCCCTCAGCTTCCCTTAAACACTATCATCATTTTTACCAAACCGGTAAAAGTCACCGGCTGGGAAGGTGTGATTTAAAGTTGGGTTATGTGAGGCTGCTTGAGAGCTGTACTTGTTGAACTTGGAAATCAAGGTCGGCGCTTGAGAATCTGGAGTTTGAGCCTTCCACAGAGTCTGTGGGCAAGCAACAACTCTCAATTGTAGCCACTGGTCGGTGATTCTAAGACTGTTTTTGAAAAAAGCGCAAGTTGCCCAGAGGCATTCCAACATCAAAAGCCCCGTCGCATTTTTGCAAATGATGCTTTTTGGGCCATGTTGCATGCCAACACTTTGGGTCATTCTAAGTCTTTTGGCCCGATTGAAAGAACTGGAGGTATTCTCACTTGTTTAAATATTCACGCATGCAACTTAGAACGCGCCCACTCTTGGGCATTCTATGTGTATTTTGCTGCACAGGCACGGTGTTTTATTGCCGAAACGTCCCAAAATCAAACGTGAGGAGGTGTTTATTGTTTCCCGAAGTGACGATAAGTCCGTTCTTCAAAATAACAGTGAAAGAAACCATCTCTGTGAAAAAAACATGATTTGATTGAATTTCCTGCATTTCCTGTCATTGTCCTTGATTTCTTTCCATGTTCCTTTAACTTTCCCCTCGTGTTCCTTTCATTTTCCCTTCATGTTCCTTTCATGTCAGTTTATTTTTTTTCCTTAATGTGCTTTTCATTTCTGAAATGTCCTTCCGAACAAAATGACAAAAGAGTGAGTGACAAAGACCGTGTGTTAAAAGTGAAAAAGATTTATTGAAAAGTTGACAAAACATTAGTTTCTTGAATTTCATGCAGTTTTTTTCATTTGCCTTTTGCCATTGCATTTCATTTCCTCCAAACTTCTATTGAGTTCTTCAATGTTCGTTTAAAAGCAGTGACAACAATGATTTAAGAGTGAAAAAGCAAATGAAAAAGTGCTTTAAGAAAACAATGATGTCCTTGAATGTCCTTTAATGTCCGTTGATTTCCCTCTACGTTGTCTTCATGTTCCTTTCGGCTTCCTTTCTTTGGCCTTCAAACATCGACAACACCCCTGGAAATGAAAGGAACCAGCTCAAAACACTATTTTTCACTCTCTTTCATCTTTTGAATGCAATTGTCTGTAGAACACTATTTCAACTCAATGTTTTCTCACTCCCAAATCACTAATATGTGTTTCTCTTCCACACAGTCTGTGGGTAAGCAACAACTCTCAATTGTAGCCACTGGTCGGTGATTCTAAGACTGTTTTTGAAAAAAGCGCAAGTTTGCCCAGAGGCATTCCAACATCAAAAGCCCCCGTCGCATGTTTTTAAGCAAACATTGTGTAAAATTGGCACTGCTTCTAAGTTGTTTGGCCCGCTGAAAAAAATGGATGGTATTACTTGATTCTTTCAAAACACCCCTAGAACTTAGAATGCGCAACTTTGGGGGCATGCTAAGTTTAGTTTCCTGCACAGGAGCGGTGTTTTGTAGGCAAAATGTACCAAAAATGATTCTGACGAATGGCACAAAAGTCATTCTTAGTTTCAGGCCGCTACTATATATACTATATACTTCAAAACAGCCAGGAATCCACATATTGGGAATGGATTGGGAATGGTGTAAATCTTTTTGTTCACCATAAGCTTTGTTCCAGCTCGGATGTTCGGCCCAGAGGCCCAGCTCGGTTAGGTTCGACCCCCTCCGACCACGGCGACGCGACGCGGAGAATGAGCCTGCAGCCCCCCGAAGACCAGGACGCCCTGAGGCATTCCCAGCTTCTTCAAGGGCCTTAGATGGAACAAGAACCTTTAAGCCTAAGCATGATAAAATCACCTGCAAGATCTGGTGTAGAAGCTTGATTAACCCCAAACCACCAAAACAACTGGATTGTAAAACCTCTTTTAAGGGGAGCTATTAATTAAGATTAAGATTCTACCGTAGGTTGAACTGCCTGGTAGCCTATGTTTCGACGTCTGCTCGTCTTGGAGGGTCCCCTGCCTTTTTGCAGGATTGTGATGCAATACGTGCACCATGCTCAGTGCACCATGCTCAGTGCACCATGCTCGGTGCACCATGCCCAATGAGCAAAAGTGGTTTCCGCAAAATAGAAAGTCACACGGGAGACCGATAGAGACCAACTTGGTCCTTTTGTGGACTCAAGTGAAAGCAATAACCTAAGCATTCCCAGCAACAAAAAGGAATGTCAGTGGTGCAAATGGACAAACCCACTCTGATTGATCATTGTGTCAAAGACCCTTGATATGAAATCACTCGATAGTACTTGATGGTATCATGATGTATCATGGTATTCTTGATACCACGTGATGGGATACCAAGAAGACAAGTAGCAAAGCTCAAATGGTACTCAAACTTTGATATAATTGCCAATACACTATCATCTACTACCACAGGTACTTGATGCTATCACCCAGGCTGGACCTGCAAGCTCCGCTTTGATGCAAGGCATCTCTATTCTGAGTCAAATCTGTTAGTACCTCATCATATGCATCTCTGCGGAGCCATCTCCTGTTTTTAAACGGCAAACACATGCAAACACTACTTTCATGACAGTAATGCCCATACCAACAGCTTCTAAAGGGTAATGCTGTAGTTGATGATAGTATTTAAAATATTTTATAATATACCTTCCCACCCTGCCACCCGTGCCCTTTTTTGTTCGTTTAACCACACCTTTTGCCGCCACACCTTTTGCCACACAAAAGAACGACCCATGAAAACTTCAAACCAGCAGTTCCATGTCGGCATGTCGACCTTTGTCGGGGTGGCCCTGTAACATCCTCTCCCTGGATGTGACTAAAAAAACACCCCAACTTGGTTTCCTCTCAATCTCTACCTCGGAACTTCGTCTTCCCTCCCCCGCGTCGTCCGGTTCCAAAAACCTCACGTCTTCGCTCGACCGCCCAACAGCGAACAGCGGCCGTCCGCGTTTCGCTGAGCCGTGCGGCTTGCTGGTCCCTGCGATGCAATCCAACTCCCGCAGCGAGTTCTCGCTCACCTGGGGAGCGACGTTCCTTCGTTCGCCGAAGACGCCGCCGGCTGGCGGGCCGTGCGCTTCGACCCGCTGTTTGTACGGACGGTGCGACTGGTGGTTCTCCGGTGAGGAAGTGGCTCGTTGGGTGGTTGGGGGAGGGAGGGAGTGGCTGGCGATTCCAAGACACATGGTTCGGAGTAGTTTCAAAGAGACGAACATATGGAGTCCATGTATTGGCCGTGTCATGTTCTTTTTGGCGCAACCATGTTCAAGTCGATGATAATGTCCAACAAGTACGAGTACGGACAAACAACAAAGAACACTGTCATTGTGACCAGGGTTGGATATAATGGAAGTCAAAGTTGGCCTGCTTTGCCGACCAAACAGGTATTGAGCAGGGAATTCCGTGACGTTGATTCCCTTTGTAATATGTGTCATATACCGTGACACTGAACGAAATAATATTACAAAAAAAGTGTTGGTACCAACCAAAGACTTGTGGTCACATGAATGAAGAGCTTCTTAGTTTGGATGGCTGTGTCTGTGGAAAAGCACTTCATCATTGAGACATCTTAAATTAAACAGTGTTTGACCTTGGGACTTGGAACCCTTTGGTACCCTGATATTTTGGCCGCACACTATGGGGTGTCGCCCTCCCCAGGTTTGTGAATACTCAGTTAGATGGTATGTTTTGGTGTATCATGATGATTCCGTGGCCCAAATGATGAGTCTAATGATTCACCTCACCAAACGCAATAGCAAAGCAAGCCATCAACTTCGTTGGGTTCAACAGCTTCTTTGGCTTTTGCGCTGAAAAAGAACATGGACCCTGGGAAGGAATATGACCAGGGTCCCCAAATGCACCGATTTGGTGGTAAATCAATCAGTGCATTCCTCTGCAAAGAAACAGGTCCGGCCAAAGTCTGATCACGGCCATCCACCTGACCTCCGGAGGTCCACCGTGGTACCGGGTACCCGGTGGTGAAAGGGTCCCCGGGTGTGCTCCAACCGGCAGCTCTGATCCTCCAACTGCTCTGATCCGCGAAGCCCCCCACGTCCAGACTCTCCAAGAAGGTCAAATCCTCGGGCGTCGAGGAAGTTTTCCGGGGAGGAAGTTTTCCGGGGGGGAGGCGTGGCTATGTCATGGTGAAAGGCCCCTATGTTCATGGTGCGGCGTTTGGAAACATACTTCCAAGGTGGTGGAGTTTTGGGGCTCTTCGCAAAATTAAAGGCTTGGACACCTGAACAGCTTGAATATGGTCCAATGCTCGACGGCACCCCTCAAAAATGTGGCCCACTGCAGCTCACCTCCCAAGCACAGGAGAGGCCTGCAAACGAACCAATTGATAAAAAGGACCCAGGGTCTTGGAAGTGGGAGTAGACTGGCAAGAACCAACAGCCTAAACCATCTCAAACTCGACAGACTCCTTCTTCTCCGACTCGGGTCGACTCGGGTCGAGTCATCTAGTGACACGAGGAAGAGTGACGTTCTTGCAGGGTCAAGGGACCACTCAATTCACTTCCAAGCGGCCTGGGAACCAGGTACACTCCCTGAATCAGCAGCCCAAGTGGATGGCAGCCCCGGAAGGACCCTTGCAATTCTCTTCAAACAGGTGGATGACATCACTCTACTAAAGGAACCCATGTTTTCATGACACCTCTTTCTCGGTTGCCCGGTTCCAGTTGACCAATCATAACACATCCATTTCTCCAAAAGAAGCCGTCGATCTGGGCTTTCCAAGTCGCGATCGGCTGCTTTAAGAGGCCGTCCAAGGTCTTCAAATTAAAGACCTACCGACGGCCCATCGGCCGTGGTTTCTCGTCGTTCTCGGTCCATTCCCATGGCCAAACAGGATCAACAATGAACATCCCTAACTTGGGCTAGTCTTACGCTTGAAGTGAGGAAACCCAAAACTGTATCAAACAAAAAGACCCTGCAGGGTAATACTGCTGGTCCAACTACCTTCTAAGAAAATGGTGGGATGCACGGGGAAGGACAAGGGAACCGCTGCTTTCTCCACTGTTGTGACCTGGTGAGCATGTTGAACTGATGCTACAAGTTTGATCAAAAGCACAAAATGTACAGCACCTATCAACACCTGCTTCTTGTGGTCCAATCCTCTAATCATAACGACTTGGCTTTCCCCGCTTCCGGATAATCACAACATTCCCCGCTTCCGGTGATATGTCAAAACGGATTTTGACCTCCTGAGACTCCGTTTCACTCACATCCCTCGACGTCCGAAACGTCATGCCCCGGCGTCTCGCCCGGTCGGTCGAAAAGCACGGAGTCGTCGTGCATGTAGACCGTTGCGTGGCCCAGCACCACGGGTTTGGGAGTGGTGAAGGCGGCTCTTAGGCTCCGAAAGCGGTTTCGGCCTCACTTCTGAAGGTCATGTGTTTAAATCCACGCGTCCTGCCGAGGAAGGGAAGCTTCGCGGACCGTGTCGCGTGTCGCGTGTCGCGACACCGTGCGACGGTCGGTCGCGTCATGCATTCACCAGCGGTGTGAACGGTGGGAGGCGAGATTTGGGTCTGATGGTCTGAAATCTGCTTCGCCGTTCTGAACAAAAGGGACGATGCCAGGCCGCAAAATCTGATATGTTGTCTGTCTATTTGGCTGAAGAGTCCCGCAGATCAATTTTCTAACACATGAATCTGGTGGTGATGAACAAGTCCGAGGACTCCAAAACATGTACCATGTTCATATCTAAGAATTTAAAATCTATAGTTTTTTTTGTGTACTTTGCCGCAGTGTCCAGCAAGTTATCAAGTCATCAAACACAACCATTCTCAACACACACGCACATGGAAACGACAGTCAATGACACGTCAGTACAACATTCATGGGCCGCACATTCGGTGCAATGAACCGAACTTTATGAAAAAATATGGTATTCTCCACTGCTTAAATAAAACTAATCGCAGATCTCCGTCCTCCATGTTTCTCCCAGGTAGGTATCCAGGACCCCCTCGGTGATGTCCACGATGAACTTTCCATCCTCCTAACTGAACATGCATGGCGCGCGCTCACCACTAATAGAAGGCCTCCGGGAATGTCTGTTCTGGGCAAAAAGAAACCATGTGTCAATGGTGTGGAACTGTTCTGAAGGGAACACGGGCGGTGGAGTTGTTTTTTGTTTTTCCCACCAACGAACACTCAGGAGATCTCAGGAGAATCCATACTTGTGTTGGAATGCGTAATGAATATTCATTAACGATATGATATAGTATTCTTTTGGGTGTCCTAAGCAACGTTACCCCTCTTGCCATTTTTTTGCTGGAACCTCCCCACTGAACTACCATGTCAGGTCCCGATGTTAGGCAGCGCACTTTTCGAGCCGAGCGCTACGCGCGGTGAGTAGTTTTCAACTAGCAAACAAATGCACCTGAACTATACATGTAAACAGTATCTTGATACACAAAAATGGCTTACACCCCGCCTTGGTGCCACACGATTTACTGTGAGACCAACAATGCCTATCTTCAAAGGCATACTGACAAGGTCTATTGGTGAAAATCAGCTATCTTCATAGCTGTCGTTCCGGCTCTCAGCGATTTCAACAAAAGCTTTGCTAATTCTTTATGGTGCGTGGTTCAGACGGTTTCACGCCCATTGCTTTGCACAAAACTTCCTGTACCAAAACATCGTTGTACCCTTGTGTCGTATTGTATTGTACCGTGGTTCAGATGGTTTCACAGGACATCCAAACAAAAAACACGTATTGCACATTCCATCGTACAGCAATTGTTGTTTCCATCATTTGAATCAATGTCCTCATCGTCGCTACTGAAATGATGTAGCTCTTGCCAATACTCTGGGTCGCTGACCTCCTTGATACCTGAGTAGATGTATCGAAGTCGACGATGGGATTCTGTTTCACTATTTTCGATCTCTTCTTCATCAGAATCATTGGCTTCTCCCCCATTTTGATTTTGTTCTGTTGTATCCACAGGGAGATTTCGTCCGGGCACATTTGTACCAGAAAAGTACCAATCTGCTGCATCCAAATCTTCTCTCACTTGCTCATCCATTGTTGTTCCTGCATGTCCACTTGATGCTGCTGCTTCACCAACGTAATATTGCGTTGATATGCTTTCACTCTCTGGTTCCTCTTCCTCTTCAACATATGGTCCTCCTGATGACCCGGAGTCCGGAGAAAGGTCAGTCATGCCACGACACATCATGTGAGCTCTCCTGCGAACACCTTCACTGCGATTCTGTTCCAAAATTCCAAGTTGCATCTCCAAAATGTCTCTTCTATGGTTGTACCTCCTCAGCGTACTGTGATCCATCTGTTGTCCACGACGCTCCATGCATCTGTTGACCCTTCCAAGCATAAAGAACCACTCCGGCGACAACGGATCCCACCTTGGAGGTGGGTCAAAGGGAATAGGTGAAAATTGTGGAGCTCTTGGAGGTGGTCCTCTTGCCGTCCGGACCTGTACTTGCACTGGCCGGCTCATCAGCCGACCTTTCCAATTCTGCCGTCTCAACATTCATCTCACTGGCAGGGATTTCAGGTTCACTGACAGGAATCTCAGGTTCCCGCCTTCTCTTTCTGCCCCACCTCGAAAACATCACATATATCACATGCCAATGTCCATACAAGAAAATACAAGCACCCAACACCACAAGAACAATCAATGTCATCAACATTTGTGTCCACGGGTCTTGACCACTTGTCGAACTCTCGGGATTGTCTTCGACGCATCCTCTCAGACGAAGGGCTTGCGCCAGCATCGCCACCTGCGCAACTTTTCTTGTTTTTTTGATCCTTTCGTCCAACGGGTGATCTGTTGTACTTGCTGTTTCCAAGTCTCTTCAGCCAAATGATTCCCAATGCTCAATCTGTCCGACAACTTCCAACACAATGTTAGTACCAAAGGAAGTTTCGTCTTGCTTCACTGAGCTTCTTGGTATTGAGATCTGCTATGTTGAGCTTGGTTCCAATGGGTAGTACGCTCAAAACTTTGTTCCTGAGAGCTGATTGTAACCAGCACAAGCTCACATCCACGTGCTTTAAAGGACCCAACCCAGATCGTTGCAGCCATTGTCTTCCTGAACTGCTGTCTGATCTTGCTTCCAACAAGCATGGCGGCTTTGTCAATAGCTCCCAAACACACTTCAACAAAAGGGATTCACTGACCCCTGAGGTCATTGCCAAAACTTCTGCTTCGCAAGATGATAATGAAGTGCTCTTCTGTGTTTGCGAATACGACAAACAAAGCAACCCATCTATCAACACCATCACTGATGTAGTTGACCTGCGTTTTGGTCCTCCAGCCCAACCTGAGTCACAGAAGACCTCCACGCAACGCTCTTCGGATTCATCATACTCCTTCACATTGTTCAGCTTCATCACCATGCGTGTTCCTACCTGACTGTATGGCATCAAAAAGGCGAAATCCTTTGTACCAGCCAAATAGAGCACAAGCTGCACCAAAGACTTCTCTGCTTGAACTGTGGGAACCTTCATGTATGATGCTAAACTCTTCACGCAGAATTGGATGTCCACGCGATCATGCGCCAGATACAATGCTATCCCCAATCCACTCCTGAATCGTGCCTGATCAGCTGGGGCGAGTTCTGGTGAACTGTCGACTTGATTCAGCAAAGTATGTTCGGGCACACGTTTGATCTTCCTGGAACCCACGTCATACAGCTTGAGCAAATTGGTTTGATGAAAATGCCAACCTGGAAAACATAGCTCTTCTTGAGGTAGTTGATCTCTTCGCCATCGCCCAATAAACCTTCAGGAAAAGGGCCTTCCACTTGCAACTTGTACGTTTTCTTGAGTTCAGAAATCAACCAATGTGCATCACCTGCTGTTTCGCTTGCCACCAACTCATCATCAACATGCATGTTCACTAGGATCCTCTTGGTTTTGTGGCGGAAAACAGAAGGTATAGCCATGCACTGCTCAAAACCAATTGACTGCAATTTGTCTGCAAAAGAATTGAACCATCTCTGCGCTCCATTTCTCTGACCGGGTAAAACTCGTTTCAACTTCCACAATGCAATGGCCGGTAGGCCTAGCAACTCTTTGATCCATCCACGCATCTCAACGTAGCAAACCTCAACTTGTGGCACTGTCAAATAAGCATCTGAAATGTCAAGAGCTGTGATCTTCCAACCTTGCAAAACATGGAACATCAGAAACATTCGAATGACTCCGTAGGTCGAGGTAGAAAAGTTTCGTCGTTTGATGGTCCAACCTTGAAATCTCTTGCAACAATTCGACATCTTCTTTTCCACTGTCCACCACGCTTCCTCCAATCAAACACTTCACGCAAATCAACAAATTTGCCTGTGGAGTCTCTGTCTTCATCCAATACCACTTCAACAACACCAAGGTCTGAGAGCTTCAGGACCTCGGTCTTCATCGCCTCATTGTCCAACTGCTGTAAGTCTTGTTCAGAAATTTCCGGTGGTTGCTCTCCCCTGTAGTCAGCAGAAAGTTCATCCAAATCCATCTCCAGATCATGCCAATCAATGTCTTCGCCCAAAACTCATCGTCATGTGGTTGGAGTTTCATTTCAACATTTCCTGCAAACAAGGGTGTATACAGTTGTGAAGATGAAGGACTTCCTTCCCTGTCCAGCCGGGAAGATTTTCTCTCTTGTGGTTCAACTGTTTCGATGTTGCGTTTCTCTCCACTCCCAGCTGCTGTTCTCTCTGCCTCTTCTCCAGTCAAATGGTCATCCTCTTCTAAGGGAAAATCCAACAAGCGCTTCCTCGACTGAGCTGTCAACCTTTCCAATGGTTCTGTCTCAACACGCTGTTGTGGTCTTTCTGGAGGTTCAATGTCATCCACAACACCTGTCTCTGTTGGAGCATACTCCTCATCCGACCCTTGCTTGGATCACCTGTTCAGCCTCTTCATCCACATCACCTGTTGGTAACAGCACTGGTTGTCTAGGTTCCGGTTCATCTGTCTTCTCCTCGATGGAAGGCAGGGGTGCGCTCAATGTGCCAATCACTTTCTCTGTTTTCTGCTTCGACCATGGGGACTGTGTCAATGCTTGCACAACATCACCTCTCCATGCATGATTGCAACGACGAATCGACCTTGTCTGAAATTGTCCATTGGGTGTCACCACAATGCGCATGTCATTCGCAGCCTCCTTTCCAACCCAAACTCCACCTAACCAAATGTTCATGCCACCTTGTCTTGAGGGTTTTCCGAGTCCGAACACCAATTCCCCGAAGGGGAGCAACTTTCCACTGTACTTCTTGCCATGAACAGTCTCGTATGCTGTTGCCTGTATTGCTCTGTGTTCGTGAAATCTGTTCAAAAGAATTCACTGTGGTTCAATGCCCATGCGCGCAGACAATGTAGGTCATCAAGCTTTTCATGGATCTTGTCCTCGATGTTCACTGTGAGTGCTGCAGCCTGACGCTTCACAGTCTGGATGTATCGCTCGACGCGAGCGGTACGTCCTTTGTGGTAGGGTTTGCCGTGCTGTTTTGTGGCCTTATAGCCCATCTCTTGCCTCGCCATCACAATGATGTCCAAAAGTCCCAATGTTGCCGGTTCACTGTCCATGATGAAACAAACATCATCCAAATGGTTCAACTCCAATGAAAAACGGACAACAAATTCTGCAATTGAACGCCATGCTCCTTTCGATCTTGCGGGACAAATGGCACCATACCTGGAATCAGCGTCAATCATCACCAGTGCCGGACATTTCTGTCCAAGGTACATCCAGTCCAACTGGATCTTCGGGATTCCAGAGTGTTCTGTATCGACATCAGCATTCTGCAAGGTCTTGTCATCCCGCGATTTGGTCTTCACACAAACTTCACACCAGGATGCAAAGGGCAAATGAGTAGCTTCATGTCTCTCAATTTCCAGCCTGTCCTCCGGCTTCTCGTCAGCCGGTGTCTGGACTGATGGTCTCGGACCTAACATCTCCTGCTGCAAATTGTTCTTGATCACGTCCAAGTCCTTTTGATACAATGTGGAAAAAATAACCGCAAAGCCTGTCATACAATTTTCGTTTCGACCCACTTGCATTCACTCCAACATAAATGCATGCTTCTTGCAACTCACGAACCGTGCTGCTCAATGAAACTTCTTTGCCTTGCGTCCAAAGAGATTCCGGAGGAGATTGATGACCTCCGGCCGACCCCTGAGGAATGATCACTGGTGCACCTGCCAATTCAATGGGCACAGACTTTTCAACTTCAAACACATCTTGTTGAACTGGGTCTCCTGGAAGCTCAATGTCCGCGATTTGCTCATCTGACAACGGACTGCGCATACATGAGCTCAATGGTTCAACATGCCGCCGCGGGAATGTGAGGGTTGTTGCGTCATACAAAATTCCTTGAATGCTCTCACTCACATTCGACAATGTTGCCAATCCAACTGAGTGCCCAACTGCTTCCCAGACATGTCCAATCAACACCAATGCAGTCCTGTACTTCCAGACATGCCTTGACAATGCGGTTCCTGGCTCAATGAAATTCTTTCCAACATACTTGTGAACAGGATTTCCATTGTCCATGAATTGCAAACCATCCCTCAACCGTGAAAGACTATCATGCAGCTTCACGAAAACTCCTCTCACTCTTCATCTACCCGATGCACCTTGGCCAACACACTGAGGCTGTTCTTGCGAAAATAAACTGGGACACGACATTGACCATCGGGAGAGGTCAACATACCTGCACATTGTCCTTGGTGAAGGCCATCAACCAATGCCTGATAATCCAATGACACCTGGCCGAAACTCCACCCTGTCCTCAACAAGCGGCCAAATGACAAAAGAGTACTTGTGACAGCTGATAGAACAAACGATTCACACACGCCACAAGCCAATCCGTCTCCAACACCGAAAACATGTTTGAATTCTAGTTGGGCTTTCCTCGTACCACCAATCCTAAGTCGCTTTCCTTGGGCATCTTCCAAATGCAAGTCTGGCGCGTCCACATGTTGTCCTGCTAAGCTTGCACTTGGTAAAAGGGATACATCTGCACCTGAGTCCAAAACAATCCACTCACTCTGATCTGAGTCATCTGCCTGTCCGATCATCCTGACATGATGAGTTGTCTCATCACCATTCACCTCTTGTTGAACGTTGTCTCCACCGCACAGCCATCGGTAGAACGGATCGTCTTCCAATTGCTCTGCACACATCTGCTCTTCTCCACTCTCAAACATCTCAAAGTCTTGACACTCTGAGGCCTTAACCATGTTGATTATCCCTGAAAAGTGTGACCAGTCGTCGTTAGACGAAGCTTCAGAAATGGCAAATCTCTCTGGTGACTGTACTGGCGGTGTTCCCACATGATACATGTAGACACGACGAACTTGCCTTGATGTTGTCGAAGTCGAAGTGCCTCCTCCGATCGTTGTACTCCCTATTGTTGCATTGCTAGAAGGAATTCTGGCTTCAGCACCAAAAGAATCCTGCCTGACTTCACGAACTTCCGACCTTTGGGGACACTCGTTTCCCCAATGACCAAAGCCTCCACACACCCGGCACCGATCCGGATTCAAAGACTTTGTTTTGACTTTGCCTTTCTTTCCACCGCCCTTGAAGCATCCTGTTGACTTCCCTTTTGATTTGCCTTTTCCTTTGCTTTTGCCTTTCGACTTGCCCTTGTTGTTGTTCCAACTTGAGCAATTCAACCATTGATTGAACCATCCACCACCTTTCGACTTTCCTTTGTCTTTTCCTTTTCCTTTGAACTTGCCTTTACCTTTGGTCACAGCATCAACCTCCATGGGAGTAGGCCCGGAAGGGCCTGGACTATTGGAACTTTGTGGCACCGGCACCCAGCACCAGCACCACCAGCAACCTGTCTCCACCACATGCACAGCCAGCACCAGCACCAGCGCCTGGCACCCAGCACCAGCACCGGCCCAGCTCACAGCACTGGCACCGGCGCCGGGCACCAGCACCAGCAACCAGTCTTCACCACGCGCGCAGCCAGCTCACAGCACCATGACCAGCACCAGCACCGGCGCCCGGCACAAGCAACCTGTCTCCATCACGCGCAAAGCCAGCTCGCAGCACCAGCAACGGCTCACCAGCAACCTGTCTCCACCACGCGCACAGCCAGCTCACAGCACCGGCACCAGCACCAGGCAACAGCACCAGCAACCTGTCTTCACCACGCACACAGACCAGCGCCGGCACCGGGCACCAGCACCAGCAACCTGTCTTCACCGCGCGCCACCGGAACCCGGCACCCAGCACCAGCAACCCTGTCTCCACACGTGCAAGCTCACAGCACCAGCACCAGCAACCTGTCTCGTCAGCCCGCACGGGCAACTCATTGTTATTTGAAGTACGAACCCCATAGCTTTGCTATCTGGGGAAAAACCTCCTTGCTTGCTACGCGCCCGTACCAAAAACATAAGATAAATACAATCCAAGCGCTCATGTTGATAGCACAAATGTAAAGACTGTCCTCTATACTTTAAACAGCTGGAGATTAAAATTGGAAGAGTATACAGGTATTCATCTGGATAGTTGCAAGTGTTACACTAGACTTCAAGTATTTGTTCGATATCAGACCCAGGTGCGCCTTTTATACATGAACTATATTTACAATTGTTTCTCCAAGTGTTACCTCGTTCAAGTTCTACTCCAAGTATTAGTTCGACAGTAGTACCACAAGAGCAACTTCTCCAAGTGTTAGTTCAAGGGCTAGTGCACCAAAGTGCTCAAGCGTGACTTGCTTTCAAGTGCACTTCACGTACAACGGTTTGTCGAAGTGTTACCTCGTTCAAGTTCTACCTTGTTCAAGTTCTACTTCAAGTATTAGTTCGACAGTAGTACCACAAGTGCTACCTATCCAAGCGTTAGTTCAAGTGCTAGTGCACCACAGTGCTCAAGTGTGACTTACTT
>CAXAMN010004302.1:148075-179149 GCA_963970005.1 Durusdinium trenchii
TAACTTGAAAGAGTGTGACAAGTTTTACTTTTCTTGCAAGTGCTGCTTTCTAGGACAAGAGTACTTCTTCTGGACAAGTTACCTCTTTTGGACAAGTGCTACCTCCATAGGACAGGTGCTACCCCTATTGGCCAGGTGCTACCTCTATTGGTGAAGTGTTACCTCTCTATCGGACAAGCACTACTGCTATTGGACATGTGCTACCCCCATTGGACAAGTGCTACCTCTATTGGCCAAGTGTTACCTCTCTATTGGACAAGTGCTACTGCTATTGGACATGTGCTACCTCTATTGGTCAAGTGCTACTTCTATAGGACAAGTGCTACCTACTAGTGCACATATGCGCGCTAATGGGTTCAAGGCAAGATGCTGAGGGAGAGGAACTGCAAGGTCTCCTTAATGCAAGGTGATTGGCTCCAATATTCGAGAGAAATAGGCAACACTAAGCAACCCGAGCAGCAAAACAAATCAAACCAAGTATCATTCGCTTTCTCGGAAGTGGCGACTTCATCTCTTCCTTCACCTCTTTTTCCTTAGGTCAAAAGGATGGACCAGTTGTGAATAGACAAGTGTTGCTTAACTTGAAAGAGTGTGACAAATTTTACTTTTCTTGCAAGTGCTGCTTTCCAGGACAAGAGTACTTCATCTGGACAAGTTACCTCTTTTGGACAAGTGCTACCTCCATAGGACAGGTGCTACCCCTATTGGCCAGGTGCTACCTCTATTGGTCAAGTGTTACCTCTCTATCGGGCAAGCGCTACTGCTATTGGACATGTGCTACCGCTACCTCTATTGGCCAAGTGTTCCCTCTCTATTGGACAAGTGCTACTGCTATTGGACATGTGCTACCTCTATTGGTCAAGCGCTACTTCTATAGGACAAGCGCTACCTACTAGCGCACATGTGCGTGTTAATGGGTTCAAGGCAAGATGCTGAGGGAGAGGACCTGCAAGCTCCTTAATGCAAGGTGATTGGCTCCAATATTCGAGAGAAATAGGCAACACTAAGCAACCCGAGCAGCAAAACAAATCAAACCACGTATCATTCCGACATACTTCACACATCAGTGCGCAACAGTCACACGTGCGCGCTTCTACATATTTCTACCGTTCCATCATGGATCCTCTTCAAACCATGGTAATAAGGTGAGACCCACAACCCCCTACCATGGCAACTTCCACTGTGGAGCCTTTCCTCCATTGTTTGAGGCGAGGTGCTCTTCTGGGCCACATGCTGGTGAAGTGGGCAGCACAGTCGGCATTTCAAATTCTTCTAGCTGTTGACCCAAGAGTAAAGTTGTCTCAGTATCTGTAGCGCCTGGAAGCTCTTTGCTTTCAGAGGCTGGTACGGGCGGCTCTTCTGCAGTGGCTAGGTGCTCCTCTGGAATGGGTTGCGGAAGGGGTGGTGTTGGTGGCTCTTCTGGAATGGGTTGTGGTGGTATGGGTTCTGGTGCCAGCTGTGGTACTGGTGGCTCTTCATAATGCTCTTCGAGTGGGTCGTGATGGTTTGGGTTCTGGTGCCAGGGGTGGTACTGGTGGCTCTTGTGGAGTGGGTTGTGGCACGCTGGGTTGTGCTTCACAGGGTTGTTGCGGTGTGGGCTTTGGTGGTGGTGGTGCTGCTGCTGCTGGTGTTTTGGGTTGCTGCCCACTTGGGTAGGGTGCTTTGGGATTTGCTTTTGCTGCTTTGTCCATGGCTGGTGCAATGGTGAGAGGGTAGTGGTCGTACCACCTTGGTAGGTTCCTCATAGCCACTTGTTGGTCTTGTAGGTCAAGTAGGCAGCAACTTTGGCGGCATCTGCATGCTTGCGCACCGCCTGAACACCGAAGGGTGGACACCTAAAGGACCAGCACCACTCTCGGAGGCTTTCATGGCTCACATACCATGGGAGGCCTCCCACAAAGAGCCTCATTGTTTGCGCAAAAGTGTGTTGGTGGTGTGTGGTTCTGTTTCTCTGCCTCTTCCAAAGAACAAAGCCGTTCCTGTCTTCAACTCCAGCCTTTGACAAATGAAGTGCTGAACCCTTCAAGTAACTGGTCAAAATTGCATACAGCTTTCGAGACAAATCCCATTCGGTTGAACTCCAGTCGACTCCTACAGTCGTCCTACAGCTTCCTACGGTCAACCAAAACAGAAGCAGCAGCAGCCAACCAGAAGCAGCAGCAGCAGCAGCAGCCGTGGAGCATGGGCCCAAGGAGCTCCGCATCAAAACTGCCACAAATCCTTGACCCTTCACCCCTGTGGAAGCTGCCCTCCCCAAAGAACAAATTCATAAATACAACCAAGTGACAATCAGGCACACCATGGGCACAACACAAAACATGAGTTATAGATCAATACAATCTATGCTTAGACATCCCTGTGGAGTGCAGTTCTGCAAGGGCACACGGTTTCGAGTCGACTTTACACAAGCTGAGTCGACTTAACGCTAGTACCTAGTATGGTGCACAGTGGATGGAGAGTGGTTTATATACGCACCCCCGTCTTTGAAAGACATCTTGGCCCATAGTTGGGGTTGAATGTGAGATGTTGCTCTTCTCAGGCGCCAACCATAATTCTCACTGTGTCTCCACATCTGATGTGATTCATCATTTCCATTGAATGACCCTCACAACCAACTTTAAAAACACCATTTATATACCCTCCATCCAACAAACATGGAAGTGGATAGCCTGGCCCCGAAAGCGAGACTGTTTTCCTCTACGAACAGGCTGTATTCCACTTAATTATGATTGTTTCAGGGAGGGTTTAGGGTTTAGAGTGTAGGGTTCCCCTCCCTGAAACAGTTCAAGGTCTGCTTTTTAGGGTTTAGGCTAACCATTGATACACCAAAAACCACACACCAAAACCGATGCGCCACCCCAAAAAAAAGCCCGGTCCTCAGGCTCCTGAGATCGGACGATCTCCCATCCGCTGTTCTTCCGGTGCTGTCTGATCTGGTCTTCAAGTCACTTCTTTCTCAAACATCATTAAATCATATTGAGTTCAATCATCCCCTTATCATGGTTGACATGTTGAAACGAACCATCTCCGAAACGAACGAACCGTGTGACCGTAGCTCGTTTCCTGTGGCCGTGGAGTCGGAGAAGACGACGCGCCGACCCGGAGAAGACGCTCCACGTATCGCGGGCACTCAACGCTACCAGTACCAGTACCGTTTGGCTCATGCACCACAGTTAGCCTTCAGAAAGCCTTCGGGATCCTTCAGGAAATCACATCGGATGCTTGGAACTGATCTGGGAACTGGCAAACGAGTTCGGCGTAAACACCCCGCCGTTATAAAGCGTCTGGTGCGAGATACATCATACGCCCCGGCTGCCGGCTTCCAAGACCAAGAAAGGTGTTTGATGTTTTTACAACAAAACATTACAAACCCTGCCTATACAAATAATTAAGTTCAACATACTGTAGTTCAACCTATCGACTGGGTTCTAGCATGAACAAATGTGAACATGCCTTCATTAGACATCATTAGACCAACTTACACCGACCGTCGTTGTCTAACATTCAAGGATCCTGGGATTGGATCATAATGGTTTGGACTGTCCTCTGATCTGATGATACTCCAGTATACAGCAGATCCAGCATATCTGGGTTGATTCCGGTTTCTTTGCCGGGGAAACCACCAAAATGACCTGCGAAGCACTAAACCAAGCGCCCAAAACCGCCAGGGACGAGTATGTTTGTTCAACGCCATTCAACGCATCAGGAATCATCAGGATCAAAACCACGGCCATCTTGTTCAAACTTCTGGGATCTTGGAGTTGAGTTCATGAACTAGTTATAGATATAGAGAACTAGTTGAGAAGATATAGGTTGTTATAGTTGTTATATACTTGCGTCTCAACCTTATAACATCTTATATCTTGGACAGCTTCACGGGTCCCACGGCGTCCTGCCGCGCGGTTCCCCGCCTTCCCCGCCGGTCCCGGTGCCCACGAGCGGCCTTCGACCAAGTGAACCATGTCATCACGCCTCGGTCCGCTGGGTCCCGCCCAAGGACCGACCAATGGGACCACCCAAACACGACCGGACTGGGACTGGAGTATGTTTTTTTGTCCAAAGCATGCAACCAGCCCAAAGTATCTCCGTCTATACAACACCCTTCCTGAGGTTTTGGGACTGGAGTATTTATCATTTGACCCCAAGTCGTCGCACTGTAACGTATGATATGCAGGTTCTATGGAGTGCTGGGGGTATATATAAAGTCCTACAAGTCTGTCACAGTCCGACTCCCAAAGTGTGGCAAACAGCAATTGTTCTTACATCATTGGGCACTTCCAAAAGAGTTCCTTGAACACATGCTGTGCAACAAAACCCCCCAAGGAACACAGGAACACGTGTCCCTTGCTTTCATGGGTGGAGCGTGTCTGGCACGTACAATGGGTGCCCAGATTTCGTCCCGACTAGTAAGTATGTTGTTGCGGTTCCTAAGGCTCTCAGGGTGCCATGACGCACACGAATATTGGCCTCCTGCTGATGCTTTACAAAGTCTTCGTAGCTGTAGCACGACCAAAGTGCCTTGGTGACCAGGGTGCCCTTATTTCAGATCTGACTCATTGGCGCGAAGCTATAAATCCCTCACCTCTTGGCCAAAGCTAATGTCTTTCTCCCCTCCAAATCTGGTCTTTTCACCATTTGTCACCCACTTTCACCTCTCGAAATCATGGGGTTTTCAGTGCACTTTCGGTTGCATGAAGTAGCTCTGAAAGTGCCTCCCAAAAGCCTCCCGGAACTCAGAGGAAAGCCCTAGCAGACTCGGCAGCCTCCTAGACCGCAGCACCCGAAGGACTTTCACCCAGATTCCGCCCTTAGAAGGACGCCAGCACCTCCATGGTGAAGAGGTCCGCCATGGAGCGAGCGCGGAGTTGTTTCTGTTGGCACGGCTAATGCTGCTGATCTGGAGGAGGTTTTGAACTGAGGAGGTGGCTTCTCTTTGATGGATGTCATAGTATTTGAATGTGTTTGAGTTATAGTTCTTGCTTTTGGGAGTGAATTCCAAGCAAGTCCACTTAGAGACCTTGATGTGAGTTGTGAGATGTTGTGAGTCACTGGCTGAAAAATATCTTCCATGTCAAATCAGATGTGGATAAATCAGGATTTTAGCGCTAAACTACCACAGTGAGTAGGAAAACATGTGGCTTCAACTGGTGATATCCAACATCATCATCTTGATTGGCACTCTGCAAGGTAGCTTCCGCCATCTGTCCGCCCGTGAGCCGCGGATTCGTCGGTCAGTGGTTTCTCCACATACCGGCTTCTCCACTGATTCTTGATCGTCTGCGACTCTGAACAGGTCTGTGGATCTTGAAAACAAGTTGAGAGTTCAGTCTCAGAACACAAAGGCTGGAACATCTCTTGAGAACAGAAGATACTGAGCTTGAGAAGTCGACAACTCTAGTCTCTCTAGTCTAGTCTGATGCCAGTTTCTTGGATCCACCTGCGTGTAGCCCACCGGCTTGTGAGCGGTAGTGGTTTAACATCGAATATTTGCCCGTATTCATCGAAAACAATGAGACCGGGCAGGGCCACTCTTTTTAATCCATGCTATCCTGACACCCGGCTTAGCCGACGGTCAGCTATGGGAAAATGGGGAGTACACACTGCAAAACATCCTCTCATCGAATTTGATGTGTTCATCAAGATTCACTGAGAGGATGAAGTAATGCCTCCAGCTTTGTGCACCGATGAAGTCTGTAATCCATGCAAGAGGCGCATGCAGGACCTTCCGCCAAACTGAACGGTGTGGGTGAAATCACACCAACCAAAGAAAACGTCAACATGCGGTGGCAAAATAACAAACTCTGTGTGTGTCATGTGCCAATGACGGTGCGAAGATAGTGCAGGCTTGAACTTTTCACCCACCCCTGCAAAACTACTACTAAAGCAACACTGGCCGAAAAAAAAAACTGCAGCAAGCTCCTGCATCCATGGCCTTGTGCCACGCCAGCTCGGGTGTCTGGCGAGCAGGAACAGCTGCACTATCAGCCGGTCGCAAAAAATAATCAATATATGTTGGATCTGCCAGCGTGTAGTCATTTTAAAGAGCCGTGGACACTCAATCATTTGAACTCAACAAAGGCCCAACTTGGCTATTGACCATCCAAACATCCCAATTTGAAATCCGTGGCCGAGCAAGACCGTGCCATTCATTTCTTCTGCACGGTCTTTTCATTCCCCAGTAGCCCAGGCAACGCACCACCCGTGCAGGGCCCAGCCCGCTCCCACGTCGCTCCCATGTCGGTGTCAGACATGTCTGGCACGTCACTGGGCAGTGGTGTTGGGAGCAAGCATCTCAGCAAGTACCGTCTCAGGCCTGTGACCTGCGGTTTGAACGCCCCAGGTGTTGCTTTTCTGGTTGTTTTTTTTTTTTCAGGTGGTGCCAACACTGGAGGATGGACTGGACCAGGATTCAGGATGGATGGTTTTTCAAGAACGTGTCCACATGGCTAGCTTCTTGAAACTCACAAGAAGTCACATTCGATGACATAGCATCTCAATTGCTAGACGAACTAAACCGTATCGTTGTTTGGTTGGAAACAAACATGAGATCAGGATGCGAATGAAGGACGCTTTGGATCCTTTGAATTTACAGACGAACAAAAGAAGGACGCCCAGTCCCAGCCACTGTGGATGTTCGTTTGGTGTTTGGAGTCCAAGACACTATACTACAGTAACTATATGTACAACATAGGTCGGACAGGAACCAAGGCCTTCCCAAGGTTATTCGAAATCGACAGGATCCAGTGGAGTCACGTTCGGACGGGACGGGACGTTCAGGTGGGGCACGTCACGATGCACCAATTCGCTCGGAAAAAACGCACGGCACATCCATTTCCCAGACACGACTAATGGGACTGGTATATTTACCTACATTGGGGTGGTGCCAGAGGGTCAATGTAGGCATATATATGGCATTGACACCATCGTTTTCCCACCCACCCACCGTCAGCCACGGTGTCTCGTCTCGTGGCCCAGGTACCTCACCGGTCTGTTCCAATTCGCCATAGGCGGCGCAAAACCTCATCGCCATGCGCAGCGCTCCGCGCGGTTCGTTTGGTTTCAGCGCGGTTCGTCCGGGAAGAGTTCACCTGAAGAACTGAAGAACCGGACTTGACATGTGGACTGAAGGAACACTTTGTGTTCCAAATACGAGGAACAAACCATGGCTTAACCATGGCTTAACTATGGCTTGAATGGCTGAAGAATTCAGCAAACCCCAACGCTAAGAGCTTTTCAGCTGCTTGCGGGCCGCGCAGTTTCACCGTTTGACCTGGTCTCCGCTGCAGAAAGCGGACATCTGTCTTCCGGAAAACAGAATGAATCAATATGTGCCTTAACTGCTATAGCCCTAACATGCCTTAACTACACAGTGCAAAACACAATTAGAAGAAACAACAGCATCCATCAAAAACCACAAACATTAAGTCCACTGGCCAGACCACCCGCTTTCGGGTTTTTTCTTCGCGCCGTCCGGTGTGCTATACCCTTCCCAAACCTTGACCATGTGATTTAGTGCCCATCCACAAGCACCTTTCCATCCACATGCCCCAAAGACATCAGCCTCCCCCAACATGCCCAAATCCCGAAGCTCCCTACTAAGACCTCTAACTCCTGCCGTACTATGTGCCATGTTCTTCGCATTTCAACGTTGCACCGAGTAAAACAAGTCATCTCACTTCTCACCGCCAGCACCCACCCAGCCACCGCCACCGCGGCACTTGTGACGCACCGCCCGAGCGTGGAGTCTCTGGACGCGTTGGTGGATCGTGGGCGCCTGCAGCAGTTGCACCGCCTCCGCGTCCTGCGCGGAAAGCGTCCGCGACGGGAGAACGGTGCCGGGGTGGAATATGGTGGGAGAAAGGGAGAACAGGGAGAACGGGGAGAGGTACGGATGAAGGAAGACTTTTTGTGGATTTGCTGTAACAGAATCTCTGAAGTCAACATGACAATCAACGGCCAATCTGGGATCCTCAGCTGTCGAGATTCGCTTGGATTGGCTCACCTCGCACCCCATGCTACTCCCCAAATCGAAAAAAGGAAGAATACGGCGTTTCCAAGTTCCAAAGGATGGAGTTTTTAGAGTCTCATGGCCAAACGTTTCCACCTCAGAGTCGATTTCGTCTCATTTGGGAAAGCGACCAGTGTTTGACTGGACAAAAACACTGATTGAACATAAGGGAAGGCATGGAACTCCATGATCAGTTTAGTTTGATTCAGATTCAATGAACAAATCAGATTCAACATCTTCACAGTGTTCCATATCTCGTTAGTCCCAACATGTCCCAGCAAAAACCACCTTCCCCGGTATCGCCCCCCCTAGCCTTGGGAGCATTTCCGGTCCATGAGTGGAGCAGCTGCTGCGCCTGCGCAGCACTCAGTTGGGGGTCCGCGCTCATCACGTCGCGCCGCAGGCGACCCTCCAAGAGGCAGCCTGAGCGCTGTGAGATCAAGCTCAGCGGAGCGAGCACGCGCGGAGCGAGGCGCGCAGCGGGCGTTGCTGGATGTGGCGTTTGCCCATTCACGGGACGTGGAATGCTTTGGAGAGGGGTGGGGTGGGGGAAAGACGAGAAGGGGGAGACGTTGGGTCGAATCGGTGGGAGGGTGTGACAGCGAAGGCGTGGGCTGAGGAAACTCTTCACTGAGTTCAACATATTACAAGCAAGCGAGCAATCAATCCCAGACACTCCATGGGACTGGTATATTTACCTACATTGGGGTGGTTTGAGGGGTCAATGTAGGCATACATGGCATACATGGAGTGTCTGGGAATGAAGGTTCATTTGGGGCTTAGTAACTCAGTGTGTTTGGTACATCATGGGTGTGCTTTGGAGTCGCGAACCAAACGCTCAGAATGATGGTCTGTCTGTTCAGTTCACCTCGCGTGATGCCGTCACCAGGGAGCAAAACCCTTGAAAAATGAGCGAAACAGCAATTGGTCAGCATGGGCCCATCTTCTCTGTGCATGTGAACATGTTATAACATGTTGCCAGTGGCATGCACGGCGTGCCTCGAACAAAACAAACAACTGCAAATTATTAGGTCTCTGAGACCCTCTTTAAGCCTCTTTCATATTTCCCCAACCATGGTCAAGTGCACTCTTTTCCACCCTTTCGCACGTCTTGAGACGTTGTAGCCAACCACCATCTGGCCGCGGAAAACCGGAGAGGGAGGAGACAACTGCTGGACTCGAGGCCGATGACTGATGATTCCTACAAGTCCAGTCTGACTGAGTCTCAGCCAGGTCTGACTGACCTCCCTGAGTACTCTTTTTGTATGACCAACTCCAGTCAAATGAGGTCCAACTGACCTGTAGGGCTCAACTTCCCCCCAACCGCACGGTTTCCCCACACCTTGACCTATGCGCTGTGCTGTCCAGGTCACGTTTCAAGCGCCAATAGAAGAACTCCCTCGACTTGGACCACTGAAGCGTCTCCTGAGGGCGACGTCCGCAACAAGTCAGCCGGCGGTCGTTTTTGGGCGGCAAAGAGTTCTGGCGGGGCTTTGGTTGGGGGCATAGATATTTCATGATATTTCTATAGTGACCACGGTGAGGATCTCACCGTGAGGATCTGCGTTCCAGCATGGCGGGAGCTTCGGGTTTGACAGAACTATACCGAAACACAGATGTAGCAGGACCCAGAGTTGCTTGGCTCGAATATGCTATACCATATTAAGGGGAACTCTTGACAAGCGGCGGGTGAAGCTTCGCACCGCGCCGAGGTTCGCGTCTGAAGACGTCGACGAGCCGGTTCGAAGCAGGTTCACGTGGCGAATGGGAGACACGGACCGGTCGGGTGTTGGCCAAAAAGGCCAGACACGGCCAGGGCTTCCGCCCGAAGCTCTGCCAGGACCTGACTTAGCGTCACCACCTGCGACTGTTTCAGTCCTGTTGGAAGGTGCTGGATGGGAAATATGGTTTTCCAGCACCCGACTCTGCCGGAAGACCCGAAATGGTGCCTGACATGGAGACTGGATCGACAGTGGCAGCTGGTGGACGAAAATGACCTGCAGGGTGCGGCGAGTTCGAGCCGATGCGGAAAAGGTGCGTTGAGGAACATGTTTTCAGTCTTGACCTACCGAACCTTGCCAGGTACGACTGGAGGTGAAGACCAAGGATATCCAAGGATCCAGACATTGACATGCTCTTACCAGAACGCCAAATTGGTTCTTTTATAGTCTCAACACATGGACCATTGAGCCTGAATTTTGGGGAACCATGATGCCCAAAACGTCACATATTTTAGCACCCCATGAGATGCCATGCTATGCCCAACACTCCGCGCCAAGCATCTCTCACTGCGCCCACGGCCTTCATCCGCCCCACGCGGTCGTGCAGATCGGCGAACTCACACGCCACCTGAAGCCGTGTCCGGAAAAAACGGCCTTCCGGGAAGATGAAAGAACATGGGTGTGTTTGAGGCCACCCCCTCTGGCTGAACTTGGCTGAACTTGGTCTAGCCTTCCGTTTTAAAATGTTTTAAAGGGGTTGGGAGGTCTCCCGGTCTCCCCAGGCCCTATGTTCACACACACACACACGTGCGGATGGTCAAATATACATGAATTCCCAGGCCCTAAGTCCACCACACTACATCATTCTGTCGACTCACATTTGTTTGGTAACTTGTAACTAACAAGTTCCACCGAATATCATTAATGCCAAGGTCGGCTTTGCAAGAACTCTATCAAAACTAACATTTCTGAGAATTCTACGGCTTTCCAAAACAGGCAAGGATCATGGCACTGACCATTGGCCATGAGCAACCACAGTACATGTCCTGATTCCACCAAATGTCAATATTGACCCTCTACAGACTCAGGTCAAACCAGGCACCGAAGTGTAGAGTGGCTGGAGCATGTCTTCTCGACGTTTGATCTCCTGCGGCGCCCGATGACGGCTGAACTCAAACACCGAGGGCCAAGCTGTGTGTGTATATGCTTCGAACCACCTCAGATGTGCCCAGCTGTGTTTGTTCCGTTTCTTCTAAACAAAGCTGCCACTGCACGAGTGTCCTTGTCTGTAGCTACAAGCGTTCAGGTGACTCAGCACCGTCTGGTGCTTTCTTCTCCACTGTGGTCGATTCTGCATGTGAACATACTGCATGTGAACATGAAGGGTGTTAACCTTTAGAGGAGGTTAAGCAAACGCAACTCAAGAAGCTGAGCTGTTTGCAAGGAACAACAAAAGAGTAAACTAAATACCGACGCAAGCAAAACACACTTAGCATTCCAACCCGTAAAACAGTTCAGTTGAACATAATTACGAACTTATAATGTTGCGAACACCTGTTAAATCCTTTTAATGTCTTCATCGCATTCTACAAATCAGGACTCGACATCACTTCCACTTTGCACTTCCCAACAACAATTAGCGGCCAGCAAATCCTCAGCTTTCAACAACCGACGGCCCCATGCGATACCGCGTGGCGTGGTTGTCGAAACTTACAGCGCTACCCGTTCACCAAACATATTGGTTGTATTTTTTACGGTATACCTTGGGTGTATCCCGAGCTCCCTGTAACAGTGGATGCTGATGGTTACTAGAATCCGGTCTCAAACATAGTGACAATCTCTTACAGGTCATGTTACAGGTCATGGGAAACACAAGGTATACAGTAAATCCTCCTGGGGCCCGGCTCACACACATCAACAAGCGCACGGTTTTTCGTCCCGCAAACAGCTCGAGCCGGCTCTGCTACAATCATGTTGCAAAAGAATGCAAGAGACATCTAGAGCTCTTGAGCATAAAACTTGCCCTTGTCCAAACCCATCAAGAGGCTTGAGTCTGCTTTGTGTCTAATTGAAGTGTGAAGGAAAAACAAAATCAAATCAAATTCAGAAAAACACATGAACATCAAGTCAGACTCAAACTGCAAATAGATTGAACACAAACTCCAAAAAAAAGATGCAAGTATTATATATGTAGTTGTTCCTTGAGCAACGTTCCCGCGTCGTTCCTTCAGTGTTCTTTGAGTTTCTTGTGCTGCTTTCGGAGGGGCGTCGGTATAACGTTGAGAGTTCTTCTCGTTTCTTTCGGATATGTTGCTGAGCTTTATATTCTTTTCTTGATGCCTTCCGGAAAAGTGTATGTGTGTGCTGTGTGCCCCCATGAATGACTTGATCAGCAACATCTGTCCATCCACAACAGCAACGATATCCAGGGGACGTCTGGATGTTCAAGAGCACAAACAAAATCATAGAAACTATGGGTAACGATGGTGTTCTGCTCTCCCTTGGGTTGCGAAAAAGGTTTCAATACGTTTCTTAGGAAACCCGACGAGCGGACCAACAAAAGGTATCTTATAAGATACATGTTGACTTTTTCTTCCAAATACATGCCGGGGGGAGGCTTACCTCGCCTAGTACCTCGCCTCCTGCATGTGTTCACCGCGATCTCTGCTCTTTCTGGGTGGTGGTGATGGAACACCTCGATCCATTGACCCTTGACCAATCTTGACCATCTCCACCTCCACCTCCCAACACCAGTCTATCTCCTGCTCCAGCTCCTCGGACGGCTTCGTCGTCATCTGTGCGTCCAGCTGCCGCAGCTTGGCATCCAAGCGGTGCATCATCTCGCGTCGCTGCGGAGCACGGAACCTCGGAGGACTTCGTCGCAGGGCGCCGGTGACGGCTGAGGAGCGGAGCGAGCGAAATCCGCCACAGGGGTGGGGCGGGGGGGGGGGGGTGGGGCTTCAATAAGTGCGCGAGTCTTGAGGGAGCGGGAGTCAAGGAGATGTTTTAACAGCAGAATATCACCGGACCATACAGATCCATACACATGATGCTTCCCCCCCAGGCGCAGCAACCACAAGCGTTTGATGACTGAGATCCATCAAAACGTGTGTAAAACATGGGAAGATCCTATATATCAACATCATTGAACATCTGGATATTTGTTTCAATGTCTGCAAACATTGCCAGGCATAGATTGGTCAGGTTGTCGCAACACAATTAATTTGAGCAATCAACCGACGTGAAAACGCACAAAGCGTAGAACACATTAGAACACATATGAACAAATATTTAGACACCTCTGCCGGGCCCACCAACTCTCGAGGCAAAAGAACCAACTTGTGCAGGTCAGATCTGCTTTGACAAAGCCTACCCAAAGAGCTATAGAGCTCCCTCAGCCGACATGGAGGCTGACCTTCCCAGTGACCTAGGTCACTTAGATCCCACGAATCATGAGATCACTCACCCACGAATCCTGAACAGGTCACAGGTCACTGGGAAGGTCCTGGTAGAGAGTTTTAGTTTTAATTCATTGGATGCAAGTCTAGGCCATATTGCTGGGTCTACCACTGGCCCGCTAGTGGACGAGCGGGACAGGATTCAAACAAAGGCGATGGGACAAGGGAAACCAATATGGGGCCAATGTTTTTATTGCGAGTTGAACGTACCCAACAACTGCATTGGCATGGTGATGCTTTTGACGAGGGCCTATCGCTTTTCCAGGTTTCAGTTTCAGCCCACTTCTATATTCTACCACCGCTCTTTACATTGGTCGCCAGCATTTTTGGGGGGGCTGATGGATCGAATCAACTGCAAAATAGATGTATGGATATGTATTTCCTTCTAAGAAAACTGACTGGTGCGACTCGTAGGGAATAGACCTTCCTTTGGATCCAGCCACCCTCATTCCCTACTAAACGATGCCAAGCATTTCATGGGAGTCCGAGCTAGTAGCGTCCTTGCTCCTAGTAGCGATGCCAGCCAAGAGAGGTTGAACAGCCCTATAGCCCATCCCATATGTACCACTATACAGGGTCCTATATGGTCTCTCAACCTCTCTTGGAGGAGCCCCTAGTAGCGTCCTTGCTCGATAAAAAAAAAAAACAAGCAGTGTGGCTCCCGTCAAACCAAGCTGCTTCACCTCCACAATACCTGAGGAACTGGCAAGCGAAGGGTGTCACGCTTGCCATTGGAGACACTGTTATGTAGGTGGAGAGTCCAAGTACCTTCACACAGAAGGTACTTGGATCCCTAGGGATTGGAAACAGAACGGAAAAATTGGTGGCTTGGGAGGGCTCCCCTGAATTGCCATTTGGATGAAGGTATGACTTGGCCACTGCAGTGGGTCCTCAAACGGCAGGACGCCACGAGAGGACGCCGCGTGCTGGCCGGCGGAAAAAAAAGCACTCTGGTGCAGTTGCTCTCCAGGCCACGCACCACGCCCTCTAAGTTTGGACCCAGTTTCACACACTCTTGCGGGGGGCAAAACCCCCACACACCTCCCCGGTGGATCCGGGTGTAAGCGAAATGGCCACGAAAGAAACGCCACGAACCGGGTGAAATGGCCAGCTTCTTCCAGTCGTGACCTGACCTTGGAGTGTCGTGACCTGACCTCAAACCGGGGGATTAAAGGGTCACCTGGAAGAACTATGTGGTCAAACATTCATGAAACAAGAACAGAACGACTCTATATATATCCGGACTAGTACGTACCCAAATTGTTCAGCTGCTGCGTGAGGCTGAAGGTCTCACGTCAACCTGAAGAACTTGTCTACTTCACAATGACAAGACGTTGAGTTTTCTCATGCCCATTGAAGAGATTGGCTCACAAATGATGTGCTAACCAAGGAACAATCACTCCATTCATATTCACTGCATGAATTATACTCGATGAATTGAATCCCAATGAGACACGTCTAAGAAGATCAAAACAATCCAACCAAGCAGCCCATGCTCCCACCTCCAATTACCAGCAGCCGCAGACATGCTCAGACCGAACTTTTATAAAACAACAAGGGACACCAAGTGTCATGTGTCCCGGTGAATAGAAAGCAACTCGACTCGGGCCATTTACGAGGTGGATGGGACACCCCCGACCACACTGGCGCCCAGGTGCCTGCCGGCTCTAAAATGCCCCCGCGGCTGGCCTCGTCGGCATACCTTGCAGCGGAGCCGAAGACGAAGCTCCCTGGTGTTTGCGGTGAGGCACCTTCCCTCAATGTGGAGATGGGTCAAAGGTGGCTTGTGACATGACTGGCACATTGGATGGTCAGATCGGCCCATGGTCACGCTCGGAGGGGACACTCGCCCATCTGGGTCTTGGAGGTGTCCGACGTGGGTGTGATGGACTGTGGCAGAGTACTCGTCATCAGCCAAGATACATCTCCATGACATCTGGATTGATCTTCGGATCAACCACCACCCAACTGCCACCTCTCAGTTCTCCCTCGGGCGGGATGTAGACGAAGACCGGCTGCTTGTAGTCCACCTGAGTGATTTCGCTCAAATAGGGAGACCTCCCAGGCGTTCTGACCCCGAGGAAGAAGGAAGAATATGGACGAAACACCTTGGGCCAGGGGATCTTCCACCTTGGGCCAGGGGATCTTCCACCTCGGGCAAGGGGATCTTCCTATTAAAATACACATGTGTGACATATGTGCATTTCTGCTCGCTTCCGCTATGATGTGGCAGGGTCGGGATCCAAATGAGAACACTTCAACGAGGGGTTCTGAGGGTTCCTTTCCTTTTCTTGATGCAAGCCTCATGGTCACCAAATGCCATGCGCCATCATGCGCCTCTTTGTTTTTTCAGTGGCCAGCCACTCAAACC
The DNA here is from genome assembly GCA_963970005.1 of Durusdinium trenchii. Classification (NCBI taxonomy): domain Eukaryota; class Dinophyceae; order Suessiales; family Symbiodiniaceae; genus Durusdinium; species Durusdinium trenchii. The sequence goes on from CAXAMN010004302.1 coordinate 163,634, forward strand.
CTCTATCTCTCCAAACAAACTTGTCAAACAATTCTATAAACAGCTGGACCGCCGTTCACGCTTCGCGGCTTCTTATTGCTTCAGTCCCAGCTTAGGCTAGACATGCTAGGCCTCCAGTCCCAGAGAGTCCACGGGCCGTCCTTCCTCCCCCCCACCCGGTCTCGCACCGGTCAGTCCCCGCCGTCCACCGCCGTCCCGGCGGCCAGGGCATCCACGATCTGCGCGCCGAACTTCAGCACCTCGCCGTACATGTCCCGCGTGCCGCCGGAGAAGCCGCGCCAGTTGGCGAAGATCATCAGGGGCAAGTTCTCGCCTTGAACGATGTGAAACCACGCGGATGGCTCCGGTTCCAACAGCCGAAGGGGCCGAAGACGCAGTGGATGAGGTGGTTCTTTGTGTTATTTTGCGGTGTCTTTCATAAGCACTGGTGCAGGAAACTCCCACATGAAGCAACCCTGGCAGAACGGGAGGTGTCATTTGATACGGTCCATGCGCTGGATGAGATCAGAACAAAAGATTCTGCCGGGAATAGATGGTGAACACCCGCGGGGGCGGTAAGCATGGGAACTGTTGCCCGCCCCAATTGAAAACAAAGTGGATTGCATGAACATGCCATGCTCGAAAAAGCAGGTTTTCTTGTAAGTTCTGCTCAGGTGCCAGTTTTCTGCAGTTACCTGGTCTGAGAACAAAGGATTCCAAGCTCACTGTTTAGGACTTCCACCAGGCATCTTTTGTTGCCAAGTGTTGAAGTTTAACCGGGAAAAAAAACACCATTTGTTGCGAGGTGAACCAGAATGTGACATTGTACGACCGTCCCAATGGACACAACAATGCAAATCTTGGAAATAAAACAAAGCATGTTGCAAACTACCAAACAAACAACCGGCAACTACGGTATAGCCTGTAATAACCATTGCAGTCTACGTATTTCCCCTCCCCAACCGGGTAAGCATCCCCACAAATCCAAACAACCCAGGAATGTAATTTAACAGAAAAAACAAAACTGCAAAAAAAATAACAAAACAAAAAAAAAACATAAGAAACTGCCACCATCACCATCCATCACCCAAACTCAGTCCACCCCGAAGCCATCCAACAAATCATCCGCCCCCCCCCCAAAAAAACACACGTTTCCTCACTTCAAAGCCAATCTGAGGAATCTTGAGGAGAGCCACCCACGTTGAAGTCTCGGATGGCTGTGGCCGTCTTATGCGCGCTGTCCGGGAACCAGACTTGCCCCGCTTGAGGCTCCACGATCTCCCGACCTGGGACGCCGCGCAGCGGCGAGGGCTCCAGGGAGCGTGAAGATGGAACCTTGTCACCCTGGGGTATCTGACAGTGCTGAGAGTCTGGAACTATAGCTGAGAGTCTAGAGTCGACCCTAGGGTCCTGAAAACCCCTCTGCTGGAATCTGTGGGCAGCTAGTCGGTCAGGGTCAAGGGCCAAGGGATGATGTTGGCCATTGGTGTCGTGCTCTTATCGCCAGACCTTGCGCAACTGTATGCCCAAGTTGTGGTGCATCACATCCAAAGTTCGGTTACCCAGTAACTCCTCTTTCGTTTGTGGCTTGTTTTTTGGCAGACCGGCCTATGTGGTATGCAGGGCGGTGTGTTAGTGACAGTTGGTGCATGCAACACAGCTACCTCAGTCTCTGACCCCCTCACCGAAAACCATCTCCTCCTCCACAGATCCCATAGGATCTGAAGTGATCAAAGAAATCACCACGCGGCCTCCCGACCGGCTCAAGATGAACAGTTCGTGAACACTCAACAACCTACTCACAAAAACACACTCCAAGAAACTGTTTCCCTAAGAACCCCAGTGTTACCACACTTTTTGGAGAAAAAACAAGAAACTCAGATTCCAAAGCAATTCCAATTCACACCTCGTTCCGCGGCTCCGCCGGTCGCGCGGCTCGTCCCAGCGGCTCTCAGGGTTTCCCGGATCCGCCGGGATCTTCCGCTCCACGTTCCGCGTCTCCACCTGGAGCTGAGAGAGGCTCTCAGAGAATGGGGAGTGAGTCCGGAGTGAGTAGTAGGGTACTTGTGTATTGGGGAATTACTTTTCTGTGGCTTTGGCAACGCACGGGGCGCCGCCAGCAGCCAAGTTAAATATGTCATGTTCAAAAAGTTGGCTGGCCACAAGTCAGCGCAGTTTAGGTTTGTGAGAGGGCGCCTCCTTCACTGGAATGAAGCGCACTCACAAAAACCCAGTAGCTCGTCCGCACTTACCGTTGCAGGTGCACAGAAAGTCAGAAGCTGTTAAAGACCAAGCGCATTTAATGCGCCCTACGCATACCTCAAATTTGGTGTCCTGGAAGGGTGGACTTGAGCCAGTTCAAGGTTTGGGCCACTGGTGTTTTATATATAACATAAACTATAAATCAATTTGTATAGAAGTTCATTGTAGTTGTCTAAACAACATTTTCAAGAAATGGCCTCCACGGCCGCAAAGCAATTGCCGTTTGCGTTCTCTGTGATATGGAAAACATGTCACGATCAAATGCGCATGAAAATCAAACTGATTTTTCCGACGCAGTTGAAAGAGCGCTTAGCATTTTTCTGTTGTTCAAATCTCTATTCTTGGTTCCAACCATGTTGGAGCTTGGCATACCAGCTGCGCAGTCTACACAACATGTAAAGCAACTAATTGAGAATTTTGAATGGCAATTGCTGTGTGTTTTTCCGACAGATTGAGTCCGCTTGCAGCTGCGATCCACTGAACAACACGGAGTGTCTACTGCCCGGGTCGTCTATTTGCTTGACGGCTTATGAAAGCAAGTGATGAAAAGAACAGGATCGCCACCAGGTTTCATATGATGTCAATCTTCGAACCCCCCAATCGACCTGACCATGCACCATCCTTCCCCGCCATCCAGGTTGCCCCGCCGCGATGACACCCAGCGGGATACCGCCCAGGCGAGCGCGGCCGACCACCACGCTGCGGCCCCAGCCGGCCATGTACTCCACGAAGCTACCTCCATGGGGTGGCTAGGCAGGGTGGGGTGCTGGGTAGGGTGCTTTGGTGGCTTTTGGGCTTGGACTTCGATCAGATCCGAACCAACAGGGACGAAGAAGCCCGACAGCACCTCGGTCGAAGAAGCCCGACAGCCACCGGCCGTCGGGGCCGTTGGTGCCCGCCAGCATGTGCCGCGGGTCGTAGGGCGTCTTCGTCGGTCGGAAGTCCACGGGACGGTCCGCAGGATCCAGCGGGAGGATCGGCTGTGGCATGGACCAGGTATCCTCGGCAGGGCTCGGCTGAAGAGCAGCTGGCTGAAGAGCAGCTGGTTGCGTGGGGGTGCTGGGTGTCCTATAAGAGGGATATCCCGGTCACAGAAGCCTATATAGCTACAAGTAGGTCACCTAGCTAGGTCATCGTTTGGCCGGCGAACAACACTGTTGGGAGAAGTTCCCCGGTTCCAAATCCACTCCCAGTTTGGATGAAAGCGATGTGCTAATAGCCAAGAAAGTGGAAGACGTCTAGGTTCTAAGTTAAGTCTAAGCTTGTTTCTCCACTATGTCTGAGTGGAAACCCTGTCCCTTTTTTTGGGGGTTGTAAAGGATTCAAGGACCTCAGCCAGCTTTGTTCCTCTTCGCCAAACTCCCGAGTGTCTCTAGGCACGAAGGAGAGCCACTGCAGGATTGCTTCCGCGCCCTCCTGGTCGTTCTGCACCAACCTGGGTGTTAAATGCATCTGAGTCTCAACTTCCTAGCAACTTCCTAGCATTCCTACCCCACCATCATGCGAGGGATGACTTAAATTGGTGGAGATATGCAGGGATTTACAAAAGTGCCCTTATGGCTCAGGGTTATCAGTGAACTCATGGTGTAGGCCATGTATGCTATACTGTACTGACCAATGAATCACTGTCAGTTGGGGTTCCAGGTCCAAACAAAAGAAGGTACAGTAATGCAACTGGGCCTTGAAGAACTGCAGTGAGTGTGTGTGTGTGACCCCTTCCTGGTGGTGAGCCTTGACGTCTCCATGTATAGCACGCCTTGAACGCTGCCCAGCCCGGTTCACCGTATGTGCTGGTGCCTTCACATCCGGCACGGTACGACGTGAATGGTCCGGGCCACTGGTGCGTGATGCCATTGGGCACCATGATCTGAGGACCTCCCAGCTGGTCCTGGGAGAAGTAGACCTCCGTCATGGACCGAGCGAAGGAGCTCCGAGGTCAACACCGGAGCGGCTGCGCGGCGGTGTCCGGCGACGAGACCGTGCCGCGCACGAAACTCGGTCCGCCGGTGCTCGGGCCAACCGGAGGACTGATCGATGTGGCCATGCTTCGATCTATGTGGACCTCGATACAGGTGAGGCCTAGCTGCGTGTTCAACAAATACCGCATCGCCAGCAACTGTGACCTGTGTTCCTGCTGGGACAAACTCAACATGGTCAACCGTGCCACCCTGTCGAGTCTTTCACGATGGCACTGCGAGGAAGCGACAATTCTGTATGGTTTGCTTCCTTGTGGCACCAACATATAGCACACTCACCAACACACAGGGCAGCCCGGGTCAGCAGCAGGCTGCTGATTCGGAATGGATTCAACAGCACGTACCCTGAATCAGGAAAGACTTTAACGTACCCAACAACAAGAAGCTACTAGGTGGAGGACATCGCTAGGGGCGGTTGGAGGCCACCGCTACGGCCGAACGCAAGAAGCCTTGAAAACATTCCCAGCTTCAAACCAATGACTCGTTCGGGGTGTCTATGTAAATAGCCCCAAAAAGCTGTGATTCGGGGTGTCCATGTCTACCACCCAAAACCAGGGGTCCTGGTACCAAATCAGTTTTTGTTGAGGTCGTCCAGGGTCCCATATGGTTGCATGGTCCAACGATAGAGATCTCGATCTTGTCTCTGACCCAGGACCCAGGCAGGGACAAGATCGAATGAACTACTGGACGTGGTCATGCAACACGACGTAAGGATGTAAAAGACCAGGTTTTACTGGGTCAAACTGGACTTGTAGGCCTATAGTTACTGCCTATAGGGTATATATATCCTTTCAAGAGCACCCAATAAGCGGCACGTTCGAATTGCATGGACCGACTGCTCACCGAGCGACGTTCTTTCCCAGCAGCTTGTTCAAGGCGCTGTATCCCGTCAAGACCTCGTTCGAGGCGGGTGCCGATGCCCATGAGACCGCTGGGGGGGAGGCCGGTCGATTCGTTCGACCGGATGTTCAGATGGCAAAACACCACCGATGTCCATGAGGCCACCGATCTTCCGGACATTGGGAGATTCCATGAGATTCTCTGAGTTGCTGTTTACTTTGATTGAGCCATATCCAAAGATCTACTGTAGACTCTTGATTTAAACAGAGAAACAATATGAAGAGGATTGAGGCTCAATCCTTGAGCCATGTCCCAAATCTGGTCAAACATCAAACCACCAAACACTCCATGGGACTGCCATATTTGGAGTGTTTGGGACTTGCTTGGTGAGCTTCTAGACTCACACACACCCCACATGAAGAGGATGTTCGCAATATTCCCCAAATCTGGTCAACATCTACCAGGGCCCCCTGTTTGGGGTGGCTAATGGATACCCCTTAGCCTCTAAGGAGCTTTAGACATCCACACTGCTTATACCAGGACCTTCCTTCTGAGGTTATACATAGCCTCTCAGAGGTTGAGGAGGTGTTTGAAAAGCCACCGAACTTGGAAGGTCCACATGTAGATTCTACATCCACAACTGCTTATCCCTGGACCTAAGTAGTGTAGGGGGTGTCCTGTCTGGAGATCCCTAGGTGGGCTCCGGCTTCCCAGGTGACCCCGTTTGAAGGTGCCTAGAGTGAGCCTGCCCGCCCCCCTTGCTTGCCAAAGGGGCCAAGGGTCCATCGCTGCTTTGGATCACCCGTTGCCCCAAGCGGTTCAGGTACGCGCCGATGCCCACCGAACGGCCCGTGACGTAGGACAAGGTGAAAATGTCCTGATAGGCCTCAGAGTGAGGACTCTTGGGTGGATGCGGACTTTGTTGATGAGGATTGTTTGAGGATCTAAGGATCGATCGATGGATCTAAAGGTTGAGGATCTAGGATTCCTCCTTTTTGGATGAGGGTTGAGGATCTATAGGGATTTGGAGTTCTACAGTGCAGCCATGTGGTTTGCAGAAGTGCTACGCACACGACGCTGAGAATATGCCTAACACGGCACCTAATTATGATTTGTCCAACTGGTGCGCTAGTGGTGGCCATTCAACATGGTTCAACGATTGCCTGCGACTTGGATTGTGTATGCGAAACGATCTGCTTTCTTGATGACTTGCATGACTCTGTGCTTCACTCTGTTCCACATTGGAGTCTCCAATCAATAGTGTCCAAGAAACAACACAACACAACACAACACCAAAACAATCCAAAGCCAACCCAAGTTCATCCAATTTCTGCACCCAAGCATACCAGAAGCAACCCCCCCCAAACCATGCATGTTCAAATCCTTAGGTACACAATCCTTTGGTTCTGCAATGTTGTGAGGAATATGGTCAAGAGTCTAGACCTGTATTAAGTACAGCATTCCCCTATTGTTTTCTTTGAACTATAATAATCATAGGTATTGGAGCTGTGGAGCAAAACACACCCGAATCAAAAAAAAACAAGAAGAAAACAAATGGACCGTGCTGAGAAATCCACACCTTTAACCATGTGTCCGAAGTAACAAATAGGTCAAGCGGTCAAACATCCTTATGGAGGGGTTTTGGCAGGCTGCTGGTGAGATGTTCGGCTGTGAGATGTCCACACTTTACTCTGTTTGGTCGACTGAACATGATTAAAACATCTAAGTATAATGATATAACCATAATTTGTACTATATAATAGCGTAATAACTAGAATAATAGTACTATATATTTAATAGTACTATATTTATATAACCGTATATTTATATAACCGCAATATAACCCAAATGCTTGATCATGGATCGCTCACCCTTGGGGGGGCTTTGGGGGTCTCCCAATCCTCCCTCCGAGTGTCTCATGGTCTCCAGCTTCAAGAGGGCCATCCCAATCAACAACCTATCAACATATGTATCCCAGGAGTCACAAAACAGGATGGTTTGGAGTCCCATCCAGTGAGTGGATGGATCATGGGCACCCCTAACCCTAACCATTAACCTCCACATGGATCGCACTCCGACATGTGACTCCACGTATCGAATCATTCGCTCTTGGAAGATCCAGGGAATTCACTCGGCATGTTAATGTTCATGTCAACTCATCAAATTATTTCCCCCAACCAAACCATCAACCAAACACATCTCGGCACCTCCCGCGTGGTTGATTACACCTCTGCTTTGGTTTCCAACCCCCAGCTCAAGTCAACCACACACCAGCTCAGCTCCAGCGACCCACGCAGCCCACGGTCTCACCCGCCACGGCACCCGCGAGGTCTCACCGGCGATCAGCCCGCTGCCCTGGAGATTCTCCACGCCGATGCCGCCCGCGATGGAGCCCAAGCCCTGTCCCACCACGGCTTCCAGGGCATACCCCACACCTGAACGTGGGAGAGTGAACATCAGGTCGGAGAGGGCTGACACTATATAGTGGATTGAGAATAGATGGCGCAATCCCCCCCAGTTCGGTGGTTTATATGGATCCCCATCTGTCTAAGACATCTTGGGGTGGGTGCCATCGAACCTCTGAAAACACTGTATGTCATGACATGGGCAACGCGGCAGGTGTGGTCCCTGGTACCTGATGCGCAAGCTCTGTGTCAGGCCACGAGGCCAGCTCTGCTCGGGTGGAGAATGGAGGTTCCGAGGAATCGCACGCGGAATCGTACACTGCGACCAACATATTAGAGTGACCGTCGGTATATATGTGGTGGCCCAACAAATACATGCACTTGTTCTTTTTGGTGTGTGTCTGTGTAAAGCAATTCTCTTTCTGATCACTTGCATACCTCTGGTTTTCACTCTGTTCCATAATTAGAGTCTACTAGAGAGCCTTTTCACACCCAAACAACCCCAAGCCGACCTAGTCTCTGTCGTTTCCCCCCCAAATCGACCGTCTTCCCATCACCTCGAAAACCCACCACCACGGCGCCATATGAACGACGCTGTTTATTTGTTATGTGGGCCTTGCACATTTCAATTTGGTGAGTGCATTATCGTTTTCCACGTTTTGAACCTTACTTATGTTAAAGGTTGTTTTCACAACGCAGCAGACTTTTTGGACATGGAAGCAGACGTGCGACGGTCAAAACTCTTTCTGTGTAGTAAGGTCATGGGTATCGCCTTCTATGGTGGCATCGCTACACACAGCGCCAGCATTGTTCTTGACTTGTCGCCGTTTGGTGGGGGCAGTAGTAGCAGTAGCAGTAGCAGTAGCAGTAGGATTAGTAGTGGTAGCACTAGTAGTACTAGTGGCAGTAGTAGTGGTAGTAGTCGTAGTAGCAGTAGTAGTGGTACTAGTAGTACTAGTAGTACTAGTAGTAGCAGCAGTAGTGGTAGTGGCAGTAGGAGCAGTAGCAGTGGCAGTGGCAATCGCAGTGGCGGCAGCAGCAGCAGGAGGAGGTAGTAGTCGTCGTTGTAGTGGTAGTGGTAGTGGTAGTGGTAGTGGTAGTGGTGGTAGTGGTAGTGGTAGTGGTAGTGGTAGTGGTAGTGGTAGTGGTAGTGGTAGTAGTAGTAGTAGTAGTAGTAGCAGCAGCAGCAGCAGGAGTAGCAGTAGTAGTAGACCAGCCATGTCTTGCGCTTGTTTGGAGGATACTTTTCAGATACAAGTGGGGCACTGGTTTCGTAGCACAGGTTCGTCTACATTTACGTTATCGTTTGGTTATCGTTTAGGTTATCGTTTGATCACAGCTACATTTCGGACAAACCTGTCGCCAAAGTCCGAAGTCAAATACGGCTTTGGGAAAGGCTACACTAAGCAGAAACGAGGTTCCCTGATGGTCTTCACGGTTAAAAAGCTGTACTGCAGCTATGCAAACTAAGCTTTCCGAAAAAAACATGATGCATAGCTATCAATATGTTATTGTTTTTTTGATGAGTGTATTATCGTTTTGCAAGTAAAATGCAAATTCTGCAATCCCAATGTCGGGTCCTTTACTAAATACCTTTGCGTAAATAAATCAGGTTGCTCATATGGATGTTGAATACCTTATAGGTACACCAGGAATCACACGTTCCGCCGGTTCGTTCGGAGCGAGTTGATGGTGGATGAGTCGCACGACCTGTATGGGGTAGTCGTCTCAAACAACTAACAACACTATACAAGATATGCACGACACTATGCTCTGGAGTCCCACTTTTAACATCCTTTCACCATGGTCCTGAAGTGTCCTGAATTCACAATTAGAACACCACTATACGAGTACAAACCACATCTTCCAGTCTAAAGATTCTGGTTCGATCGTTCCCTCACCATCTCTCACCTGGCACAGCTCGTGCAATCACAGCGCCACTGGGCAAACTCTTATAATCTGCCTGGCCAGGCAGAAACTGTGCCAAGCAGTCGCACCCGGGCAGGTATCAAACGAGATCCATGGCGGCGTAATTATATGACCTAATAAATTAATGCACCATCAAAAACCACCAGTCATGTAGGCGATATTTGCGGAAACATGAATGACCTGGCATGAGTGAACCCCTCGATGGCTTATGATGGCTCTTCGTCAGCGACGGTTTTTTTCGGCCGTTCGGGCGATTTGGTTCCGCACCACATGCAAGTCCACAGACTTCTCTGAGACTTCTCTTGAGTCGAGCTGAGTCGAGCTCCCTGGTGGACCGTGTGATAGTCAAAAGCATGCTCAACAACTTCCGTCGGGTCGTCCAACCAATTGAAGGGTCCAATTTCCGAACTCCGACTCCGATCGATCTGACTCCTCGTCGACATGTTCCAAAAAGAACAATGTGTTGACTCACTGCCAATTACTTGGGCCCCAAACAAAGAAAACAGAGATCACAACATCAAGACGAAGCAATTTAGATTGTTTTCTTTTTTCTTATTCTTCACTCCTGCCAATTTTTGGCCCCCAAAACACCTCGACCATCAGGTGGAGTTCCTTTCGCTCCACCTGGATCCTTGGGAAAAGCCCTCGCTTCCACGCTTCCACCAGACGCATGTCTTGCCCACGGCTATTTCATCACCTGCCTCAGTGAGATAGAGATATTCAAAGCCCTTGGAGGGGTCTGCATCATCCTTCCACTGAACACCTCGGTGGATTTCACAAGCACAGTGGAACAGGTTGGCGTCATCAAACTGCTACTCTGTCTGAAGATGCCTCGGCATCTCTATCTGTGCCACAAGGATTTCCAGCCATTCCATCTGTCGCACGCGCGTGACGTGATGTCGGTGACGCTCTGGTCAACACGACAAGAACAAAGAGAAGGGATTCCCCAGTGAAAGGAAGCTAATTATCACACACGGAAAGAGAGAAGGCCCACTTAGTCAGTTTCTGACCGTGTCCTTCTAACAGAATGGCTGCAAAAGAATTCATTTCCTCATCCGAAACGTACGGTCTTGCTTTGCATATCGAACCTTTAGGAATGGCTCGGCCGCATTTATGGGCCCACATAGCCTCATGTTGTCCTGGCAGGACCTTTTGTCCCTCACACGAGTAAATAACTCCACAAGCTCTTCGAATCTTCTTTAGGAGAGTCACGAAAGTGTCAGTATCACGCGAAACACTCTCCAGTGAAAAAACGCCGCTTGAAAAAAGAAAAGTGTTAACTCAACGTAGCCGACCGACAGATTCTCACCTTGTTTCCATCGCAGGGCAAGAAAAAAGAAAAGTAGGGAGGAAGCATCACTACTTCCAAAAACCTGGCGCAGTCGCTCATCAACAAGACGACTCGTTGTAGGCATCCAAGGAAAGTCTGCAAGAGAGGACTGCCACGCCCAGTCAGGAAAACGATCAGAGAAAGTGAATTCTTTTCCCGTATCCAACAATTCCTCTTTAGTCGTATAGTCAGCTTTGACACCTAGCTCATCGCCAATCGTATTATTGAGCAACGTAAGTTGAAGTTTGCGGCAATAGGCTTCGTGTTCAAGTGTTTGAAAAAACATTGACATCAACCAGAGCAAGTTGAATTGCCAAACTTTTTGCCGCTTCGTCCGCAACTCGATTGCACACAATATGCTCTCTGGGGAGACCAATCTGACGAGCAGTTTCCTCTGAGATAGCCTGGATGGCAATGTCATCACAATGTATGCGCTTTATCCAAGAGAGACGAATAGCATCCGGGTTTTGGCGTCGTCTCCACGTCCAGAGTCTGTGAATTCGCTTCCACCAGGAGCAGTGGCTCCATGTAGGATCAACAATGTCGTTGTCACACAACAAACCAAACATTTGCACGACAGTCAACCAATCCGTATAAATATGAATACACGAGTTGCACAATGTATTGGCAGCCAAAACAGCATACAGTTCCGTCGTGTAGGAAGTCACATTGAAATGATTCACACGGCCTTGGGATATGCAGATGGCCTGCTCATTGACAACTGCATATGTACCAGTTGCCCAGTAACTCTTGGCACACAAAACGGATCCGTCCGTCCATCGCCTGGCGAGCGGAAGGTGCGGGTGAAAAACATCAACCTCCGAAAAAGGCCACGATTCAAAATGCAAACGAAAGTCACAAATGGACGGTGGGTGTTCAACAACACCAAAGTTGAGGAAATTGGGGCCCAGCTCATGGAAGTTTGCATTTCTCAACAAAGATGGTGCATGGGGGGCACTCTTGGACAATGTGTTTAAGCGATTCTTTAGTACTTGCGCAAAATCTGCATGAGGGGTCATCAGTGTACCCAACTGCGGCTCTTCTGTCATTAGTGATGGTACACCCGACAAGTTGTGACTCAAAATGATAGAGAGTCCTTCTTCTGCGTCGGAGGTTTATACTTCCTGACAAAAGCAGTGGATAAGCGAAAATCCAACAGGCCTGTGGGCTTACACAAGTCTTTGTGGGCTTTGGCAGCAGTAGCTTCATAGCATGCTTGTCTGCCCGTGACATGAAGAAAAGGCCGGAAGTCCTTAGGGGATACGTCCAGAATACTGAACCGGCAACTGCCAATGCCACACGTCAAGTCTGGAAAATGCCGAATGTGAAAAACCTCAAGTGCCTGGGTAGCCTGCTTAATTATCGACTGGCTACACTCCAATGATGCATGGAAAATGTCCTGGCCAACAAGCAGGTTCCATTGCTGAGTAGCATCAAAAGCACGTCGCAATGCCTCAAGATTGCTGACATGTGCCCAAATATACGCGTCATCAATGAAAACACATCATGTCACCTCAGGAAGGAGCTGCATAGATCTCGACCATACAGTCATGTATGCATTGATGGCGAGAAGGGAAAAACTACAACCTTGGGCAACGCCATTGGCACAGGTGAAATGATCCTTTGAGACCCATCCGCGGTAGGACAAATGCTTTTTGAGATTTTTGTAAACTTTCAAAAAGATAGAGACGATGCCCTTAGGAACTCCCAAGGCAAGAAACAAAGGCCTGCAAAATCTGTGATGATGCGGCCAAAGCATTTATTTTGACTGGTCAAGCTTTTTTTTCCAGCCATACCTCGCGCCGACCTGGTCCGGACGGGCTTATTGCAAGGCGTTGGCACAGCCAAAGAACGGTAATTAAAAATCTCTGTTCAATGCGGCTGCATATATTTTTGACTGGTCAAGCTTAATACCTACAATAGGTTGGGAATGAATATGGGCTTGGTCAATATCTAATCGAAGAGAAACAGACACCTCGGACACGCTTTCTGCCCTTAATACCACCGCAAATTTGTCTCGGAAGAACTGAGGTCTGCCAAGCTTGCAAATGTCTGAACCTGGTTCCTGTGTAAGCCAAAAGCAAGGGCGACAGCACTGTAGTCAAACGCTTATTGAGCGGAGTTTCTGGACCCGCTTTGTGAAGGATCACTTGCTTAGCCCTGCCAAGGATCCGAGGAAAGGAACCAAGCTCATCACACTCAAGACGCTGGAAGAACGGAGCGATGGCGTCACAGCACGGAAGAGGTAACGTCTGCAGCTCTATGGTGCGCCATCCGTCCAATCCCGGGGCCGCCATCGGTTTCGAATGGTCAGTGGAATCTCAGAGCCTGTCAAAGGCGGAAGATGCCAAGGCTGGATGTCGTGGTCCATATATGGCCAGATTACTCTAAGCATGTCGGACGGATCATCATGTAACACATTGGCGCTGAAAATGTCATCCCAAGTATTAATGATTGTCTGCATTGCATCGGCAGGGTTATAAACAATCTGACCTGCATGATCGACAACCAAGTTGCTGGGTTCATGAACAGCTTTAGTACGCAGATGTTGGAAGATATACTTTTTGGACCCTGATGCGGACTCCCGAAGTTTCTCACGCCACTGGAGAATGCGAGACTGCGAGACATCTTCTTCTCTTTCTCCCAATTCGCAGCCTCCTGCTTGATCCATCAGAGATTTGCATCGATTTCAACCAGATCGGGGAGGGATTCAGAGGACCAAATCCACGGCGGCAAGGAGACCGTTTCGACATCGACGGGCAGTGGTTCGAAAAAATGAGGAAATCCTGATGTGATTTACACATTCTCTGAGCTCGGACGAAAAGCTCTTGTAACCGGCCCATGGTGTTATAGAAGATGGATGCCTTCTTGGCAGTAGCGGCACCGGGCGGGGTTTGTCCAAGGCAGATTTTCTTTCGGGCGAACTTGGGAGAGTGTCCTCTGGTTCTAGGACCAAAACCCCATCTGGCCCCTGTATTTACCAGCGTTTCAAGGCACAAGCCATTGACGATGGACCATTCCCTTGCAGGACAATGGGCAGCTTCAAAAGGTGGCGGAAACTTCCGTTCCCACAAAGAGGAAGCACCATGCTCGAAGTCTTTGTATTGTTCCGAATTTGGGACCGGGACAGCTGAAACATGCCGGGGAGCAGTCTTAACGTGTACATCCCCTTCCAAAAAGATGGAAGGCCAATGGAACGAGGCAGAGATTGGCCTATGCTGTTGATTGAGGGTTTCCAATACATGTATATGCCTCAAGGCCGCAAAGGCAACTCTATTCAGGATAATGCCGTCAATAGGTGTAAGAGGACGAAAGCTAAGACCCTCGTTGTCGACTTGAAGCAGGGGGTCTTGCCAACCACACATGTGGATAGCATTTGAGATTGATTCATAGTTGAGGGGGGCAGTCTGGAAGTCACCAGCCAAGATGATTGGGACATCCCCATATTGCGAACAAATCTCAAAAATGTCACGAAGAAGGGCATCATTTTGTTCAAGAAGTTCTTGACTAGCTGAAGCTCCCGATTTCACATAGATGGAAAAATCAAGACTTTCGTGTTTGGGGTGACTTGGGACCAACAGGCATTGGCTCTCTTAGACCTAAAAACATCGGAATAACGGCCTGACACATCCTCAGTTGGTTGACAAGGTCGAGTGAGCTCACTGCATGCAATTACCGCGGTACCCCCGTGCATGGTTGTATGATGTCCATCTGAACGAATGATTCCGGAAAGAAGCTCACCAGGGAACAGAGAGCGGCCAATCGATTCAACATCACGTGTGGCAGAACGAATGTTGTTTCTACCAATCCTGGTTTCCTGCAAGCACAGGACATTGTCCGAGGAGGATTTCATCAATATCCAATATAAAATTTCCAATCGCCTCAAGCTTCTGGCGGCGGCGGCGGTGGCCCCGCCGGCGATTCACGTGCCTCTGTCTTGCCCTTGCGAAGCCAATCCACTTTGCGCAAGGTGGCTTTGAACGACACCTTCTTTTCGCTGTAGATATCCAGCCATTCTTATCCAGTTGATATCTGACGTGAATCCCAATCATACCAGTACCTTTACTTCCAAATTCACGTGGAAGGGCCCTCTTCCCGTCAGCGTGGTCAGCAAAACGGTCGAATCCTCCAGTCTCAATGGATTTAGACCTTTAACAACCACTGCATAGGACTGACTGTGGAGCCTACATTTTCGTGGAAAAGGGTCCATGGGACATGGAAAACCATGGAAAACCAGACCGATGGAGTGTCTGAGTTTCTACCATAAAAATAGATCTGAAGATTTCGTCCTAGCCATCCCTACAAAACGGGCTCGGATTTAATTTAGGATTTTTTTGTTTTGTTTTGGGAATTTTTTGTGTTTTTCGTGTTTCGTGGCAGGGGCAGTACTTTGTGGACCTTGAAATGCTACTTTGTGGACCTTGAAATGCACATTTCGTGGCAGGCGCAGGACTTTGTCGATGTTGAAGTGCGGATTTCGTGGCAGGCGCAGGACTTTGTGGATGTTGAAGTGCAGATTTGGTGGCAGGTGCAGGACTTTGTGGGACTTGGAGTGCAGATTTCGTGGCAGGCGCAGGACTTTGTAGACCTTGAAATGCAGATTTCGTGGCAGGTGCAGTGCTTTGCGGGCCTTGAAGTGCCGATTTCGATTTCGTGGCAGGTGAAGGACTTTGTGGATGTTGAAGTGCAGATGGATAGATAGATAGATAGGAAAGAAAGAAAGATAGAAAGATAGATAGATCGAGAGATAGATAAATAGATATAGACAGACAAATGGATAGGTAGACAGATTTGC
>CAXAMN010004302.1:179249-236860 GCA_963970005.1 Durusdinium trenchii
GGGGGGGGGGGCAGCGCCCCCCCCAGCAGCACACCAGATCCAAAGGTGAGCAGCTCTTGCTTGCTTGCTTGCTGTCTTGCTTGCTTGCTTGCTTCCTTGTTTGGGTTCTTCTCTGCAAAGTGAATACAAGGAAAAGCACAACACAACAGACAGATAGATAGACAGACAGACAAACAGATAGATATAGACAAATAGATGGATAGGTAGACAGATATATCGGCAAATGGAGAATAGTGCGGAAAGAAGCTACGTTGAAAGCTGGGCGAGGTTGAAGTGGCCGTCAGCATCCACCATTGTGGTTTTTGCAGGTCGTCATGTGCCATTAGACACCTTCATAGTGAAAACCTTAATTAAAGACATGTTGTGTTTTGCGTGTCATAACAAAGGATAAAGGAATCGTTTGGATGAAAACATCTGGTAGCTGCGCCTCGGACATCACATTCCTCCAAAGATGGACTAGTAGCAAACAGCCACAAAAGCCAAAAGCCACAAAAGCCACAGAAGCCACGAAAGCCAAAAGCCACAAAAGCCACAGAAGCCACGAAAGCCACAAAAGCCACAGAAGCCACAGAAGCCACGAAAGCCACGAAGCCACAGAAGCCACGAAAGCCACCAAAGCCAAAAGCCACAGAAGCCACGAAAGCCACGAAGCCACAGAAGCCACGAAAGCCACAGAAGCCACGAAAGCCACAGAAGCCACAGAAGCCACGAAAGCCACAGAAGCCACAGAAGCCACAGAAGCCACGAAAGCCACAGAAGCCACGAAAGCCACGAAAGCCACAGAAGCCACAGAAGCCACGAAAAACAAAAAAAATCCTTAAACAAAACAAGAAAAAATCCTAAATTAAATGGCCCTCCCTACAAAACTCCTTTTGCCAGTTGCAGGGTTGCAAAGACCTTTCGATTGGCCGGTGGATTCAGCGACCATGCTGCTGCCCCCCCGATCTCCTCCGAAGGCACGCAGCTTGGGCATGATCTCCTCCACCAGCCCAACCCGTGCACCGCTGTTGCAAGCGATGTAGACCCGTGGGAGGCCCCGCTGGCGTGCGTACTCCGTGGCCTGACAAGGTGGAGCATCAATTTTTGTCCGGTGAAGCGTGATGAGTGCTGCAAACACCGATCCAGTGTTCCCAAATAAAAATATATAACATGATATAAGAACGTGCATCATTGCAGGAACGTGCATCTGCTGTGAAAGTGTATTTGCGGTGGGTCACATGTATAGATCAACGTACTGGCCACTGTACCGGCCACAGTGCTCGACAGTGCTCCAGGCCAATCATCACCATTCATTTCCATACTCATCCTCTCCGTCAAATCATTCCAACAAAACCGTGGGAACAGTGTAGTGAACCATGCTGAAAAAAAAGAAACCACCCACCTGAAATGAACAGAATAAACGACGAGGAAGGTTAGCCTAGCAGGTTTTCTGCAGCATGCTATCTTGGCCTTCTTGAAGAAGTGGTCCTCCTGCACGCCAAAGGAGCCTGCCTGCCCAACAAAAGGCCCAACACGAAGCGCAAGGGATGCGAGATGAGTTGCGATGGGAGGAGGATGGAAGGAGGATCCTTTCTCGGGAACTGAATGATGTGAAACCCATCCTGGCTTGTGCTATGATGTTTGTCAAAACACAGGGCTTTCCTTTAGCTCAACCAAGAAAGCATCACTACCGAAAAAAACATCCTTGGGTCAAAGTCGCGTGCCACCCGTTGGGTGCTCGTGCCCTTCCCATGTCATTCTCTCTGCTCTCATCTCACCTGGTGCGTGACATCGTTCGCAATCAGCACCACAGAACGCCCGTCAGGGAATTCGGGAGTCCTGCACCAGCAAAAAGACTGTTGAAGCCAACAAAAGCATCTTTGTAGTCGGGTCTTGAATACTGGTTTGTTACCTTGCAAAACAAACAAATACCGGACTCTCTCTCTCTCTCTGTCTCTCTCTCTCTCTCTCTGTCTCTCTCTCTCTCTCTGTCTCTCTCTCTCTCTCTCTCGTGACCATCTCCAACAAAACACCCCGTCCTCAGCAACAAGCGCCATGCCAACATGCCGATCTCGGCCAATTTGGATCCTTCGGTGTCCTGATCAGCTGCGTCCGCGCCACGCAACATGGGACGTGCGACAAACAGCAAACAGCCAATGGCAAAACAGTCTCAATCAGAGTCAAGTGTCTGACAAACGAATTTTGACCCAATCCAGAAAGTAGAGCAATTGATCACCACACTTCCAGGATGGTCTCTACATGTCTCTACCAACTTTGGGACACTTCCAGTATTCCGCTGATTGATGATGGATGACTGATGATGACTAGGAGGCCTTGAAAATGCCACACCCGATATTGTACGTTGTTTGTGCGTAACTCTGGTCCGGACTGTCTCCATGGTCCTTGACTCCATGAACCACCGTTCTCTCTCTACTTCTACCCCAGAATTTCTTCAAGTTGACCAATAACATTTAGTTAAGTAAAATAGTTCCCACTTCTCAACCAACATCAACAAAACATAACACAACAGTACCTTCCGATCCTTCCCTGGATCGCAAGGGCCTGAACTCTCCAGAGTTATCCTCCCACCTGCCGAGCTCAAGCACCCTGCTCTGTCGCACCTCCACTCTCCGGCTCCGGGTGTCCCACCGGTCCTGGATCTGGCCGTTCACATTGAGCGTCAGCTCGGAGCCTCACCGTCCGGAGCCGCCGGGGCGAGGCTGAATCGCTCCGCGGTCGTTCGGAGTGGACAGGGTCCGTCTCGTCTCACAGGATTGATCGGAGTCACCAGACGTGTGATGTATTCTGATGCAAGAGAGCTGATGTGGTGTGAGAACCTAACGAAGTCTACATACAAGGTGCTTGCTGGCGGATGTGATGATATAAAAATATATACCCTGTATGGTCGAAGTATAGATCTAGACACGTAGATCGAGAGAGAGAGAGAGAGAGAGAAACAAACAGGTGCCCGATCCCAAATCCAAGAACTTCTAGACTTCATGCACCTTTGGTGGCACCTCCCATTCCTTTCCATGGCATTGACACCTTTGGTTGCACCTTTGGTGGACTGAAGACCCAGTCAGACCACGTCAGATCTCGCCCTCGGACTGAGCCGTTTTCAACCGAACATCAAGGGGAACGCTCAAGCTTTCCCCAAGCTAGGGGATTGACCCATAAGGGGGAAAAAAAAACGGAAACAACACGAACCTTAAGCAAAACCAGAACCCCAAAAGGTCGGGCAAGTGATCCACCCCGGCCATAGGACCCCCACAAGGGCCTGCCTAAGGGGATGGCCTAATTCGGCATGCCGGACAGGGGCTTTTCAAGACTTCCTTGGGAACCGAGATGTCTCTCTTCCGCACGAAGGCCGACCATTGCTTCCGTAGCGCCGCCTGAAGGCCGAGTCACTTGGTTGGAAGGCCCGGAGAAGTCGATGTCCAAGGAAGAAAGGATCATTGGAGACAGGACTTTGGCCCATGGGACTAGACTGTGACTAGACTATTGCCTGGTATAGGCAAACTGGAGTATACACACTTAAGCTCGAAATCGATTGTGTGTACCAGACCGTGCTTCTTATTAGTTGATTGACAAAAAGAATCCTGCATCACCAAAGATGCTGAGATGCACAATCCAGCTAAATATCGATAATAACATAGTGAGTCAGTCCATGTCAATGTTTCACGCTTATTCTTGCTGCAGGATGTCCACCAACAGTAGCAAGTCAGGGAATTCGGCAATGGGCCACATTGGTGAAGGACCCTTTCATCTCAAATGCTGCACCCCCCAAAGACATCAAGACCAGAGTCGTAGAAGACGTAGAAGGATCTACATATACAGTTATTTTTTTTTGAACACAGATGCTGCCAGGACTTCTCCCCTCAGGAATGAAGGCCCAATTCCCCAATTCTCGAGAATACGTGTGCTTATATAGCGTCCGGTCTGTTGCTATCCAGCCAGGTGGTCCATCCTCCTCGTCACTCCGCACCGAGCCGCTCGTCGCGAAACGCTCGGCCTCCCCGGACGGGCGCCCGCGCGGATAGCGAGCAGCTCGGCCTCCAGAAGTCCCAAGAACTCCGGCGCGTAAGTGGACCCGGCGCGGCGTGCCGCCTGGCGCCTCTTGCGCAAGTTGGGATCGGCCACATGCGGCAAGCGCTCCTAGAAGAGAGCCGCGAAAAGCAAGCGAATTCCAAGGGGGGTAGGTGTTGAGGTGCTTCTCAGTCTTTTTGCTAAGACGTCTGCTTTTTGTTGAGGTATTTGGTCCAACATTCGTACTTCTCGCATGCTCTGGGAACTGATTCATGTTGATGTTGATCGAAGACCACCAGGCGATCGATCCAACCGAAGAAAAAACCAACAGAAACACCACACCCAAACAATCCATGGGACTGCCATCTCTCTCTCTCTCTATATATATATATGCCTGCATTGAGTCCCCTGGCACCACTCCAATCTAGGCAGTCCCATTGGCAGTCCCATGGGTCGCGTCTGGGACCGATGGTCAAGCGGACCGATTCTGTGGACCGATTCAGTGGTTCTCCTGGCCGCTGGTCAAGTCTTCCCACTTGGCCTCGGGTCAAGTGGGATTGCCACGTCTGAAAGAGGCCGCTGAATCAGGGAAGAAGGGTTTTGGAGGTCAAACAGGAAGAGACAAGAGAGATTCATGCCAGAAATATCTTCCAACTATGCTGAAGTGGTGCCGACTCTGGCTGGCTTCGAAATGATGAACAGTTGGCAAACATGTTGCCCGGCATAGTTGGAAGATCAAGGTATGCAAACAATGTTGAACATGCCTGATATGATCTAATACTATAGACGACCCTTTGATATACAAACTTCATGGCAGAACAACGATCAACTATGATCAATTGATTCTGAGATGTCGGAGGTGTTACAAAGAAGACCAGGATCTGACATTGGTAGGATCTACTAGATCTTGAGTCGACTCTTGTGCTAAACCCTTTGGCAAGCCCTTTGTAGACTCCAGCGGCGGTTGCGTCTCAAATCCGCTGTGAACTGCTAGCCTGGTTCAGGAGCCTCCAGCCGTTTTCATTGGGGTTCCCTGTGACACGGCCGTTTTTTCAATGCCCCCAAGGCCTTGAAGGACGGTCCGTGGAAGGACCACCAGGGTGCTTCGTTCATCCTCTCCGCACGAAGCTCCCAACGAAGGTGTACCGGACGAGAAAACTCTTTGCGGGACCAAACAAGTCCGGTCTGGACTGGGACTGGGGTCACGTATGCCATACTGCCGATCAGGCGAGGCCAGGGGTGGTTTGGGACTGTAGGCAGAACTATGGCAGTCGCCGCTGGACCCAGTGGAGCTGGACCTGATGCACCCGATGGATGCACCGGATGAACCGAGGATGGCACGGCCGGATGAGTTCAAGGCCCTGAAAGGATTTGTTCTTTCGGAACTCACAGGAACCATATCCAAAAGAAAACAACCAATCCCCTGATACTTACAAAAAGGATCCACCCCACAGTTGTTGGGACCTCCTGTCTTTTCAAGAAACACATCCACCCACCGATGGACCCGATAATCGCTGCCCAAGGTACTGGTGCACCAGTGATCGGATCAACCTTCTCCTCAGACACACATCTGTTGAGAACATGTTCCAAGAACTGTGGCCGGAAATACTTGGGTGTTCCCGGCTGAGTTTGAAACAAAGGACCCAAGCTGTATCCTTTCTTCCTCTTTCTTCCGGTTCCCAGCAAAATCGAACTGTCATGATCGATTACCTTTTCAAGAAAGTAGCTTAGCGTGGCACGATTCCCAGTCCCACCAAACATGTCCTTTCACCCGATTCGCAGACTGTCTAAACTGGTCGCATAGATCCGACTCCCCACGAAGCCTCCGGCCGGTCCCATATGTTTTTGTTCGAGAGTTTCCGAGACCCGCTGCGAGTCAAGGCCACAAACTCGCGCGAGTAACCCTGGGCCCTACACCCTGGTGCGAGTCAAAACCAACAGCTTGTCAAGCGATCCGCGGTGACAGGGATGGTTTGGAGGTTCAATAAATCCAACGCGATCCAGGCGATCCTGTGAAGCAGGCCAGGAGACCGATTGCCGATCTTCAAGGTGCTTTTCCTTGAACCAGTAAAGCAGTGGATGGCACCATATGGCGCCATTCTTCACTTGCTTGGATGTGCTTAGGTGTCACGGTGTCACCAGGCAGTCCAAAAAACACCAGGTTCTTATCCAAAAATACCAGCCGTTTTTCTCAGCCAAGCCGCCCACATTCCCAAACACTTCATGTACTTCTCCCCCGCCGCAGTGCTGAAGCGCAAGACCCTCTGGCAGCCCGCGGTCTCGCTGCCCAGTCGGACCTGTGTGCTGACGATGTGAGACTTGGTCCGCGCGGATGTTGGAGGATGGATGCTCAAAGAACCCTCCGTAGGGCTCCAGTCGTACCTTCTGACGTTCGGTGGGACTGGGGTGGGTGCCATCTTCGGGTCCAGTCATACCGAACCTGAGGAGGTACGACTGGAGGTGTAGAAATTATGTGACCAACATCAAGGAGATAGCTGGCAAGTCTGTCAGAACGCAAAAAAGAAACTGCATGGAGGTGAAGTCAATCACGTTCAGCATATTTAAGCTCGAGCTCATCAGGCCTCTGAATCAACGATCCTGGCTTAGCTGCTTTGTATACTTGACCCTTTCTGCAGTATTCGTTCAGCCCACTGTTCGGTGTTGATTCCGTGACTTAAACTGATATGCTCTCCACCCTCTTCCCGATCCACAATGGTTCATTCTTTGCGAAAAGCTTCGTCAGCAAAAGAGAAGGAGGCTTGACCATGCTCACCCGGCTCACCCCACAATTCACTGGTCGACATTGGTCGACTAGAATGATCCGACAACTAGCTCTGCTTGGAAGGTTTCAAATCTGTGTGTGAGTGTGACTCCAAGTCAGGAAAGCCTCAGACCGTCGGACAGGGGAACAATTCCTGTTTGGATCCAGCCACATGTTGTGTTTTACATTGGTTTCAGAGTTGGGACAATCCCCAAAAGGTAGTATATAATAATATAGACCCCCATCTAACTGGACACCTTGGAGGTTGTGCTATCTACTCTGAAACCAATGTAAAGCCAGCACTCAAATCCTGCGAACGACTTTTTTGCTTCGTGCTAGACAGTCCCAAGTCCTGGCCTTGATGGTAATTTCATCCAGCCACAGTCCTGGCAGTAGAAGTCAACAAACGCGGATCAGGAAGTGCCACAAGTGCCACCGTAGAGAAAGGTATGCATTTGCACAACAATCCAAACTATAATAACTATCTCGAGCACCTATCGAACTGGAACGCAGTTCCTCATCCAGATCAGGCAGCAGGTGCAGCAGGTGACGTGCAGTGCATTCCTCACAAACATATTCGATGATGTGTGAAGTGAGGACATCGAACGTTACCTGAGTCTATTCGTCTCTAGGAGCCGTGGCCTTTTTGTGGCACCTCCATACGGTACCTCCGAAGCTGGCTGCCATGGTTGGTTGGCAAGCTACTTTACAACAAGTGTAGACGACCAGCAGCTGAAAAGAACCTTTTGAGAAGAAACGTTGCAAACATAAAATACAACTCACCATGACATGAGTTGTACTCTTCAGGTTTTTCTTGGGATCTTGATGCCACCAACAGTCTACAACATCAGCTTGTCTCGTGTCAGCCTGGCGTGACACAGAAGAGACTTGAGGGGCAGGTCTTGATGTTCTGGGATGATTTGGGGATGGTTGTTTTCAACCGGGACACCCTGGGAGAGACCATCGGACAGGAACAAAATAGCCCAGGAAGGTCAATCTACCAGGGTGCACAGGGTTCTGGGTGTTGACTCACAGCCATGTGTGTGTGTGTGTCTTTTTAAAGGAGGGACCCCCTGGGTAAGGAACATGATTCCAAATGGTTTACAACCCACGAGAGTTCTTGGGCAGTTCCCATTTTGCTACACTGCTACACATCCAGTTGGTCTCCAATTCGGGAGTGCCTGTTCTTCGCTGGAACGAGCAGCGAACCTCGCTGGAAACCAAACCTGACTTCACAATTGGATCCTAGAGATGAGCAAATGAGCAGGGGGGGCGAGAGATCTATTCCTTCCAACAAACCAGGAAACCGCCCCTGCCAAGAGTTCAAGACAATGGTCTTTCAAGGGGCTATGCGATCCACGTCCATGATTGTTGGCCAATTAATTCCAGGGCGCTGAAGGGCCTCACCAGGCAAATCCATTAAACTCCACTCAAGGGCAGGAGGAACCTAGCACATGAACCACGCGTGGAACTAACAACAAACAAGAACAAATTAAAACAGTTTTATTGTTTGTTGTTCAATGAACATGTATTATCACTGTTTCACTGGAACAAATAGCTTAGCGGCTTAGCCCTGACCTGTGTTCTTTTTTTTGAAAAGACACACATTAATACAGAACACACCCTGCACAACGGTTTCCGGCAGAATGATCTTCGGTGATGTACTTTTGGTTGGTCGCTGTCCCTCCTCTCCACGAGGCCCCGACGCCCCGACAGGTCCCGCGCCCGAACGCCTTGGATCAGGGCGCCATGCCGCGCCACGAACTCGTGGGTGAAGGTCTCCAAGAGGGAAAAGATCTCGGAGCCATCCTGAGGAATTCCGCATGTCTGGCCGGATGGAAACCAAAAGGAACATAACGCAAGGCTTGTTTCTGGCCGGTCTCGCAGGTGCTGAAAGCTTTAGGATGCTTAGACTTTCTGGCCGTCCGGAATGATCCCAGGCGGTTCGCCCGGTTCCACATGGTTTAGACAAATGGTCCTTGTTCCTCTTTGTTCTACGTATCACCTTTGGGCTTTCGGCCTGGCATCTTTTTGCCCAGATGGCGAACATGTTTCCACCTGCACCAAGGTCTTGGATTTGTGGGTGTTGTTCGATCTGTAAGAACTGCAAAACAGCTGCAGGCAACTGATGACAACTGTATGTGGGGTTTCTAGGAAAAACAAACAATTCAGTCCAAACATGCTAAGGGGGTTAAGGGGCCATTGTAGAAAACACCACCACACAAACACACACACACACACACATCTGCCCAAAATATCCTAATGTTTATTATGTTGTCTTCAAAATCTCCAAGGAGACCTGGAGTGTGACATCTCTTCCAGGAGACATACTGGAGGGTACTGGAACAATAGCAAGTGAAAATCCATGAAACATTCCTCCTACTCAACTGGATGTTCTGGAGAGCAACATCCAACAAATCTCCTCTGTTTCTAGGTTCTTAGCACCTCCAACAAATCTCAAAAACGAATCCTTTCCAGGCTCCTCCGATCCTTTCGTGTGTTCCGACCGCCGACCGCGAAAAACCCTCCGATCTGAGGCGCCATGTCGGCCAAGGCGGTGAGGTGCAAGAAGATGCGACCTGCCGTGCGGCTGGTGCGGCGAGTCAAACGTGGCGCTCATCCGGTGGAGTGCCGGCCTCTTCCAAGCTACTTGGAATGATCAAGGTCATATGCTGCCATAACTGGCCGAGAAAAGGCCAGAGGTTGTGGTGGTTTAGGGAGTCAAATAGAAAAAATGGCATAGATGGGAGGCCCATATGGCTCATGGGTGGTGTCTGGGAGACACTCCTTGAAATGATCATGGAAGTGGACTTCACCACCTGTTTGGTATGAGGATTTCATGGTCATCCACGGAGTGTAATCAGCAGATTCGGGGAAAGGGCAACATGGGCAACATACAGCTCTAAGTGGAAGCAAAACATGGGCCACACGTATACAAAAAGGCGGCCTCGGTTCCGTCATAGACGAGCTAACATATATGCAGTGAGGGAATCTTGCCCACCTTCTAACAAAGGGAGTCTGGAAAGGAAGTCAACGATTTGCCGTCACCACTGCAGCGCGGCAAATCGGCACTCGGGAGTTGCCCCCAGGGGGGGGGTCCAACCATAAAGGAACACCACGGAACCCTTCGAAGTCCCGTGCCTTCGGCGCCCGACATGGCCGGGTTCAGCTTGGCGTTCTCCAACTCGTGCATGCCATCCAGCCTGAAACCAGAAGTCTGGAACCAATCCAAAAGGCAACTCCTTAAGGCAACTGGTGTGACATGGTGTGACTATGTTAAATCTTGTTAAAACTTGTGCCATGACCCATCCCGCATCCCGCAACCATTTCTACATGAAAACACGATGCGAGTCCCCAATGATCCACTGCCACATCTTGCGGGTCCCTTTCTCACATTCACGCAGCCTACCCACCGCCACCAATAGCCTTCTCGGTGTCTTCCTCCCCTCTTCACTCATTCCAAACGGACCCCACGAGACCCAGCCCACACAGTCCGCGACGAACGAGTCCGCGACGCGTCGGTCAAAGGACCGAGGCACATCAACGATTCCAGACGCACCGCCCAATCGCTACTGGCCGTGTCGAAGTTTAGGTGCGCATGGCTCGCCAAACCTGGGCAGAAGGTGGTAGCTGCAGACGCACACGGGCGTTTTCGTGGTTCCATCGTGGGGAAACGTACCACAGCGGACGATGTAGAGTCCCAACACATCCGGACTGGAATAAGACACTAAGTCATAGCAACTCATAGTACTTTATTAATATAGTACTAAATTGGGTCATTGAGAATAATATAGCAACATTATATCATTGAGAATAGTACTTTACATGTTTGGGTCATTTTCGCGTCTTTAGTTTCAATTCTAAATGATATGTCATGTCACTCGGTCACTCGTCCAACGGGACGTTCATTTGCACTGCGTCCTGGCGGTCTTGCCAAGTGGCAGGCGTGGACCACCTTGGTACCGCCCATTTGTGGCGTGGCCAGGAAGACCTCAAACACAAGCTTTTGCATCCCACCCATCCTCTCTTGCACGTGGATTGGTACGGCTCTCCATGATGTCACGATATGTCACGTGATATTGCAAACTGGAAAGGAACCCATGCACCAAACACACATTGAAGGCTCTATAGTCCTGCAATTTCTATGCCATCTATGCAGAATCACCCTGGTCAGCCCACAATACTTTCTATTAACATCTATTAACCTTTCTCCACCTGCAGTGTGAGGCTGCACACCCTTCTCAAGCACGACCTGTCTGGGACTGCCATGTTCCTTTTTTCCAGTTGGGCCCGGTTGTTTCAGTCACCAGTCCCAAGTATCTGGGGCTGCCCAATTCGCTTCGCTTCGCTTCGCCCGCGCGGTCCACGAATCCAGTCCTCCGGTCCGTCTTCTGGAATCTCCCTGAAACCATCGACAAGCGCTCCATGAAGAGGGGAACACGAAGAACCACAAGCCACCAACGATGTTTCTTGATGTTTCTTGATCGTCCGCTTCGGATGTGAAAGGTTCCGGTTCCCGCCCCTCCCTGGAAGGTCAGACCAACCGAGCCACGTCCATCTGCGGTCCGGTGCGGAACCACTGCGCGGACCGGTGGTCCAACCGAGCCGAGCCACGTGGGACACGTCGACCTCCGAGGACACCTCGGTGGGGCGGTGTGCGCCGAAACAGTGAGGCAAATGCAGGTTGTCAGTGCCAGCGCAACAGGCGCAAAAGGTCTGCTTTTTGTTTAAACTTGGTGGTCCATATAGAAGACACATTGGGAGAGGTTCGTGGGGTCCTACTTGAGGCTGCCGGAAGACCGTTGTGTCGACATCATGTGGGTGAATCACACTATGGTTTCCTCAAGTGAGCACCAAATATAGCTCACCAGTCACCAGGCTTCACCTTTCCCCAAAACAGGCAGCAAACAGTTTTTGTTGGTTTCATGACCGCATTTGCAAAAGAATTGAACAAGAACAATTGGTGTGTCATGGGTGTACAAAAGAATGAGAGACCTCCCAAACACCTCGACCTCCCAGTTCAGAAGGAACATTCGACCCAACTCGGCCATAATTCTCTCCACGGTTGAGCCGGAGGCTGGGCACGATGGAGCTGTGCTCGACATGTTGGTGCTGGGTGATCTGGCTGGCTGTCATGTTAGTTGGTGGACTTCAGGCTATGACCATCCAGGAAAATGACTGGGACTAGGACTTCAAGCATAGGGGTTTGAGTCCAAACCTCATGCAACACATTTTTTGCATTGCGTCTATGGCTATTGCGTGTAGCAGCAGCATTGCTATGAATTACGAATTAAACATACTCATGCAAAACCAACAAATGAAGAGAATACTCATGTGCCTCATATGCCTGGAGTTGTTCACTCAGTCGTCCTGGTTTCAAAGAAGCCACTATCATGCACATCTACAATAGAATCTCCCAAGTCTGGTTTCGGAGTTTGGGCATCTTACATTGACCACCATAGACCATCTCCACCAACTCGGGGAGCAAGGAGGTCGCAAGGAGCAAGACTCGACTCGATTGGTCCAATCCATCACGTCATTTTTGCAACACATCAACCCGCCCGATGTCCGGCGGGGCAAAGCACATGGCGTCCCCCTTGCTTCGCGTCCCGTGCCGCACCGGCGTCCGATGTCGCCCAATCCAAGACACAGGCGGAAGATGTTGAAGATGAAACTGTTCTGCAAGCCTCAGCAGTGCAGTTTAGAGCACCATTTCTGTTGGCTGTTAGATGTTCGCAGTCAGGGCTAACAAGAACAATAGGCCCTTCAAGCAAATGTGTGCACCCACTCAAAATCACTCAAAAGGAGCTCATGTTTGCTGATTGTTTCTTCCCATAATCTTTGATTGGACGAAAATGCTAAAGAGGACTGGCACCAACTCACTGAACAAGACGTCGAACGGCAAGGACCCCTCTCAAACCACTCAGCCACTCAGCCAAGGAATTCATCAGTTTGTCCCTGGTGTGCTGGGGAAAAGAAAGACATGCTGCTCTGCTTCTTCAACTGCCCAATCCGAAGGGCCAAGACTTCTGAAGAAACTGGTCGAAAAAACAAGGCGTCCAGGCACCCACAACGAACTCCCTGAATTTCCCTCGGTCCCAGTGGCTGATCCACTTCCAATAGACATGGGGTTGTGCAGCTGAGCTCGCGGTAGGCACTCACCTGTCCATGTTCGGTAGACCAAGCAGTACTTGGCGCAGGGTTCTGGGCAAGTTGTGTCCTGGAAATGCACAGCTCCGCATGGTGGATGTGAGTTCTACAGCAACGAACACTGATCAGAATCCAGAATCATACCGAATCATACCAGCTTTATTGCTCTCCAGGAGTTCCTCTACTTTAAACAATATGCATGTCTGAAGGCGTCACTATCCACAGGATCTGGAGTTCTATACCGAGGAGTCCATCTCCAAAATGGTCCATCTCGTGGCATGGGAAGAATGAAGGTCGCTTTTCAGTCTCCAGTCCCCAGAACCTATCTCTCTGAATATATTTCATCCTATTCGTCGCTGTAGTTTATCCAGAACCTTTGTAACAAAATATAGCACTGTTTTAACCTTTCTTGCGAACCTAGGGTTGGAACACATGTTGGAATTCTGTAGCTGAAACATGCACGCCTTTGGGTGGCTTTGAAGGGTTATGAGCGGTTTTGCTGAAGAGTGAAGTTTTCTTGGGTCAAAGGTGAGCAAGTGGCGAACCACCCCAATATGGGTTGGGTGTGAGCGGGTGGAGTTTTGTGCTTGAATGCGCACTTGTTAAAATGAACATCATAACTATAAGGAAACTTCAGATTATTTTGGGGGTTTGTATCGCGCGAACGGAAGACTTCCCAATCAGACTTCTAATTGAAGAAATCTGCATCGTCCGAATGCGACGACATGAAGAAACTCACAACCCTGGTTGCAACCCCGGAAAACAGGTGCTGTCCGTCCTTCTTTGCTGACCCTTCGGTCACTTCCAATGAAAAGAACTTACACGAACATGGAAGTGGAAACTGGTCCCTTGGAAGACCATGTCCTTCATATTTTTAAGGTGTAAGTCGTGACCAACTCGTTCATCTCTGCCCGGGTGCCCCGCCCCGCCTCGCGCCAACTATGGCGCGCCGCAAAATGCGCGTAGCCTCAGCCGCCACTGGGAGCGCGTAGCTGCAGTGTTCGCACGATTGCATACTCCAAACACCTGGGGCTACCATAATTCTGCCTTGATTAACTCCCCAAACCACCCCAAGGCCACCCTGATGTAGGCTTTGAGCATGGCCACATGGAGTGTTCCGCAGTATCTGAAAACATACGCAATTTCCAGCCCAGTTGGAGGCACCACATTTTTTAACGATCTTTTGAACAACAGGGAAGGTATTAAAACTCGCCATGGATGTAGTCCGTGTTCGTGTTGTTGCTGCTGTGACCTGGGAAGTTATTTCTTGGAGGCTATTGTAAAAGACTTTGTTTCCATGAATTTGTTATATGGACATTATCTGTTGGACGCCCATCGGCACTGTCTCGCGCCTTGCCGGGGCCATCCTGGACGTCATCCACTGCGCCCAAGCAACTCGGCTCGGAGGCAGTCCGCGCAGGCCACACCAAGACCACCTGCAAACGTGCAGCGAGCTGTGGGCGGAATGGGAGTCCTATGCACCCAAAGGATTTTGGTGTGTATTCATATATATATATATATATAGGAAAGTATATAGGAAGATCGAGCTATACAGGAAGCCTGAAGTTTCAGCATGCCGGACCCACTCTAACCACTCGAGATATGGGAAAGCTGAAGCCAAGGCTTTAAAGAACCATTTGTGCCACACATCCGACCATCTGACCTGACCATTGTTGAGATCCGAAAATTAGCCGATGAGTCATTCATGAATGGAGGCTCTGAAATCAATTAAAACATGGGTGGGTCCATATATGTGAGTGGATAATGGGACCGAAACCACCAAGCGAACCGAAAGTGGAGCAAACTCTTTGGCCAAGAGGTCAGTGATTCTATTTATTTGTTGTTCCCGTCACCGAAAAAAATCTCTGACTGGAATTTCTGGACGTCTGGAACAATCAAGAGAGGATAAATTGATCTTACTAGGACCTGACTGGAGTACCTATAAGTTTATTATATGATTGTTATAAGTTTCTGGACCTTACTAGGATAGTCTTATATGATGGTTATAAGTTTCTGGACCTGACTAGGATAGTCTAAAAGTTATAAGTGTATGTGTATATTTGTAGTTATATAATAAGGTTCTTCAACCTCTGTTGCAACTCAGGTGGATGGACCCCTCTGCCGCGGACCCCACACCTCGCAAGCGCCGAAGGTCTTGAGCTTCGCCTCCACCGAACGGAGCTGCTGGTGCACCTCACTGGGGTGGCCAGCTTCCCAAAAGGGTGGGACGTGGGTCACAAGGGGTGACATGGGGGTGATCATGAGTGATCATGAAAGACATCAAGTGAAAAGGCTACTGTTTTCTGCTGCAAATGTCAAAAAAACAACATATAAATAATGGGTTGTATAATGAGATGGGGTGGGTAGGTGGGTGGGTGATTTTTTTTGTCCAAAAGAAGTAGGACATGGTAGCGGATCCACTGCGCCCTGGGGATGGGATGAAATCGATTCAACAACTTTACCGGCACCAACAACCGACATGTTGGCAAGTGCGACGGTTGGCATGGGCCCTTGCAAAGCCTCAACTAAGACCTGGCAGAGAGGTTCCTGCTCTTGTAGTCCTTGTCTTGTTTGGTTCTACATAGCTGCTATAGAGTGACAAATGGACTCATGGACTGCATTGGCTCTGCTTGGACTCCGGACTGCAGAACTGCCAATGGGTTGTTTGCCTTGGAATGCCTTGGAACTTGGTTGGACATATAGCCGTTGGCTTTAGGACCCATAAGTATGTTTACAACCTAAAAAACAGGATGTTCCAGCTGCTCTCGTGGAGGCTTTGAATTCGCCCATCCATCCAGATCGGGCCGATGGAATGCAACGTGAGCAGGAGCTGTTGTGGCAACGGCTCGGGTGAGCAGCCCTGTAGGAACACCCCACTCTGCACGGTCGTTCTGACCCATAGGGATAGAGTCCATGGCGCCATGTCCTTATGCTCCCTGGAATCATGGGCCGTTGATGACAAGGCCCCCGACAACTTGGAGGACTCTTCGACAAACAGGCCACTTCCATGATCTATTTCAAGGAGTGATAAAATTTTTCATGTGCCGGGTCAGGCTCCGTGATGCCACCAGGTGTTCCAACATGTCCCCAACCGGAGGTTGTCCAAAGCCTCTTGCCTGAATGAAAGACCAGCATGGATTCAATGTCACCAACCCGAACAGTTCAGCTTCATGGGCTCACTTGCCCAAGCTGCCTGGTCCACTTGAACGGCATCCAGGACAATCAAGTGCAAGCGCCCTGGCCCTGTCGCGTCCGCTTCCTTCTTCTCCTCGAAGCCCAAGGATAACTGATCTGAGCCTCGAGTTCGAGAGCGATCGGCTCATCAACGAACCTAAATGTATAGACCAGTATACAACTATAGTCCCAAACACTCCAAATTCCCGATCAGTTAGAGGAGTTTTGGGATATATGACAGTGTATGGCTATCCCAAACATAAAGCAAGCGCAAACTCATCCAGCCGTTGAATTGCATTCCAGACTATTCCAGAAATATATGTCTTGGCTGGAGAAGATTTCATCTACGTCGTTCTTTTACGAAAGAAGCTTGACAGAGAGAATCAAGGAATCCAAAGCCCTGATTCACGCCGCTGGCGTGATTGCGATGGCAGCACCAACCGTTTCAGATCCACGCCGACCCCCCCCATCCGCCCTCATCCAGACTGCCCGCTCCGCGTTGACGCTCCGTCTCCGTCTCCTGCCCGCGTTTGGCCGCTCCGCCCAGCAACTCAAGAACTCTGCCAAGGCCTTACTGGTGGGCACCACTTTCGCCCATCCCTGCCAAACCTCGGGAGCGGTGCACTCGACCGTGATTGAGAGAGCATGGAGGGAAGAAAAAAACTCCGTTCTATCGCATCCCAAAAGCTCGGAGATGATTCCTACTAGATTGTGTTCATATTACACAGATGAATTTAACAAAACGGTGAGGAAACACTGCGAAAAAAAAGTAAAAGAAACACATCAACATATATACATCAACGCTTCTTCAGTGCGTGACCTGAACTGACCTGAGGTGACCTTTTGCGTGACCCAACTTGCAGGCCACTCTGAAGAACCAGGACTCAAAGCTTCCCCCCAAAACGATCCGTGGACACGTCGCCGGAAACAGTCGAAACAGGAAGGAACACATCGCAACTCGACCCACCAATGACTCCATGGGATCTGCCAACAAAAGGACAAAACTACATATTCTATGGACACCCCAAACCACTCCATTAGGCGAATCAGGCAGTGTCTGACATCGGTCGTGTCACGGTGTCTGAAATCCCAGTCGCGCTCATCGCAGCTCCATCCACGCTCTTCCCAGGGTTTCGGAAGCGCCAGCGCCCACCCAGCAACCTGAGTACTAGGGCGCCGTGCCACCCAAACGTGCTCGTTCAACGACCCGAAAGCGGCGACTCGCTTTCGGGCTGCTCCTGTTTGCTAAGAGAAGTACTTTGTGGAATATGCATGCAAGTGGATGGCATGGCCCCTTGGATGACCATTTGTTGAATACAAACAGCACTTTCGTGATTATTGTAAACTTCTACCTGCAACATCCAAGTGACGTAGTGCTTGTGGCTGCACTAATGGTGCAGGTGACATAGGTTTGTGGGAGATTATCCTGAATTCAGTGGTCGATGTCTTTGTGTTTTTGAGGAAAGCAAACTCCCTCCCCAAAACGTCGTGAAACCTTGGCGTCTCAAACGTCTTCCCTCCTGCAAGCATCTTCACAATCTTACGACCAGTCAACCAACTAACCCATGCTAATGTAGACCCTTGATTATTAAAACACATATGATGTAAGGTTTTGCGCTCCATGTCGGCGTGGGTGCGGCTATATTTATTCATCTAAGAGGTCTAAAAAATGAACAATTAAACTCCTTGTCAATGGGGAATTGATGGGAATTAGCCCGGCACGTTGGCGGAAGTGAAAGACTTCTTAAGCCCTAAACAGTCAAAGAAACTGGAAAGCCGTAAACAAAAGCCGTACAAGCAAAAAGAAACCCCGAAGAAACACCAATACCGCAAGGTGGGTACCCTGTAAGGGTTGGAAAACAGTCTCAGGTTGCCTGACTCCATCCGCCCCTTTTCGACCGTGCTCCACCAAGCCACCCGGGACCTTGCGTGCAAACGCTCAAGTGCGAGGTGGCGCTCACGCCACAGGCGCGGTAGGAGCGACGGATGAAGGTTTCCAAGGCCTTCCCACGTACCACGGCGTCGGTGTCCCAGAGGATGGACAGGAGCAAATTGCCTCGGGCAAGGAACCTCCGAGTTCAACCCGGTAGGTACGCGGACGTCCGGGAAAATACGTGACGTCCGCACGTAAAACCTGGTGTGTGACCTGCTGGAGCAGTGTTTTTGTATGACCAACTCCAGTAAAATGAGGTCATTGACTTGTAGGGAAAAGTTGAAAGGCGGAAGGCAGGGAACTGGAAGAAAAGGCCAAGGATCAAAACATGGGACACTTTGGTTGATCGGTTCGAATGAACAAATGCCTTTAGGGATGTTAACCTATCATCTCCTATCATTAGGTTGGTGGGGAGGTTTGGACTCATAGCCAAACTGGGGTCACCTGGACAACCCCCAATATGTCTATAGGACTAAATGTAGGACGCCCTGTGGAAGCACTAGGCATTCCTGCCTTGCACAAAGTATATTGATTGGTGCGGGTTCCTTCTTAAATGGACAATTGGCGAGCCCAGAACCAAGTCATTGATGTTGTTTGACATCTGTGGCCCGTGTCCAACAGATCGATCCCCCGGAATCTGCCACAACAAGGCGCATCCGGCGGAGTGCGAGGGCCAAGTGGAAATCTTCCCAGCCTTGGGATTGGAGGAACGTGTTCAGTCCGACAGTGAAATGATCTTCAGAACCACTTCGGAGGCAAAGTAGCCACCCTAAGGCAGGTTGGCCCAACAAGTTGGTGGGTCCAAAGTATTCCACTCCTGAGATGTTGGTGGGCCTCTACTGGCCCATACTCTCGGTTAGATGGGCCAAAGCACCTCTTCGATCTCTCAGACTAGTCAGACCGGGGACAGGTTAGGTCAGGTCACAGGTCACCGCAAAGCACGTGTTTCATTAGAGCATAGAGTGGGACAGAACGCCCATGTTGTAAGCTAGCTTGGGTTTCTCCCCTGTTCGTGTTTAGTGGGGAAACACATCTCCCAAATGGTTAAAGTTTATCCACTAACTGGGCAAGGTATGGAGAAACCAGAGTCACTACGGATATGAGAACCCAGTTCGAAAGACCATCTGCAAACTGGTTTTCTGGCAAATGCGTCTTCAGAAGGTTAGTCCTTCATGTACCTCCCGTGCTGTTCAGGGACGGAGACATCCTTCTTGCTCGTACTCTCCTGCCAGGCAGCAGCCAGCGAGGTGCGCAAAAGCCGCACCCTATGTCTGAGTCGGGCTAGCTCAAATTGCTGTGAATCTGGAGATTCCAGGATTAGAGGCGCGGCTATATGAAATATGAATGGTTAAGACGGTTAAGTAACAACAAACATAATGGCTGCGTAAGTGAGTATAGATTGCAGTAGGTAGGCCCCCAAAACAAGCTGGGAAAATAGATGAAGAAACTTCTGGTGGTGAAATCTTCTATTTTTCAGCCAAGCACCATTGACATATACCCATGTCACCCATTGTCACCCGGCCATGTCTTTGAACAGTTCCCGCGTCACTTCGGTGCGCCCCAAGAACCTTCGGAGCTTCTCCAAAGTTGTTCGGCAAAAGACCCCAAACGGGACGAAACACGCCCGGTTCATCCAGGTGTTCACCCGGACCAACTCACGGTGCCTTGAGGGCAGTGCGCAGCTGTGAACGTCGAGTCTCCCAGGGTTGTCGGTCTAAGATCTGACAAAGGCAGCGCGCCTCGGTGGGAGGCACCGGTACCGGTGACACCGGTGACTGTGACAGACTGTGACCTCTGGTGAAAGCTGAAGAACATGGAAAAAAAACCAGCAGAATTACAGAATACACCATTCTTTCGATACTCACTTGTTTGGACAAATGGAGGACTGTACGCTCTGATGTCGCACAACAACACCACCTCCGGCTGCGGGTGGGAAGCCGTTTCTCAGGTGTGGCTGGGGAGAGTTCTCCAAATAGGTTTGGGCGGCGCCCCACTTGGATCATCCCAGTGACGACAATCCTACTTGGCAGGGTCCCCTCAGCCTCATACAAGTCCCCTTGCAAGTTTGATATAACCAGCATCACACATTATCCTGCACAGCCACACGCCCAGCCTGCATGCATGAACCTTTTGTATAACGATAATTTAATTAATATATCATAACACGTCATATTCAAACCCATATCACATTACTTTTGTTCCTATCAATCCTGTCCCCTGCAAACTACACACAAGCACCAGCAAGATTGATTCATGCAACGAGGCAGAGCGGACCATGGTTTGGAACTTGCCGCAACAAAAACAGGCCGATTGCTTCTATATTAAGGTTTCTTTCCGGACATCTGTTGTACCAGTGTTACCTCTGGCAAAGCCTCCATGTTATTTGGAACCCTTTGCTTGGCTCAACCTACTCAACCGACCCAAAACCATCTCATCAGCAGTTTTTGAAATGCCTCGAGCAGCGGCCAGGGGGCAATCCTTAAAAAATGTGTTGGGCTTGGTCAGTTTGTTGGGATTTGGAATGCAGTCAGCGCCAGGCCCTAACCAGCCCTAACCATGTACAGCCTCGGGGGTCTTTTGGAAAATCGCGTCCAAAAAAAACAGCTCTGGACTTGGTCGCCCTCTTTCATCCGCTTGGTTTGGCCAGGTGTACACAGTAAGTAAACAGAAACACACAACAGATTCAATATACCAGGGAACCACACGAACGAACTACAGTCCTCTTTTTTCAAGGTCGAAAAGCAAATAAGTCTTCAAGGTCTTCATTGCTTCAAAAAAGGGGTGACGAGGGCGATGCCTGTCATTCATGCTCCTTGCAAGACAAGTCGCTGGTAGAAGCACCTTGGTCTGCAAGGCTTGAATCGATGGCTGTCAAAGGGACCTCACCCCACCAACCTGTCTGGTGACGCCAAACCTGTCTGGTGCTTCAGATCCTTTTTGGAAAACCGGGTTGGTCTCCGTGCCGGCATGTCAAGATCTCTTCGCACCGGGAATCTCCATGCTTGGTGGCACAAACCCAAAAGATGGTGCGTTCTTTCACGACCAAACGCCCTCATGGGGTTGGTCGAGTCTATTATGCCAGTCCCATTGTATTTCATATGCCAGTCCCAAAAAGGTCGTGGATCTAGAATCTAGACCCTCAATCCCTTGGCCACCCCCCCAACCTCTTCTGCCAAAGGTGTTTGGACGTGAGCAAATGTTGGACGGTTTTGGATGTGACCGGCTTGCGGGAGAATCTATCTATCTATATAAATACATGAAACCATGATAAACCATGCATGTCTTTCACCACTCACAACCTATATCCTATATCCTGGTCTTTTAAACAAATTCTGGGTAAACCACATGTTTGGGACCCTAATGACTTGATCCACCTGAGAGTCTTCTTTGCTACTTCTCTCACCACCTCAACCCGGTCGCACCGCGGATCGCCGGGCCACCGGGGAGTAGTGGCCGTGGCTGGGCATCTCCGAGAGCTCGGACAACAGCTCGCTCAAGCGCTTCCAGTGGCCTTGTTCGGAGGCGACGCGGCAGGGGGGAGCAAGTGGGTGGGATCTATTTGGATGGATTTTGAGCTATATAGATTGGATCTATAGGTGGGATAGGTAGATCACTTGGGGTCTGGAAGATCCAGCTAGGGTTCTTTCAGATCCAAAGTGGAATCTTTGGGGGGGATTGTTGCTAGCACAAGGATGGGCCAATGACTGCGGTATTTTGGATGGGTCTAGAAGGGATTTTCTATCAAAGCGGCAGTTACTTTTCACCCTGACTCAAGAATGATATTGAACAAGCATTTCACCTCTGCATATAATAACAAACTAAAATGGGATTGTCGCACCAATAGTTTGCACATGTTGCTTGGTTGATAGCGTTTGTGTTGAACCATGACCGCAAGGAAACTGATCCACGACAGGAGTGAGGATCGAAAGTTCAACCTTGCTGCATGCCAATTTGGTTACCTTACAATATAGTAGAATGCACAACTTTTCCGATAAAGGCAAATGGATCGCGCAAAATTCACGGTGACACGTAGTGACACGGGTTTTAAATTAACGGTGAACTCCCGGTAGAACATGGTAGAACCATGGTTCTTGCGAAACATCTGTCAAGTTTGCTCGTCACTCATCTGCCAGTCCCAAAAAAACAGCCACTGCTTTCACGTCCGTTTGATCATCGCCAGTCTTCAGGTCAGATCGAACACCACGGGACCATTGCTGACTCCCTCAGTTTCCCTGGAAAACAAAGGTTCTGCCTGCCTTTTTGTTTTGAATAGGGACACCAATTCCCCAAAAAAGAATTCAGGTATCTTCGGGTTATCCACTGTTTCTGAGTGGGGAAACGAAACCCTGCCTTCTTCACGGATGTGGCGCAAGGTCTTCTGCGAGACCTGCGGCGGTGCAAACGAGTCCTTCGGAGGGAGAACACAAGGACTGTGATCCGGAGGTGTTGAGGTTGTATTCAGGAACCAGCTACTTGTACAACCATCCTCAGAGTTCTTGTCAACCTCAACACCATCAGAGGCTACTCAGAGGCTACTTGTACAACCATCCTCAGAGTTCTTCGGCTTTCTCGTCGGCCTCTCGGTTCAGGAGGCCCTCCGACACTGCTCTAGGCTTGTCGTCGCTGGGGCGCGGCTCGTGGACGGGCAAGCTCTTCCTCGGCTTCCGAGGAGGTGAGAAAAGGCTCTTGACCGACGGTTCATGGGTGCAGTTTCAAGAACAAACTCCTTTAACACCTATGGGTGGTTCATTGCCTAGAGACCCCCTCAAATTCCAAGGGGATCTAGTTATAACAATCCATGCTAATCCATGTATGCGATACTTGACTATACTTGACTACATTAGGGTGGCTTAGGCTTTAAGATGTTTTGAGGGGTCAATGCAGAAACAAATGATGGATTCTGGGGGATATATGGTCCACACCCCTTTTAGCACCCCTTGCTTTGGCGCCGCCTTCCCTCCGTCTTCCCTTCGCCACGCGACAAGCGCTCCATGACGCCGGCCAGCAACTCGCTGCGGAGCCTCGGAGGCTCTCCGCACCGGACCGCGAGCGGTCCGGTGTGGTCGCGGTGCTTCTTCTAAGCATCCTCTTGCATTCCTTTGTGGATTCTTTGGACGGAACAGCAGTGATTTGGGGAAGGAAAGCTAACGAAAAAGGGGGTGCGAGCAGATGAAGAACCGATCTGGAGGATGGAAGGACGAGACAGCTTCCAGCTTTCTTTCATTCCAGGATTGTTCGCTTTGGTCATGACAAGGGTCATGACATGACAAGGGATTCTTGCAATTGCTCCAAGTTTTGAAGGTCCCTTTAGTCCTTTCACCTGATATGTCTGAATCGATTAGGAATCATATGTGACAGGTATTTATTGCATAGTTATACATAGTTATTTAAGCCTTTTGTGATACCAACTGTAGTCTTGCTTGGACCATGGCATTGGTGACGTGTCACTGGATGTCGCCCGGAGAAAAAGAACTGCCCCCGTTGTCTCTCCATGTTTCCTTGTGTCAATCTCATGATGTTCATGGTCTCCCCTGGTCTTTCATTGGACAAATCACAGGTTCCAAAGATTAAAGATCCAAAGCACTTGGACGAAAGTCTCTTCGTCTTTGCAGGTCGAGACCTCTGATCCCTAGCCCCTGCGGTACCCAGGAGCTTCAGCTGGCTGTGCGCTCGCAGCAGTCCCAGCTGGACGGTGAAACCTGACGGCTCACCTGGACAGGGTGGGCCAGGACGACAAATATCGATGCAGGAACTTTTCATGAGACACCTCGTTTTAGTGGCGATTCCTGGGAGTTTCCACTTGTCCAAGTACTTCCTCTTCAAGATCGAAGTGACTGAGATCTCGAGCTTGGTCACTGGGAAGGTCAGCCGGAGTTTGGATGTGTCCAAAATGAAGTTTGGACAATTTGATCTAAACGCAACAACATGATTGGATCAGGGCAAAGGACTGTTCGCCTCTACACGCATGTCTGCAGTGACCGCCATCTTCACAAAGTATGGCCTCTGGCATGGCGAGCAACTTTGGATTATCTTCACCACATGACTTCAATGAGATACCGTGAGATACGAGACATGCCACCACCCACAACCATCCCGAAACGCCCCCCCCCTCCAAAAAGACACACACACACATCTCCCCTGGTCCGATGATTTCCCCACCATCTCATCCCCATCGAGATCGCGGCCGAACCCGTTCTCTCGTCACGGGAAACGAGGCCGAACCCACGACTCACGTGCTGGGTGCCCTGACTGTCCTGGAGGACTTGACTCACAGCCAAGTCCTCTCCACCGGCCATGAGTGGCCCAAAGCGCCGCTCGACCTCCGAGCTGGTCGTGTGCGGCGCAGGTCGAGTAGAAGAAGAGAAGGTGTGGTCACCCATCGCGAAAAGAAAGAACGAAAGGATGTAAAATACAATTGAAACTTATTGAATATAGAAATAACTAATTTATACATAATCTATGATTATATAAAAATGATTAAAGCAACCCATTCATGAACATTCATAAATAACATCCCATGGAAAAACAAATGCGGTCTGCCACCTTTTTCGGATGATTCTCTGAGCTCTTGTGCTAGCTGGAGGTCGATGCGATCGCGACAGTCATTCTCCGCAAAACGCGGGGCAGGGCTCCCGTCGCGTGATGACGGAGCTGCGTGCACCTGCAAGTAGTACTCCAAGAGCTGCGTGGCTGCCTGGAGCTGTTGCTCAGTGTTCTCCTCTTCGCTGAGGCCCAGCTCCTGGTTTCACCAGGCCGACAGCTGCAGCCAGTGACTGCATGAGAATGATCCTCTGTGGATGTTGAATTTGTTGGTCATGGGCCAGGACCTTCAGTCAGTGACCTCGGAATCTCTGTTGGTGAGCCTTCATCCTATTAGGATGATTCTCGACATGAGATCTTTTGAGGTCACTGGCGGGCTGAGGGGTCCTGCGCAGTGGACCTTTGAACGATCTTAATGTGATTTCCTGTTTTCAAATCACTTGAACTTAATGAGATCAATCACCTCAAGATATCTCAAGTAAAGGTTGAAACAATACCTGAAACCACTACCCAGTCATGGCTAAGCTTCGATACAAGCAGGGGGGTGCTGAACGCTGGTCGTGAACGCGGTGGTCATGGTGACCAAGCCGTGCCTCATGCAACGCTCCATGAGACTGATGTGATGCTCCCGTGTCCATTACCTCATCTCACGCGCCCTTAGAACAGAACATGTCAGAACCATACGGGGGGCCCAGAGCCCTCGGAGCTTCGGCTGAGCTCGGCTGGCATCCTCACTAAGAGTACGAGATCCCCATGACCCTCTAGGGTGTCGAGGGTTTCAGGATGGGCCTGGATGCAACTTGTCCCACAAACCCGAGGCTTGAAGCATCGGGTTCAAGGTCACAAAGGTGGAAGAAACACTAGGCTAGCTCCATGTCTGCGTGTCTCAAATGGTGATAATTCTGGTATTACTTCCACTAAAGAATTGAATACGCTGGTCCTGCAGCATGTATAACACCTTAACATGTTGATGCGATCTGTGGAGGAAAACCCATGGAACCACTGTATGTTCCAAAAGTGCAACGAAGAGACTGAAAGTTGATGACTCAGAATTCAACCCAAAGAAGCAAAGCTCCACCAAAAAGGCTTCCCACAAATCCAAAACGGACAACCCCCACACATGTCTCTTTCCACTCATGCACTAGTGCTGGAAGGAAAACCGATCGAAACCAATCTCTTCACTTCCAGCATTTCCAGACATCAAACAGCAAGCGGGCTGATGCCACTCCTGGAGGAAGATCTCCTGCGCTAAGTCCTCTGCGCTTCCCAGGCATTCGAAGCCGTCCAAGGCCAGCAGTGCCTGGAATTGGCCGGTCAGTGCAAAACCGTCAGCGCGCGCAGATGCGTGCAAATGCGTACAGGCAGCAGCACTTGAAGTCTTGGGCTTGAAAATAAAATGATACACCCAGGGAGCACAATAGCGAGCAAAGACCTGCAGGGCAACTGTAGGGTAACGGGGATGAATAGAACATGCATACTTTGTAGAAAAACAAGCCATGCAAGCAAACATTGAAAACAATAACAACAAAACAAACAACCAGGCGTGGACCTTTAGTCAGTCGAATTTCCTCTGGACACCCTTGCAAGAGTTGAGATAGTTGAGGAGTGTTGTCACCATCATTATAGTGAAGCCATTCTTGGACTTGGACGGTGCTGATGTTGCAAAGCATATACTGAACAAACACAAAGTACCAAAACACCTCCCTACTGGCTGTTCATTCAAGGATGAACCGCATTAGAGATGCCAAAAGTTGCTCATCGTGGCCAAAGCCCATCTGCAGGTTTTGGATTCCGAAGCCTTCCTTCTTGAGGCTGCCTTGAAGAAACTCCAAGGAAGTGGGGGGGAACCATTTGTTTCCTCCATGTGTCTATCCGATGTTTGCCAAGCTTCGGTCACACCTTCCAAGAAACCAGGTTGGAACGGGAACGGGTTTGGTGTTCCCCACTAGGGTGAAACATCCTATAGGATCCTATAATGTCGACTGTTGATTGAACATATTCGACCCTAGCAAAAAGTTGTTGCATTTCCATACGGGGAGTTTTATGCAGCAAACCGTCCACATGGCAGGGACCTGTATCAACACCTCCCAACCCAGCACAGTAGCCTACGTATTGCGGCCGCCTTCTTCAGCGCAGTGTAGCCCAAAGAGTCCAGTCCAGACGCCTGGATGCTTCACCAGGCGATGTCTATACCCAAACAATCCATCTATGACATACATACCCCTCTGCAAAGGACCACATGGACCCCAAAACCACGGCAGGTTG
This sequence comes from Durusdinium trenchii, assembly GCA_963970005.1. Lineage (NCBI taxonomy): Eukaryota > Dinophyceae > Suessiales > Symbiodiniaceae > Durusdinium > Durusdinium trenchii. The sequence continues at coordinate 206,078 of CAXAMN010004302.1, forward strand.
GTCTTCGGGAAGATGTCACCCTAGTCTGCTGGGCGGTACGTCTTTGCCTTAAGTCTGTCAGCTTTGGAACATCACCCCAGAATCAGATGTTGATTCGGGGTCTGGGCGGTCTGGGTCTGTTTCTTAAGTGAGTGAAGCAGTGAGACCACGTGGCATGCAGGGCATGCAGGGGAGCCGTCGCATGACCGGTCTCTGGGGCGGTCGCCCTACCCGGCGTAGCCCATACCTAGACCTGCCCTTTAAATCCTTTCAGAAACCCAGCAAAGCTTGGCCGCAACCCAAGGCCAATGCCATATATGCCATCCCTTTGCATCCTTATATGCCATATATGCATGCCATCCCGTTGCGTCCTTTTGCCAAAGTTGTGTGTTGATCCATTGATCCCCGTGCAGCCGAACTTCGTGAAACATGCGCCTGTGCCGTGTTTCACGAGCGCCGGAAGCGCCCGAGCGGAGCGCGGCCCGTTGCACCTTCGATGCGGGCAATTGGAAGTCACCCTTGAAGCCGATGAGCTGCTGCACGCTGCTGGGGTCCTCCAGCAACCAACCTCTTCAGTCCAGACTCTGGAGGGGCTGAAAGCACATGGTCACACAGAGCCAAACTAATTAAAAAGCAAACGCATAATACAAAAGCAGAGTGAACATGTTGGAAAAAAGCCCTCAGACCTCCAGAGTGAACTCTGGAACCAAACTGAGGTTACGCATGGTTGTCGCATGGAGAAGTAAACTTGTTGTGTTGGATTCAGCATGTGAGCAGGAAATCTCTGAAGTCTCTCTGGGTCGACGATCTCAAAAACATCGAACCCGAATGGAACATGATCCGCAAATGCTTTTATCCTGAAGTAATCATGGAAAGGGAAAACCACCATGGCTATTCCGGGGAGTGCAAATTGAGGTGATATGTGATTTGTCCAGAAGTACATTTGGGAAGCATGGAAACTGCTCCATACTCTGAGTTTTGGGCAAAGTCAAGCATTCCAACAACAACAACAACAACAACAACGAATCCCATGTTCACCAAGACCTTCTGGACCACCTCCTCCCCTGCCAAAGAACAAATGCGCTCCCCATTCCTCATGGGAACCAGGCCACGTGGCACTTGTTTCACCAGGCCACAACCTGCGGATCGCGGATCGCCGAACCAGATCGCCCCGTCTCCTGCTCAGTCGGCTCGAACGCTCGCGTACTCGCGCGGGTCTCCTGCAACTGCAGGGTGCCCAAGAGCTCACCTGCTTGGACGATGCTGTTGGGACCCTTGAGCTGCTTCAACTTGCCAGTGGCCCGTGCCTCGCGACAGTGCTGCGTGTGGACTTTGTGGGCACGTTTGATCGTTTAGATCAGTGTAGAAGTGCAAAAACAAGAGATCTGTGTAGAAATATGGAGATAGGTTGACAGATAGACAAATAGATAGATAGATAGATAGATAAATAGATATAGATAGATAGAATAGATTAGAACATATTTGACAAAACTAGATAAGATTAGAGTAGATAATATATGATTTTAAATTAGATTAGAATAGTAGATCGATCATTAGATATTAATCTACCCAACGACAATTATCCTTAAAGCCCCGCAGCCAAATAGGGCAGCACCATTAGTACATCACTTCTCAGATCCTAAAGGCAAGACAATGTAGTACAATCATTCCCAGCTCTCCCTCGCTTCAACCCATCAACCCACAAACCAACAGGCCGGTGGTGTCGAACCGCACCCGCGAACCGCACCGCGGTCAAATACCCGGACCGGACCGGACCGGTCCGGACTTGACCCGTCGCGTCGAGGTCGGTCGTGGATCCGCCTTGAGGGGCATGATCATCTTCATGGCCTCCAACTCGACGTAGGCCTCGTCCTTCTTCACCAGGCCGCCTCGTCTGCTTTTTCATATGCGCCGCGAAGCACGATGGCTCCAGGGAGGACGGACCGGAAAGTGTGGCGGGAAGCCCGATGCCGCAAACAAAAAAAGAACAGCCGAAGCGTTTTCGTTTGTTGTTCAGATCGGTGAAAAGGTGTTAAAACATATATATGGCCATGGGGGATCACACTCAGATGGCATTCGCAAAATGCCTTTGGAATGCCATCTGTTTGTGACTTTGGCATCTCAGATGCCATCTAGCAAACCCAGTCAAAACCAAGAACAAACAAATGGCATCCAGGTATTTTTGTTGCAATCCGTTTGCAACAAAACGCATCAAACCTCTATGGTATCCACGAGTGGAGATGCGAACTGCCAGGAACAAATAGCAAATGAGCCACCATTCCGGCTGCACACATTGATGGCATCCACTTGTTCAAGCCCTGCTCTCCGGTAAGAGGTTTAGGGAGCCGGTTTCCACCAGTCTGCTCTATGCGCCAGATGCTATCTGAGTGTGATCCCCTATAATTCTATTGCTTGGCCAGTCTGCAATTGATCCAAAGTCAAGCCAAGTACCACAACAAGAGTCCGATAAACATGTTGTTGGTTAATAACTGCATGAGGACATATCAGTGACTACATCCTGGTGATACCAAACAAACAACTAATTAATTAAACTGTTGGCAACATCGGAGTTTCGACCATCCATTCACCAAGACCTGGGTGGTGCATGTGGTGCACTCCCACATTACCCCTTTTCAACATCCTCATGCCTCATACAAGCAACTAGAAAGTGAAGCTATTTTGCAACTTTCAGGTGGCAAAGGAGAGTTGATTGACATCCCTTCATTGTGTCTTCACGGCATCTCAACGAATACATTGGAGCCAACGTGGTCAAATCAACGTAACTTGCCAAAGACTGCTCCAAAAGAAACACAACATCTTCATCTAGTCCATCCAACATGTCCACCTTTGGCATGGAGAACACTTCAAGGGGCGGAATCCGAACGAGAACGATCAAGCAAATGACCCGAGAACGACCCAGTTCGTCGGGGTTAGAGCCGGATTCGGAAACTAATCGGTCGGATTCTGAAACTAGGGTTCTGAAACTGGGGTTCTGAAACTAGGGTTCTGAAACTTGGATTCTGAAACTGGTATTCTGAAACTGGGGTTCTGAAACTAGGATTCTGAAACTGGGGTTCTGAAACTAGGAGTCTGAAACTGGGATTCTGAAACTTGTATTCTGAAACTGGAAAGTCAGATTCTGCAACTGGTATTCTGAAACTGGAAAGTCAAATTCTGCAACTGGTATTCTGAAACTGGAAAGTCAGATTCTGCAACTTGCCTTCTGAAACTTGCAACTGGTGATCTCCACATCATGCGATAGCGTGTGTGCCTGTGACATCACCTTCGAAGCACATCCAAACCAACGTCATTAGCCCCCCACCCAACCCCCCCACCCCCCAACCCCCCCTTGTCCCCATCGTGTGATCTCGACATTCCTCATCATTCACAAAGTTGTGGAATCCTAGGGAGGGAGTCCACAATGTTGCGGAATCCTAGTTGCGGAACGCCAGTTGCGGAATCCCAGTTGCAGAATCCTAGTTGCGGAATGCTAGTTGCGGAATCTTGACAGTTGCGGAATCCTAGTTTCGGAATCCTAGTTGCGGAATCCTAGTTGCGGAACTCTAGTTGCGGAATCCTAGTTGCGGAATCCTAGTTTCGGAATCCCAGTTGCAGAATCCCAGTTGCGGAATCCGACCAAACAGTTGCGGAATCCTAGTTGCGGAATCCTGCGCAGTTGCGGAACTCGACTTTATCCAGTTCGGGTTACGTCGGTCAAATACGCCACGGAGTCCAGCTCCGCCACGGATGTCTGAAGCTCTGTAACACCCATCCGGCCATGCGGAGGCCATGGGAGGCCCCCGTGGGGCGCGGTTGGCTTCTCCCAAGTCGAGTCGTCGAGTGGTCTTGGCAATCTGAGTGGTCCGGGTCCAAGAATAGATGGCTGAGGGTCAAGAGCTCTCGCAACAAACCATGTAACAAACCATCCCTTAGTTGAGGAACTCTTCCTTCGGCCTGAGGATCCACCAGGACGGAATCCAGCTTTTGATCCACAGCTAATACCAACCTGGGGATGGGGCGTTCAACCGACCATGTTCGCCCGGCCAGCCGTCGCAAATTCCCAGAAAGACCACCAGGTAAGTCAACGGGTTGGGTCAACACTCGTCGCCCTGTTCTTCTCTCACTCGTCCCCCTCCTCCTCGGAACGCGCCTTCGGGCACCAGGTATCCTGACCCGAATGGCAGGTCACCAACGGCCACACATCCACCCACGTGAACGGCGGCGGCGGCGCAGGTTTGGGTGGCGAAAACAGGTACACAGGTGGCCCGCCCACCGGTTGCCCGCCCTTTCCGGTTGCTTGGCTTTTGGGGGTGAGTTGTCAACCTTTCCAAACGACCACATGGAGGGCAAATGTTGACGCGAACACCATGCAGCATGCGACTTCTTTCCCAAAGGCATTCCTTGAGGTCTTTGAACAGCAAAAGAACGTCAAAATCATCAAAATGGAACTGCACAAGGAATCCGCCGGCCCTTGGGCGCGGCGTGTTTTAGGTGATTGGTTTGTATGCTATCCTAGTAGTAGTTTTGTTTTTAGTCTAATTGTACGCACGGCGCGGATTTTTGACAAGTCTAACTTCCCCCCCCCCCCCCCCCCCCTTCCCCCCCCCTCAGCCAAAAGGGCCGGCGGAACAATCCGCAGGGGTAAATACGAAAAGGAAAAGTGAAAGCATTCTACCTGGACCCTCCAACGCAATCCATGTCTTTCCTGCAAAAACCCACGATTCATCAGTCAGTGAGTCTGTCTTGACTCATTACAACAATAAGGTTTTGTTGACTTGAAAAGGAACTTCCTTACACAAAAGGTGTTTGCAGGGCGTGAAAATCCAACAACCGGCGAGCAGCTCTAGGGTCAACAGTAGCAAACGACACCCATGTCTTTGTCGCACCCAATTCAGGAATCGCCCACTTTGTCCAAGGGGCGCAGAAAACACATTGGTCGAACATCAATGAATCATACCTCTTGCAACAGCACAGACCATTGGAATAATTGTTCTTTTGAACACATGCTAATATTAAAAATATTATTCCTTGTTTTAAGTTATCTTCACGGATCAGATCTGTACTGGGGGCCACACTTGTTGGTGTTGACCAAACAAAACCTTTAAGGCGACTGTGTTCCTTCCGGTGAGTGGGTCGAAGCACCGAAGAACATCCGCCAGGTAAATCACCAAGGCATACATGGTACGGTAGGTATTAAACGTAGACTGAGTTGGTGCGAGGGTCGCCAAGGTGTGCCTGAAAACAACGCAACAATGCATGACTACATGGAGTCTCAAGGTACCTCTGAACAATGGGTACCAAGTACATATTTCATGAGGAAACTGGCCCATTGTTCTTAGGTACTTCGGGTCCAGGTACATGTAGCATCAAAATCCAAACCTCTCCAAACTATCCTTACTTACTAGACCAAGTCAATGGACTCGACACACTTGGAACAGATCGGAAACGTTGTGAGGAAAACATGCATTGATCCTCAACCTTCGAAACCTGCAAAAACCCTCTTGGTTAAATTTATTGTGAAAAGATCGTGTTCTCACAATGTTTGGGACTAAACTGGGACAGCTGGGCCCACCTTCCAATCACAAAAAACACGATTAACAAAGGGTAATTTGATGTTAACTTATTGTTTTCCGAATGTCTCTAGCTGAACAAATTGTTTCTCAGTAGGTGGGGAACAGTTTTTCACTGCCGTTGGCACTCGTGCTGGGTCCAATACCTCCACCGAGAGGCGCATCACTTTGCCATTGAAGTCGGAACGCAGTTCGGATGCGTCGAAAACGGTGGGCAGGAGCACCTGGACATGATGGACATCGAGAGATGCTCTATCCCCACAAGTCAATGTATTGCAATAGGGCGAACACAACTACTACTGGCTTTGTGTTGATCCCTCCATGGCTCTGGCTGGGGGGGCGTCTCCCTTTTTCAATGCGCAACTTTGTGGTCGCTGGCAGTGTTCATGAGTCATGCTGGCTGACAGATCCTTGCAGCCAGCCTACGAAACACCTACGCTCGCCGACGCAGTTGCACAATCTCTACATTTGGCTTTTGCAGAAGGAAGGCCTACGCCGCCACAAGCTACAAAGCAAGCAACTGCCAAGTCCGCACACGGCCAATGCCTGCCACCCGGGCGCCTACCCATCAGAGCGGAATATCACCTCATCATCTTCATCTCACCACATGCCCCCACAATCACACAATCACAAGGTAGCAACTAGTTCAACTTTTGTCCTGTCGTGAGACTCCCTCTCCCAGCCCGGATCCTGCACACCGCGGAAAAAAAACGAGACATGTGAAGAAGGTGACACCACTGCTACTGGACATGCCAGCCATCGAGGGTTGGTGAGACACAATCGAATGAGTCTGCCAATGAACATGTCACGAGTTGAGGCCGCAGTGCGATTGTCTGCCGTTCCGTAGCGGTAGCAGGGATTCATCATGAAATATTCCTCCCAGGGATTGAACCCGGGTCCGACCCATGAGGGACGCGTCATAGTCACTATACCATATATAGTCAAGCCCTTTGCATAATATAGATGCACGGATGCACGCCGAAACTTTTCGAGAAAAACTCAGTGCAAGGGAAAGCCAACCTCGAAAAAGGACAACGATTGGGTCAGCTAGCTGGCGCTTTGCTTGAAACACAAGAACTACATGAATAATCTGCTGATCATGCTTGGTTTAACATTCAAGCAACATCAGTTGTCATGGCTTGGGCTGCGACCCATATACCTGAAGAACAGCACAGCAACACTCCGATGAAGCCATCTGGTGCTTGGGCCCTCAATTTGGGCGCATGCGGCGCATGGCACTGGAGTTGCGGCTGAAAAAACACCCTCAGAGGTTCCAAACCCAAACAATCCATGGGACTGACCATATTTACCTACATTGGAGTTTATTGAAATTTGGGTAAAACGTGCCATACTTGGATATGTTCAGGGAAATGACTCAGAACCAGACTTGTCAGGGAAATGGCTTTGGAGCCCTCCCACGGGTTGTCCAGTCTCGAAGTACAACTCGAGAGACGTCCATGTATGGAATACCTCGAACGTCTTCTCGCGCAGCAATGTCTGCTTCTCATAGGAAAGGCACCATCTTGGTCCGTGCGCTCTGGCGTTCTTGTCCCCATCTTGGCGTTCTTGTCTTTTTGGTGGCAATAAGGATCCACCCACCACTGGTTCCAGGCATTTCCAGAGTGATGAACATCATTTAGTATATCAGGAATTCACTATATGTTTTCTTTTTGTTCAGTGCTTCTGTGCTTTGATTCATTGTTTCTTTTTGCGTAGGCGTTCTTACCCGTTCCCCCCTTCACTACAATCAGTAGTTGGGCGGACAAAGGAATGGTCCCTTTTGGAGGAGTGAGTGATATGGGTTTCGAACGCATTGGATTGGGGACTAGCATGTGTTCATTCATTTTTTTCATGGAAGAATGCATGTAATTGTGTCTCGGCGTTAACGCTCGAGGCTGGAGCTTAGGTGTTCTTTATAAACACAGGCAGAATGTTCCTCCCAATATAGTCAAGCGGATGTTTATTTGCATGCATGAAGATCTAGATAGCTCTAGGGACACCTACATTGGGGTGGTTTCGGTGGTCAATGATGGTTGTAATGCGGCAATGCGGCACATATTCCACAATATTCCATACATGGAGTGTCTGGGAACGTGACCAATCAATAGGGATCAACAGCTGTTCCACAGTGTTCGGTCTTCCAACAAAGCTAGGCCGCGGCCGAACGACTCGGAACGACGGCCGTGACCTGCTCTGTTCACGCTGAAATGGTCGGAATCAATACACACAGGATCCTGTGCTCATCCTTTTTAATAGCACTTCCAACTCGGCCAAACCCAAATGATCTTGAAGAAAAACACACCTAATAGCACTTCGGCCACGGACAAACATCCCCAAAATAGGTTCTAGCAAAAACAAACAACAAAGAAAAAGTGGAGCAAGGACGTGCCGTCGTCGCTAGTTCAAGCCCAAAGTAAGGTGATTGCCAAAGTCTGGTTCATGTCCTTCAGGACCCAAACCTGGTGAAACCTATGGGGCACCAGCCAACATTTTGTATTTGGAACCTGCACGTAGGGGCAACAAATGACTGGGGGCAACCTGCGTCATTGACGGCCCTATGACTTCCCCAGAACACGGAAGCATGGCTCAACGGATGCTCAATCTCTATATAGAGCTGGTTTTGAGCTGTCTCCAAGCATGGCTTAGGTCTTGGCGGCAAACACCTCAGAGTCCGACCATGAAAGGACCTCTAGTTTCACAGCGTCACAACCGGCGCCTCAGCAGTGGCTTAATGGAAGTCAATCTCCATTCCGCTCACAAAAACAGCGTTTCACCCCCCCAGATCACCCCTTTCCCGGTCTAGCTTAAGCTTCGACGCTTCTCGAACCTTATGGCATCCCTGAGCTCGGCACGGTGCCCACGCCTTGCAAGCGCAGGCGCAGTCCCAATGCTTCCTCGGTGCCCGAGATCTTCCGCACGCTGCCGTCCTCGGCGCGGCCCGCGAACAGCGAGGCAGCCGGCCGTTTGGGGAGGCGGAAGACGAAAGACATCGGAGGTGAATCTTTACGGCCAAGGGTCCAAAGAAACGGAAAGTCGAATCCTATCACATCCTATACCCAGACACTCCATGTATGCCATATATGCCTACATTGGGGTGGTTTGGGGGGTCAATGTAGGCATATGTGGCATACATGGAGTGTCTGGGATAGAGAAAATGGTGGGAAAGACTGGCTGATGCCAGTCTTGACGCCACCACCAGCCTCCAATGGCACTGGTCTCCGGCGATGGTCACGGCGCGAAGAATAACCCGGAGGAGGTGTCTGAGACATGCTGGTTGGTGTGACAGAGAGTACTGTTGTAGTGACAGTCTGGGAGAACAAGGCCTGAGAATACCAAGAAAAAACGGAGAGAGCCACTAAGGAGATGTGAAGATGACCAGGCTCAGACCAAATTAAATGGGGTACACTCGCTGGAACTAACATGGAAGTGGAAATGGCCCCTTGGAAAACAAGGGTCCTCTATGTTTATTGCCACTTCTAGGTTAGTCCGAGGAAGAGTAAATGTCTGCAACTCCACACGCAGAGTATCACGGAGTGTTTGAGAGGGTACATCACCGAGTCAACCTGGCCCGTATGCTACTCTTCCGCCTCTTCCGCTGGTGCATCCGCAAAAACTCCGGTTGTTTGGAGGACTCCAAGATCCGCGCCCCAGGCGCTTCTTAAGGTGCTCCCCGCGTTGCGTTGAGGCGCAGTGAAGGAAACTGTCTCTTTTTTTTTCTGGCCAACCTGATGGGTGACATACTGATTGAATCCGATTGACATATATATATATATTATACATATATTGATGGATGGAACCTCGATGTCAACCCGTGACCCCCATGACCTTACGCATAACGTTCCGAGTTTTTATCACCATGCCTTTGGAATGCGGATAAGTTCGATCCCTCTCTGGATGTTGCGGAAGATGGTGACGTGTTTTGTCTATTTTTTTTGGGGGGGTTAATGATCAATGTTTGTTTATCACTGGGGGCTGCTTTGTTTTCAACGTTTCATCCACTCCGCCCGAGCCGCCCCGCGCTCCGCGCCCATCCGCCGCCGCTCCGCCCCCCCCGCTCCGCCAGAAGAGCCATCGTCCAACGCCAAGCGTCGATCGAGACAAGGAGCGATCCATCGGGCTGCTCCCGCACCTGGCGAGGAGGTCGCGTTAACTGACGCGGTGACCGATCCGTCGGTTTGGTTCCGTTTGGTCCCGTGTCACGACTCCATGGGGAGAGAAGTATCCAATGACTGTGAGGACCGTAACCTACCCAACTGGGAGAGACGAGCAGTCGGGTTCTTCAAGCTCTGTTTTCATGGGGAGAGAATTTGACCACCACTGTCACCCCTGAAAGAAATACCTCATTGACGTAGGTAAAAATGTCAGTCCCATGGAATTTCTCTGGGTCTTGAAGAGGGTTTCACGGAGAACAAAGGAGACCAAGGGATGATGGTTTCTTATGGTTTCTTGGCACGTGTCCAGAACAAAGGTGAACCAGAAGTTTCAAAGGGATGCCTCTTGCAGGGTAGGGGTGCCCACTATCCACTCACTGGATGGCACCAAGCACAAACCCCTTTGGAACTCGACGTCCTCCAACCTACTAGCGAAGGCCTCCAACCTATTAGTAGTATAGAAAGAACTGCTCCAATCAACTCATCCCCAACAGTTTCTGCGATGGTTCCATTGTTGCCGTCACGGCGCCCCGAAAAAAGAACGTCCATACAAACCGCCGGGGAATTCGACGGTGCCCCCCGTCCATACCGTCCAACGGAGCGGACCGGACCGCCTGCGCAGCGATCACTGGTCCGCCCGAAATCTTGAAGAGGAAGGCATCCGGTGCAACCCCTGGGAAAGCGCTTCGCATAGATGTCGGGATGGGATCCTCATCGTCAGGTCAAGGTGTCAAGGTGTCCAAAAATTCCCAAAATCTGATCCGAGATTTGGAGTGGATGGGGATGTGGAGGGACAGGTTTGAAGAACCCTATGGCACCTATCGCCTATCCATGCCTAGTCCACATGGACTAAGAGGCTAAGAGGGATTGGCCTCCTCGACTGGGCTACGGGTCATGGTGTCTGGTCTAGGATAGCAACCAGGCAGCCTCCAAAAAACAAACGGGGGGCCCAAAAAACGGGTGTAGCAACCAGGCGCCTCTGTTGCTTCTGGCCGGCTCTGACCGAGGCGCGGGTGACGTCAAAGTGATAGCGGAGGCCCTCGAAGGTGATCTCCAGGTTCATGGAACAGGAGCCCTTGACCTCCCATAGCAGAGCTATCCAACTGACCGGAACTAGGACCGTCACCAGTCGAACCAGGGCTCTGACCCACCTCTGTTGCTCCCAGGATGTCCCAGGTCAATTGCAAAGAGGTCACCCAGGACCGTTCACCCGGATCATACCTGTTGTGCTGGCCGAACATGGTCGCTGTGAGTACACATACGACATGGTTTCTGTGATAGGAAGAATCATTTCAAAGGTTTTTCAGGTGGAACCCTTCAACCCTCACCCGCTTTTTGCTGGGATGAGTCAAGATTGATGTTGATGTTGATGCTGATCATGAGGATAATGATGAGGATAGAGGATGATGGTGATGGTGATTGCGCAGGATGTGGAAGCAGAATCAGTGGGACCTTTTGTCACTGATTCAACCACTCTTATCATTCATGCACCTCTTGTTTCACCTGCTGAAGCTATTCAGAGTTGGTAATTTCACTTCTTTATTGGAGTGGATTTCTATCGGTCTGAGTCTGAGGACCATATTAGGCCTCAGCACTAGCTGAGCTATAGCTCTTCCTGGAAGCTTAACACAAGCAAACCTTCTATATTATATATATATAATGTAATATAGCCTTTCCCTGTTCCGTCCATAAATTCCAGTCAATCTACACTTCTGTACACCAAGCAAACAAGAAAAACAACAACGCAGCGGTTTCACTTGACCGCACCGATCGCTATGTCCAGAACACTCTCCTCCAGCATATAGAAACGCCGAACGCATAGAATACCGCGTCTTCAGAAACACTCTCCTCCGACCTGCATCGAAAACGCCGAACGCTGCGGACGTTCGAATCGCCTGATGCAAGAGCCCCAAGCGGCGCTTCTCGATGGACTTCACCAGCTCCGCATCCTTGGCCTGCACGTCTTCGAACGTGGAGGTCGAAGTTTTCAAGTAGACGGTTGAACAAGGACTCCTGACCCCGCATATGAAGAGCTTCTGCAATCCAAAGGTCGGGGAGGTTGGATGACTCAAGAGTCTACATTCAATGCACAATGGAGATGGAAACACCGAAGCATTCAGACTCCGCGGCTCGGTCCCGGGTCTCGGCATCGAGGGTGGCTAGACATGGCTAGACTGGAGGGTCATGGAAAACAGTGACTGGAGTCGTTACAAAGACCAGTTCATGAACCAAGGTTTTTTAGAGATCATGAATTCACACATCACATGATTCATTCAATATTCACACTTCTTTTCCTTGGCCCAAAGAATCTACTTGACCCCCCAAAAGGTTTTGGCACAGCGGTGGTACTTGACCCCCCCATTTTGTTCTGCAGCTCCCAGTTTCGTCGTTCGAGCTACAGACCTGAAACCTCCAAACACCAGAACGCCAGAACGCTCACTTGAATGCCAACTCTCAAACAACATGACGAGTGTCCAGCCCTTCAACGCCTTCAACCCTAGCCTGCCTAGCTCTTCACCTGGCCACCTGACTAACACCGTACCGAAGGTCACCCTGCTTCGACCTTTTTAAGGGCCCAACCCTCCAAAACAAACAACACACACACACCGCATTGGCCTCTTGGAGGGTGCTGGTATAAGTCTTCATCTTCACCCGTGCTTTTTGTTTGGGCGTTTCGCCTCAAACCCAGCAGCATGTATTTGTGCGCAGTGTCATTTTTTCGGCAGACGGCCTGCAACGCACGGAAGGCACGCAGGACGGCGGCATAGAAGACCACGTCGGTCTGCCTCAGGGTCGGGTGTCAGGCCTTCGATCGAAAGTCGAGCATGAGGAAACCACCCCTAAAGGTCAAAGACCTCATTTTACTGCATCATACAAAAGCACTAACTATATGATATTTATATAATGATCAAGGACCAGGTTTTGACCTGGGTCGATCTTGGACCTGTGGGGAGTTGTGGACCTCGCCATGTTTGAACAAAGAGCTGTTCCTATCTGTTCCTAACATTAACAAGCAACACCCAAAGGACCCCAAAGGGTAGTTTGGGGACCTGTTTGACTGGGTGGTGCTGGTGCGAACAGGAGGATCACTTCCGTCAGCATGTCTCCCAGGTTTCAAGTATCTCAGATGATTTTCGGATCATTGAGATCATTGAACCAGAATCTCGGCCTTTTCCCCGCTATGTCTGTGTCCCATGCACCAACTCTCTCTCGCACTCTCTCTCTCTCACTCTCTCTCACTCTCACTCACTCACACTCTCACTCTCACTCTCTCTCTCTCTCTCTCTCTCGCTCTCCTCTGTAATTGCTGGTCTTTTCTTGGTCTCAAGGTGTAAGCTGTACTTCTCACCCTGCGGATCACGCTTCGCAACCAATTGGAATCGGCTCCGAAAATGAACGCTGCCCGCCAAACGCTGACTCCTGGAGCCGTGTCCATAAATCCTAGTGCCCCAAGTACTTCCTCGGTGGGACTGGGCAGCGTGCCAAAGGGTTCCAGTCTCACCTTCTGAGAAAGTACGACTGGAGCCCTGGGGCCCTAGGGTGGAACCAAACATTCCCGCCGAATCGTTTGGAGTCCAAAAACCCATGAAAAGGTTGGGTAGGTGATCCATGCACTGAGGGCGGCGCTCGTACTTCAGTCGTACAGCTCGCTCGCGAATCAGCCCATCCAGCCAGCTGGTGTCGATGCTGTTCACACGAAAGGCCTCGTAAAAAGAACGCTTGGCCATGGAGCATGACGTTTTTTGCTTGGGGCCTCATGGGAACAATTCTGGTAGCGATCTCTACCTCCAGGTCTATCCTTGGCCCTCTCTTCAACCACCTACGGCCTACGCAGCCTCTCCCAAGTCTGCCTGGCAATAGCCTCTCCCAAGTCCCCGTTGCAATTTCCTTCGCCACGCTAGAGGGCCATCATGCCATTTGCCGACGCACAAAGGTTGTACCAACTGACTGCCAGCGAAGTTCAAGTTCCCTAATCCCGAATACCTATTTAAAAACATTCCCTAACTTAAAAGACTCAATGTCCGAGTCCGAACCCTAAATCCGGCTTATAATTGCTTTTAAGTAGCCGCCATTTTAAGCCGCTATACTAAACTACCAACATGGTCGATTTGTTACGTATGTATTTTTAAAACTAGGTTCCCCAAAACTCCCACAAAAAAGGTTCCCCCCAAAACTCCATCAAAATCGACCATGTTGTGTTGCTGACTCTCCGCTGGCTGTCCCTCGAAATTTGCACCGCACCTGCCACAAAATTTGCACTTCAAGGTCCACCAAGTACTGCACCTGCCACGAAATCTGCACTTCAAGGTCCACCAAGTACTGCACCTGCCACGAAATGTGCACTTCAAAGACCACCAAGTACTGCACCTGCCACGAAATCTGCACTTCAAGCTCTGCGTTTTATATGCAATTAATCAATGATTCAAGGATCCTCCCACTGACCCTATTTCGGACACCCCGATTTCAGGGACCCCCTATATTTAAAAAGATGCGACCGAGTTATTGTCAATAGGGGGGGCCCGTGTTTTTTAGTAGATGGAGGGGATTATTCAAAATATATTCGAACAAATGAGCCCTCAATCTTCGGGTGTGGCAACAGGATGCAACAGGATTCTAAGACATCTATCATCCTCTCTTTTCATCACACCGAACCTGGGTGTTGCCATGTGTTGCCCAGATCTCCCGCCTCTGCTTGCAGGAGTTGCACCAAATAGTCCGTGGGGGGTTCCTGAGAAGGCGCATCCAAACGCGCGCACGCTTCAGCGGCGCACCGCCGATGGGTGACCGTCTTCCTGGACCAAGAGTGACATCAGTACCATGAGATATCGGATGTGGATGTTTTTTGAGTGGTTTTGACCCATCTCACAGAAACACATGTCAAATGCCGTTGCTCTTAGAGATGTTCTCGAAAAATATGCGGCGCCTGGTGGTTGTGGTGGGAGTGACTTTGGACTACCTCAAGATCCCTCAACTGGTGGTATTAGTTTAAACAGCCTCTACCACTGGGAGTGAGACCACCAAACCAATCACAAGCTATAACCAGTACGTACCGGAACAGTAAAGCCCTGATAAGCCCTGTGATCTTTCTCAAGCGCCGCTTGATGTGGGAGTTGCGCCCCTGATCCACTGGAGCTGCGCAGTTTATCGCTGCTGGGCTTGCTACGTGGTGGAGAGCGAACACACCGAAGTAGACCTCCCAGTTGGACCCCTGGAAAGGTTCGGGGTCAAGGGCCCAAACCCATTGGGCAGGGCACCTCCCTTTTTACACACACCCGCCTGGCTCAGCCTGGGCCATGAGTGGCCATGCTTGAAAAGTTATTATGATAAAAACTTAATATATATATATATTGGGGAACAACCAACAGAGGTTGAAGAACTATCCCAGTTGGGTACCCCAGTGAGGTCCTATTTACGGTCACTATTAACCTCTCTTGGAACTCCAACTCTTGGAGCTGCAAAAAAGACGGAACCTCTCTCCAGCGTCCTCGCTTCCCATCCGTGCTGTCCTGCGGGACTGTCGCATTGGTCGTTTGACAGGCGATCTTGCATTGGTCTCTTCCCCTTTCGTATCCCCCGCCACAAATCCATCCAACATCCTTCTGTTGCAGCTCCCAGCTCCGAAGTCCTTGGAGCCACTTCAGGGACTCCCCAAGTCCATCCGAAGGGTCGAATCTCACCCACCACCTCCAGGTTTTGCAGTGCCAGGACCTCATTGCCGCCGGATCCGACGTGAATGGCGACCGCTTGGGCATCGCTGGTCGAACCAACCCTTCGCGCGACCAAAGTGAAGACCATTTAAAGAACAAACATTGCTCCGGATGGACTCCTGTTCGGACCCTGGCTAGTCGCCACCAATCACCCCACCCACTGTGAAGCATCTGAAGCCTTAGGGCTAAAGACTTCGACTTTGGTCCTGCAGCGGTGAGCGTAGATTACTCTACGTAGTTCCAACATCAAGTCGGTGTCGGTTTCCCCCTCAAGGGATATATACATGTCCAAACATGTACGCACTTCAAACCAATCAAACTGGGGAAATGTTTGCTATCTTGTTTGAATCACTTTCTTGGGTCGTGAGTTGAACGCAATTCCCAACCAAAAAACACAGAGACCGGCATTCACCACCACTTCACCACCTCCCCTCACCTCCTCCCACCGCGTCCGGGTCTTCGGCTACGACCGAGGCGCCAGGGTCTTCCGTGCCTCCTCCCGGTCGGCGCCCCGCGCGAAGAGATGCCCGAACTGGCTGTCGGCGAACTCGTGGATGGCTGCATGTGTCCAAACCTCGAGGCTCGCAGAAAATGCGAAAAAAAAGAGACTTGGACCGATACAGTCTCACTGCGTCATCTACTCCCATGGTGCACACACAAAGAACGTCTGGTCTGGTGGGATGGAGCATGGAACATGGTAGTTAACTTAGCCTCACATATAATCATATATACTGGTGACGGTGACCGGTGCCTTGATTTTTTCGTGTTTATCCAAGTCGGAGCTTCAACATTTTGTGAAATATTGTTTTTGTGTGTCATTCCGTCCACATGAAAAATCAACTGAAAGCAATGAACACATATTTCATATAATTGGAAAATGAAAAACACCTGGTGAGACGTGCTATACATCCCTAAACACACATGTCCACCACCGGCTGCACTTGCACACCACACCGCTCCAAGGGGCCGAGAAGTACCCCCAGCAGGCCACGGAGCTCTGAAACCTCACGTGCCAAACAAGGGACCCAAAAGAACCCGCCCCTCTCTGGACCGTTTTTGAGGAAGCGGGCAGCAGACTGCCTGCAAGGTCGTTGAAGACATTGGTCTTGAAAGAGTGCCGGGTTCAGCGGATCCATGTGTATATATAGATTGCGCAGTGTAACAGGGCTTTTGATGCTCTAGACCCAGAAGTAGCAGGGTGACCTGTGAACCTGGCTGTATATATATATATATATATACCCTAGGGCTCCTGGATACCTTCTTAGGGTCTTGGACGGTGTTTGGGGTTCGAGGCCTGCTTGAGCAGAACTTATAGGTCATAGACCCAAACCCACTCTCAGATAGAGTTATAACTTAACGCACGTGGGGTGTTCGTCAAAACTGTATTCTTTGAACCACCCACATGTTCCATGTACTGCCTGCCACCCTCAAGCTGCCCCGCTGAAGCTGTGGTTTTCTCGCCAACGACGTGCTTCACTGTCACACGGCACGGCAGCTCAGTCGGCATCAAAGTTCTCCAAGTTGCTGCTGGCACACAACCTGGGTAAGGCCAGGGTTTTCATAATGATTTTGTAGTTGTGTCAGTACAACTGACTGCAGTTGGTTCACAAAACCTGTGGTTTACAGCTTTTCAGGAGTTGGAGCAGCGTGTACCATGATCGTATACCCAGACTCTTCCACCCCACTGGTCTGGGATACACAATGGGAACGTGCCACCCGGCAGCAAACCGGTGGTCGATGACTTAGCTGATCAACGGTCTGGTCCGAACTCCAAACATTGATTAGCGCTGCCACACTACATACCTGCAAAACATGTCTCCCTAGGGCTCCAAGTTCCAGATTTAGATCTCTATGTGTTTGGGATGGGGTTTGAAGGGCCAAATTTAAAAATAACATTCAGTATTTTTGAATATTTATAAATTGTATAGGCACATGGGCCGTCTCGATGGCCACTTCACGCTTGTTGTTGACTCGTTGACGGCCTCTACAGCTTCGACCTGCGCAGCGCACGAACTTGCAAGTCTTGACCCCAGTGCAGTCATGACTGGCCTTCATGAACATGTCCATGCCAGGAGAAGGAAGATCCTGAAGCAAAGATGAAGAGGCGCATGTTTGGGCACGCTGATGGACGCAGGTGTGCAATCTCAGTTGCGAGATGACCCAGTCCATGCAAGGTGCTGACAACGGTTCATCATCCAGGTCCTCAATCATGAGCTCCTCACCCTCGGGCTGGTGTTCCTGCAAAACAAGGTTCCCCATCCTCACTGCACTAACTCATGGTCACCAATACCTTTCCAACCTTTTGTGAGACTGGATCGCCAAGCCGGCAGCCTACTTGATCAATGACCAATCTCCGACTCAACAAGAATCTGGTGTTTGATGCGCTTGTTCAACGAACATAACTCACCAGCTTGAACCTCCTCAGGGATGCTCCACCTCCACCCTGCCATCCACTGGGCTCACAACCTCCAAGCATCTCATCCCCCTGAACTTCCATACATTATATGCCATATATACATACACCAGATATCTAGATTGTTTCTCTTATCGGAGTGGTCCTCCAAAGAATGATTTAATCATCAAGTTCAGCTAGACGACGGACGTTTCCGGGGCGCACCACGTAATGCAGCATCCCTTCCAAGGCCCATGGCTCATCGATCCGAGGTCAGGTAGGACATGGCAGGATGTTCGCGGAGGAGACTGTGTAGGTTTGTACCAGCACCCGACCCTACGTGGTTCGACATGTGAGTCCAAGTGGATGACATGCGTGACCATGAGATGGTTGGCCGGCTGGTGGCCTCTCTTTGTGTACCCCAAACACCCTCCATGATCGTGAAACAGCCCGATGTGAGCCAGAACCTTCTCAGCACGCGTCTCGGGTCCGAACCCATCCTCAGCAAACTTTGGGTCTGGACCCATTCTCTCATAACGAATTCCTGGATACAAGTCTTTCAAAAGGTGCACTTGCACAACACCGGTGTGTCAGCTACATACCTGCCTGGACTGGCTCCGTGACGTGGACGAATCCATGCCGGATGCTCTCAGACAGATCCAGCAGCACCGAAGGAAGCGCACTAAGACTTCGCAACATGGTGGCCCGCGACTTGAGATGATTTGCAGCTGTCGCGGATGTGGCGCCAGCGACGTGCGGTGACCGAGGCCTCCAAACACCAGGGCAACCTTTTTCAGTGACCTGCTCTGGAGCACTAGGGATATATATATATATATAGTATATTAAATATATAGATATTCCATGATTTAATACTATTTCCATGTTGGAACAGGACCTTTTGGAACATTATGTTCAATTTTGCAACTACGAGTAACCTATTGGTATATTAATTATAAAGTGTGAACAAATTATTGCTCCAACAATGATGTTGGCTAGCTGTTTAGCTGTGACTCAATGGAGAATATTTGATGACCTCGGAATGGCCATAATCAGGCCGGCCACAGGCTCCGTTCTTGAAGCCCCGACGCGTTCATAACATGCAAGTGGAATCCACCTGCGTCATAGACTCTTAATTTGTGCGAAAAAAATGAATAGAGGCTTTAATGGTTTTTCTTGAACCAATGAGTCTACAGTCTACCTTACTCCGTCAGTTTTGGCTTCCCTGAGTTCGGCGCTTGATGCGTTCGATCTTCCCACTCGTGGGCTTGAAGCCATCGTCGGGGTTTTCGGCCGTGATCCGCGCGGCCAGGCAATGCACCTGGCGCTGATCTGCTCCAGCGGCTCCGCTTGGTGCTTGGGTGGTTTTCCGGCGGAAAGCGTAAGGACGGAGGGGGTAGTTGCAAACTTCCGTCAGCAGGGAGGTCTGGCGTACCAGCAGCTACGTTTAGTGAACTACCATGAACTACCACTCTCTACTAATAAGTACATGTCTGATCCTCTTCTGGGTTTGTTTTGGCACTCCTTCCAACAAGAATCCGACAGAAACAGACCTGTCCACCTCCCCCCAAACACCCAACTATATACCCAGTTCGCGGGTTCGCTGCTTCGGAACGTGCGGACACGCGGACGGACGAACAGCCGCTCCCTCGTTCGTTCGAAACACATGGGGGGGGGGCCTTGGGATACACGTAGTCCTGCTTCATGAAGTCGATGCGCGACGTTCGGTCCTGCAGACGAGACGTTCGTGTAGGTCCGGTGGACCGTGAAGTCTGGTCGAGACCAAGGTTACCGTGTAGATCCGCGTAGGTCCGTAAGGCTGCTAGTGCTTTGCTGATCTGTAGGAGTAAGAGATTCTAGAGATGAGGATTTGTTGAAAACAGCAGAAATCATGCAGTCATTTTAACAGTTCTTCTGGAGAAGTAACGACACTAGGAAGTAATGGTTTGCAGTTTCCCTTTATATGTCATAAAGGGATTCTTACGTATCGCATCGTATGGCCCTAGCCCTTTCAGTACAAACACTGATCAATAATGATAAAATTACTACAAAATCAAGTATATACACCTCTCCTTTTGATGCAACCAAGCCACCAGCATTATGGCAACAAACCAACCACGGCACGCCGTTCCATAGGCAACCAAACCAATCGTGGTCTACTTTTGTTGTCTGAGGTGCCTCATACATGCTGGATCATGTTGGCACTTGGCACCATCATGAGGAGTGCTGCAATGCTGCCATACCTTCCTCCAGCCCCTGCTCACCCGGTGGCTCCACCGCGTTGGAGGATCCGTTGCCATCCCGTGTGGACTCCGTCCTTCTCGGGGAGGCCATAGAAGGCGCGGATCTGTGGCATCCGATCCAATGGGATGCCCATCGCGATCTGCAGTTGCGTTGCTGGCATGTTCCTGGGCAAGGAGCAGTGTTCCTCTCGGTGAGCGAGCTCGAGATCGGACGAATCACAAGAGCACTGAGCGGCGGGAAGCTAACCTCTCGGTGATTCGCCGCAGCTTTTACAGGGTGAGGCGCGCAAACCAATCGAACCAAAACCCTCCCGAACCCAACTGGAGGTGTACAGGTTTACTGGTTTTTCGCTGCAGTTAAGGCCAACCGCTTGCGCGCGGAGAGTGCAACACGCATCGCCGTCGATTCTTCAGTGCCTGAGCAATACCTGGGACCCCGGGAGGAGGTCGAGGCGGAAGAACATGTACACTTGGTTTCCCTATGTGGTCATTGATCCACAACCCACCCCCCCAATTCCTTTAAGGGAAAGGGAAACAAAAAGTCGATTCTTCAAAACAACCTATCATTCTGGCACACAAACCATCTTTTGCAACTGCAGCTTCCCCATCTCTCCCTCACCAACCGCGAAGCCAAGGCGCACGTTGGTGATGGCTTCCGTCACCGGATGCTCCACCTGCAGTCGTGGATTGAGCTCCAAGAAGTAAAACCTCCGCTGCCATCGGAGAAACCGCCACGACGAACCTTTGGAGCGAAACTCTTTGGGGGTCGGTAGACCTGGCGGGGTGGCTCTGTGAATAGAGAGTTGGAGCGACCCAGAAATGTCTGCTTCCGCTCGTGATCTTCGGCTCCAATCATTTCTGGGGTCTTCATGCATGGATCTGTGGTCGTGATCTTCCGTCCAGTCCCTCCGTCGTTCGTCTCGGCTGGCCGAGCGAAATCCCCACTTCCCCCTCTCGTCACCGGAATCCGGCGGCTGCTGTTTCCACGTGCGACCGTGCCGTCTTGGCACGACCGAACCCTCCACGGGCGACGGGTCTCGTTTGGTCTTCGGTTCCGACGGGCGAGTCGTGGGATTGGACTGACCAGGAACTTGTTGGTTTTCGCGTTGTACAAATACTCCACGGTGCCGGCACCTCACAGGGTGCGGGCAAAGCAGGCGCTTGGCAAGCGAGGCAACAAGTCGGGGTGCATCTACTCCACCTTGACGGAAAGTAGAGGGTCTCAAAGATACTTGGCATAAACGCATGAGCCAGGAGTCACAAAAGGGGTGTTGTTTGGTCCTGAAGTGAGTGGATAATGGGCACCCCTATCCTCCAAGTTCGGCACCCCTTTGTGACTGCTGGAGACTTCCGTTCTTGTTTGAAGTCTTTTTTGTGCCGGAAGACTGACCACGAACGTTACGACCAGGCGCCCACATAGCCAATGGACTGCGTCAAGCGCTGCGCCGCGCGCTCCATCTCCTGCCGTGGCGAAACGAGCGGCGCCTGCCTGGCCCAAAGAATTGAACTAGATAATGCTTCGAATCCGGACAATTCAATTGTTTTCCCAAGGTTTTAGACTACAACACCAGGTCAACCCATAACGGTTTCCCATGACCTCACCGAGAGGACTGGCCACGGGTGGTGGGTTTCAGGACGTCCTCAGGGCTCGTTCCTTCCGTCTGGGTGGAGCGGATGGCCGCATGACCCGGCTCGGCGAGCTCGGCGAGCTCGGCGGCCAGGCTCTTGGAGTGGAAGGTTCACTGGTGGGTGATGTCAACCCAAAGCAACAGAAAGACCTGCGCAGGTCGACCGAAAGACAAAGCAAAAGACACCGGAAAACAACAGGGTCGGTTCGAAAGGACTGGAGTTGATAAGGTGATCTTGTGACACATTAACACACCAATGACTCATGCAATGAGCTTTTCAGCCTTGGACCTTAGGCAAACTGGACCAGACTGGGCATCGAAGGAAAGAAGGATGGTGTTCTTTTCAAGAGTTGTAGGGGCGGTCTCTCTCACGTGGGCTCCGCCAAGCACGTGGCACTGCTTGCCTGCAGGGTGAACTTTAGCCAAGCGTTCCCTGAACTCACAAGCCGGAAACACATGAGACTATCCACATGTACCTCTTATAGGATCCCTACAGGATCCGGACTGAATCCGGTATGCAACTTCATTGAACTTCAATATAGAGTATCTGAAAGCTAACCATGGCTTCTGTGAGATTAGGACGAGACTGGCAATTACATGAATTATCATCACCTCTTACCATTTTGCTTTTAGATCTATTTTAGCCCCTCCAGGTGAGTGGAAACCCTCCGTACACGGCGCTCCTTGAAGGTTGCCTTTGGAACCTCAGCGAATGGAGAAACAGATGCACCCTACCAGTCATAAAGGGATGGCGAATGGACCTCCCAAAAAACCCATAAGGGGCTATTATTAGACACCCCGTATAATAGCTTGGCCCCCCCTTTTCAGAGCCAAATTGTTTCAAGTTAAGCTGGTCTTCGAAGCCAAATCATCCGCTTCCATGGTTCGTTTTCGTCGGAGTACGTCGGAGGGTTTGCCTCACCCCGTTGTTTTTTGCAGCTGATCCACGTACTTCCTGGGTAGCAACATGCTGTTCGAAGGGCCTCGAATCTTCCCTTTTGCATGGACATGTGAGTATCACAATATATCACAATGTATCACACAGACCTTACAGACCGGAAGTGTCTCCCAATGTATAATCTATCGCCTGCCCAACAACTGCTGCACAGCAACGATCACGGGTGGCCCTTCCTCGAAGATCTTCTGGAAGCGCCGCTGGGTGGAGCAGTCGCGGCCGTTTAGCGCCACGACTTGCCCGTGCTGATCACCTCGGACCGCCGAATAACCGCGCCGACCGCGTGCCGGTGGCGTGCGGGGTGCTCGCCTTGGGCGGTGAACCACGGCGCGTTGCTCGCCCGACCGGTCGGGTGGGAGACGGCTGAGTTGGGTGGCACCCACTGGAGAAAATGAGATCCAATGTGTTTTTGGGGCACCATGTGGAAGATTCCCAATCTGAACCGGTAGTGGTTCTGACAGAAGAGGTGGTTCTGAAATGCTGAAAGTACATCAGTCCACCAGCCATTGGTCGTCTGATCAGTTGTCAGGACTTTTTCGGCGGCACTTGGACCCAGAACTTCCAGTCCCTGGTCCAAGTTCAGCGAAAGTCAGCAAATGCTCGAACTTGTTCGGATGGGTGGTTGTTGCAAACTGCCAAGCCCTGGATCCTGTTTGGCATGTTTGGTCTTCAAGAGTTTCCATGCGTCACCCCCTTTCCTGCAGGAGCTTCCTTGCCAGTCCAGTCCGGTCCGGTTTGGTCCACCCCACCGGTCCGGACACCGGTCCGATCGACCGGTGTCGGTCTGTCTGACTCGCGCGTTGCAAGGAGTGAGCACTGGCGCCGCTGAAACAGCTTTTAAAAACACCAAGCAAATTCAAAGGATTTTCAGAAGTGTCAAAGATCTGCATCTCGAGGTGTTACCTCGAAATGGCCGCACCTGTGTATTTTTCGAGGGAGACCACACTGACCAATGACCTCACGGCCCCGCACTTTCTGCGCCAGCTGCGCCCTCTGCGCCAACCAGGTGCGAGTGGCCCATGATCTGCACCTCAATGTGCCGTGCACCTGTACCTGCACCGGTGCGGACGGTCGTCCGCGTCGTTCATGACCGCGTCGAAGACGTCGACCACCCCGAGACCCAATGGAGGGAGGCCTGGAGCGTTGAGCTCGCCCAAAACACCGTAGACCCCGTAGACATCTTCAGAAAGAATTGAGAACCCCGTAGACAGTAAACTGTTTGGGGAAAAAACACCAACTGACTACCTGCTGGACCTCCTGTCTCCCCTCAAATCTACATGGTGACACCTCTATGACTCTATGTGTGTCTTGAGTCCTTAAGGGACCTGGACTCGGACTGCACTGTAGATTCGATGATCAAAGGCCATTCAAGGACATGCAACGATCCACTGCGTTCCCAAAGGCTTTCGTGCGCACGAGGCACACAGCAAGCGTAGCAACAGTCAACAAGGTCAACACCTGTTGATCTAGCCCTCAATGAAGCCACAGGGGAACAAGAGCCCGCAGTCACATGACATGGTATTTCTGAGTGGCACAGTAGGTCCATCCCAAATCTCTGGCGGTGGATATACAGAAGAACATGATAGAACTGGATCGCCAATCAAGAGAGATGCATTTCAAAACTGCACTTCCTGGGATAGAGGTCGAATGTAGATCGCATGGTGTTCAATCCAAATGTCCAGCTTCTCGCATCCTTATCAGCCTCATAGATCCTTAGCCTTATTGGTCAGGGTGGTGTCATTTTTGTCCTTTTCTCCAGGCACATAATTGCATCATGAAGATTGGAGATCCCGGCACCTCTGACCTCAGTGGAGCTGTACAAAGAGGTGGTTAACTCATCGAATGAGTTCTCACTTCTCACTGATGGGAACGATCATTCCATCATAATATTCTATACCAGCAGTCACAAAGGGGTGCGATCCATGGAGGTTCGGAGTGCCCATTATCCATCCACTCACTTAGGGACCAAACACCACCCCGTCTTGTGACTGCTGGTATAATTTTGTTTGGACCATCGAATGGGTGTCCAATGGATCGAGAGATCCCCATTCCAAAGTTTCATTGGATCCAGCTCGCCGGAAATCGACGTGAAGGACATCGACGACAACATCCCGGTTCCGGAATTGATAGGATGAAAGGGTTGATGCCAAACAAAGGCCACCATACAAAAAGGACCATTCCTGCCAGTCATAAAACATGAACAGTGGCAAACCCACCGAGTTGAGTCCATGCGAAATCCCTGCATCTGCATGAAGCGAACTAAATGACAAGCCTGGCTCTTCCAGTCTGTTCCCTCTCAATGCGTTTAATTGTCCAATGTCCCAAGCACCTAGAGCTGGTGATTTCCTAAGAGGGTGTCCCTCACCTCCTGATACATGGATTGATCGATATGGGTGCTGATGCCGCCTTAGGTCCTGGAAGTGGCCTTTGGTACTATAAACAAATACCACATGTTTGTCGCATCCGCCTTCGCGGTGGACAGTTGCGGAGTGGGTCGCCTTCACGCACCCATTGGTGGTTTTTTCGCGCAACCAAAACACGCAACCCAGTGCTTCTAAGGTGCTGGACTTGAACAAAATTCTGTTCCAGTTCCTCTTTGCTGTTGGACATTCGGATGCCCTTGCCTCCACCGCCTGACCCGGAAGGACCGCGGAGCGCGACGCGAAGGACACCGTCCACCGTCCCAGAACGCGGCGTATCCCTGAGTCTCTCTCCAAATGGAGAGCTAAAGTGTCCACCTTTTGACGTCGGGTCTAAGCTTCTGGACAATATAGTAGTAACATAACAAGGTCCAACAACCAAACAACCAACAACAGCTACCAGCACCAGTAGTACCAGTACGCCGCCGCCGACGGCGACCGCACTACTGCTACTGCGACTGTTGCAGCTACTACTGCGGCTATACATACAACAACAACAACAACAACAACAACAACAACAACAACAACAACAACAACAACAACTACTACTACTACTACTACAACTACTACTACAACAGAAACAACAACAACAACAAAATCGAAACAGGTCTACTCCAGGTTTGTGAATGGAAATTACACGGTCAGGTGGGTCCAAAAATCACCCTACTGGTTCCTGTTTCGCCTCTTCAACCTTCAATTGGTTTGAAAACCGACGCCACCTGTTCGAACTGTTGTTTCCAAACACTGGTTGTAGCAAGCCCCATCATCTCCCAAACACTCCACATGTCTACAAAAGTACTCAAACATGCCTATATTGACCCCGAAGCCCTTTTCAACCACTCACTATATTTATATAGAAAGTAGCTGGGCCCCCTAGCAGGTGCTTCATATACACTCATAGACTCATAGACACCCAACCTCCAGTGGCTCCAAGGTGTCCCAAAGGCCATTCTAAGACACCCTTGAGAGAGGTGAGAGATCATAAAAGTAGTTGACGTACTTTAAAACATATCCACACGCAGCCAACAAAATGAAAATAAGTATATAGTAGTACTAGTAGTAGTAGTAGTAGTAGTAGTAGTAGTAGTAGTAGTAGTAGTAGCAGTCGCAGTAGTGGTAGTAGTAGTAGTAGCAGTTGTAGTAGTGGTGGTGGTGGTAGTAGTAGTAGTGGTAGTAGCAGTAGTAGTATTTAGTACGAGTACTAGGAATTGTTTGTGTAAGCACTAACGTTGACTCTCGTTCTAAATCCATTTTTCCTTCCTTTCCTTTCCTTTTCCTGCCCTTCCCTTCAATAGGCTGGAGGGGATTGGCGGAATCTTTGGTTATTTTCTTCCTTCCTTCCTTGTTGCAGCAAGCTGGCTGGAAGGTTGGTGGATAAAGTCATGACGGCCATTGTGGCCGATGGGGTTGGCCAAGCGGACCAGAGGACCAGCGGACCAAATGACCCAAGGACCACCTACACCACTGGGAAATCACAGAGATTTAACCGCGCAACATATTTTTTGACTCGATTCAAACATATGTTTGTTTGAATCAATATATAATGTTAAATACTTTATTGTTTGATGCCTACGCCCCGAGTCCCAAGGGTCCCAGACCAGTACCTCTGACCGCGCCTTCTGAGGCTTTGAGCATCACCGGGTAGCCGATCCGCTCGGCACAGCGCACGGCGTCGGCCACGCTGTTGAGACACGCCTTCCTCTGGAGAGACATCTTTCGGGAGGGCCACGTTTGAGATTTTCTTTGAGATCCACCATGTGCGAAAATGGTTGAAGTAGTTTGCACAAAAAGAATTGAGTGTATTTAAGTGTATTAGTATATGTCTTCAAACGTTTCCGCACTTATCTTAACATCGTTCCTGTGTATACAGAACCAGTGGATACCTGTCACTCTTCAGTCTTCAGACCACCGACGATCTCGGGACCAAGCCGCTGGGGCGAAACTGCCGGGTTCAAAGAGACAGCCTATCTGGATTCACACCCTTCCGGCAGGAATAGGAGCTTTCCCACCAACGACGGTTCTGTACATATACCTGCTAGGATTGCAACCATTGATTCATAAAGGTCGTTACCAAAGAACCGTGGTGTTGCTGAGATTTTACACTGCAACATGGACCTTCCAACTGCGGAACATAGACCTGCCCTTTCATCCATCAAGACCAGCCAAGGTTGGCATCAAAACTGCGCAGAGTTGGACAATCCAGGTATAGATGTTTAATATACACAAAAAGACTCAGATGGAGCCAATGGCGCAGGGACACTCAGCCGGGGATAGGGTGCCAAAAGCGGTGCTGCAACGAAGGCAAATGGAAGCTGGTCAGGTGATGTCAGGTGCTCGTTCTCAGGGTCTGAGACACACAATAAAACTCAATACACACGACATTGTGTGCTAAGCAACTCAAGAGTTGAAACCTGTTGTTGTTGTTGTTGTTTTCACCTGTTTCACCCGTCGGTTTCCACCTGAAGGTCTCGTCCGGGATGGTCCCCTCCGCCGTCAGCTGGGCCGTGAGGCCGTCGCCGCTCCAGGGAATCGACGGGACGCCTGGGGAGCGCCGTTTCGCGTTCGCCGAGGTGTGTTTCCCCGTGGTCGAGTCGGTCGTTGGATGCGAAGAGGGACATGGTGCGAGGTTAGGTGAGGACACACCGAAGATTCGAAGCTGATGGCCTGGACCTGCATGGAAGACAAACTTCCTGCGCAAAAGAAGGTGGTTCTCAATGGTTTTCAGGTACCGTCCCTTCAAGAATCATGCTAATGTGGATGGGATAGGATAGACCCCCGAAACACACTGAAATCCGAATCCCTATCAGGGGATTGTGCACTTGCACGTTTGTTGCAGGGAGGGTAAATTCAATGGCACGCTGTTTGAATGTCAAGTTCTTGGAAGATCTCCGAATTGCAGTTTGTTACAGGAAAGCTCACTGCTGGTGTCTGCTCTATGTAGCAAGTTTTTGGCCCCTTGCTACCTGTGACCCGCAGGCCAATCGTCATACACATCCAACGCAACAAAGATCCAAGATCAGTAGCACACACATGCACACACCCTCGAAAAAAAAACATAAACACACACCACACACACGTACACACCACACACACACTCTGACATTGGTTTGCTGTTAACTCAATTCCCAGGTCAAAGGAAGGTGGTAGAACCGAAAGGTGAAGAGTCCGAGGAGTTGAAGGTGTTTGAACAAAAGTGGTTTCGCGTGTCTGCAGAACTCAGCGGTGGCAAAACGAGCGGCACAGCTGCATGAAGAAGCATGGAAAGGTAGGGTGACAGCTTGTGGAGAACTCAGCAGGTACACCCGAGACGTCTCTCAGTGCTTCCCATCTCGCTGCCTAGCTTTGTTAGACCAGGTTAGCAGCGAGATGCCTGGTCGTGATTCCCACCAAGTCTAGGACCTGGCAATTGTTGAGACCCTTCTCCTTGCAGATGCTTTCGAACTCCTCTACAAAACTGGAGGAGCCTTGGATCTTGCACCTGTTTATGGCCTCTTCTCTCACCTCTGCCCCATACTTTAGGTTCCATTCTGAGAGGAGAGCTTTGTCTGGGTTCTGTGATTGCTCCTCAAACATTGTTGCAGCACAAGAAGCGAACAATGCTTTCGAGGCGTGTGCCATGCGGTTAGCCCCCATCAGCGTGTACTTTTTCATCATCCAAATCATCTTCTGATATGCAGACTTCATGGCATAGGACAAGCTGTCAGACAGTAGGATTTCTCCATTGATTCGTCCCATTATGCTTGACTCTAGCAGGCCAAGCATCGACACAGGAATGACGCATGCTGAAGCATCAGTGGTCAAAAGATGGCTTTCATTTCTTGCGAAAACCAAGCAACTTGGAAGAATCGTCACGTCAAAATCTTTCCACAAAATCTTCAGTTCTGGAGGCTGCTCAAAAGGTTTGTTTGAAGGGACTGAGTCTCCAGTTTTCTTTCTTTTCCTTGTCTTGTTCATTTCATGAGAAGACCACCTAGTGATCCCCCTGCTTGTCTTGAAGGAAGGTCGCACCCTTTGGAACAGGGGTTGACACACACACGGTGCCGCTTGGCGGCGCTCGCGTGAGAAACCTGAATAGATACCTAAAAAGCCTTAGAAACAAAGGAAAGAAAGACAGAAAGAGCAGCGCTAAGAGGGCAAGAGAGAAAGATAGGTGTAGAAAAAAGAAAAAATGAATACTTAGCCCTTGACTGGGGTAGGGAAACGAGCCTCAAGAGCCACCTAAAAAGCCTGAGAGAAAGCCCAACAAACGACGAAAAGCGCAAGAAGGAAAAGGGGGGGCAGGGAGGGGGTGTATGTCCATGTGTGTGTACGTGTGTGTGTCTGAATACCTAGCACTCTAGAATTACTGAATACTTAGACGAAGCGAATTAGGTGCACTAGTTAGGGAGCGGGACTTTTGTCTTGCACCGCCCGGGTAGAGTAGACTAGAAAAGGGACAACAGAGGGAAAGGCACCGACACACAAGTGTGTCGAGTACCGTTTCCCTATGTTACCCTAGTTAGGTAGGGGGTAGAACACAGTGGGGGGGGGGTCGGGAGACCTGCCTCAAGTGGGGTGAATGCCGTTTTTAAGCCCGGCGGCTGCCAAATTCGTTTTTAAGCCCGACGGCTGTTGGATCAGTTAATTCAATTATAGAAGTGGAGAAAGTGAAAACAGTTATGAAAATGGAGACAATGATTTCCCGCATGGCTTCAGCGCCCCAGTGAAGGGGATCACACCCAGCACCCAAGTGGGACGACTGAGCGGCTCACACTCTGACATTGGTTTGCTGTTGACTCAATTCCCAGGTCGAAGGAAGGTGGTAGAACCGAAAGGTGAAGAGTCCGAGGAGTTGAAGGTGTTTGAACAAAAGTGGTTTCGCGTGTCTGCAGAAGCGGCGCAGCTGCATGAAGAAGCATGAATCAAACAGTGGAAAAGTAGGGGTGACAGCTTGTGGAGAACTCAGCAGGTACACACCGAGACGTCTCTCAGTGCTTCCCATCTCGCTGCCTAGCTTTGTTAGACCAGGTTAGCAGCGAGATGCCTGGTCGTGATTCCCACCAAGTCTAGGACCTGGCAATTGTTGAGACCCTTCTCCTTGCAGATGCTTTCGAACTCCTCTACAAAACTGGAGGAGCCTTGGATCTTGCACCTGTTTATGGCCTCTTCTCTCACCTCTGCCCCATACTTTAGGTTCCATTCTGAGAGGAGAGCTTTGTCTGGGTTCTGTGATTGCTCCTCAAACATTGTTGCAGCACAAGAAGCGAACAATGCTTTCGAGGCGTGTGCCATGCGGTTAGCCCCCATCAGCGTGTGCTTGTTCATCATCCAAATCATCTTCTGATATGCAGACTTCATGGCATAGGACAAGCTGTCAGACAGTAGGATTTCTCCATTGATTCGTCCCATTATGCTTGACTCTAGCAGGCCAAGCATCGACACAGGAATGACGCATGCTGAAACATCAGCGGTCAAAAGATGGCTTTCATTTCTTGCGACAACCAAGCAACTTGGAAGAATGGTCACGTCAAAATCTTTCCACAAAATCTTCAGTTCTGGAGGCTGCTCAAAGGGTTTGTTTGAAGGGACTGAGTCTCCAGTTTTCTTTCTTTTCCTTGTCTTGTTCATTTCACGAGAAGACCACCTAGTGATCCCCCTGCTTGTCTTGAAGGAAGGTCGCACCCTTTGGAGCAGGGGTTGACACACTTATGGATATGCATACGGAACTGATAGCGGTGCCACACGCCAGCCCAAGTAAGAA
>CAXAMN010004302.1:244607-275730 GCA_963970005.1 Durusdinium trenchii
GGGGGGGGGGGGGGGGGGGGGGGGGGGGGGGGGGGGGGGGGGGGGGTCTTCGACCTGAAAAATCAGGGGTTAGGATTTGCACCCGGTCGAAAGAAACCTTGCTATCGCAAGAGTAACTCCAGCTAGCTTCGCTAGCTTTCGTGATAAACCTACACCAGTTGGGCCTTCTGGGGCGTAACTCGAGTCAGATTTTCAAGAAACATTCCTCTACTCCTGGCAGAAAGAACCAAAACAGCTTGGCAAAAGGATACCAAAGGCCACTGCAACTCAGATGCCAAATCATCTTTGGTTGCCATGGAGATGAATTCCAGGATGCCACTGGAACCCAACCCAGCCTGGCGCGGGGTTGGGGAAACCCGCAGCGTAGTTTCTTCAATCCGTCTACGGCCAGAACATCGATCCAAGACCTAGCCAGACCATCGGTCCACGGCAACATTTCCACGGCAACATTTCGGCTTCGCAGCAGGGAATCGGAGTCGCTCCGTCGACGTCCGAATCACCGTCAGACGACCTGCGACCGTTGGACGTTCTCTTCAACTCTGGACATCACTTCACGCCTGAATGAGACAAGATGAGACAAGTATAGGTAAGGTAGCAAAATATCGAAAGCAAATAAACTGGAGGTGTCACCAAGGCACATAACTCCTCCAACGCAAACAACTGAGCAACATGTCATGCAAAAAACATGTTGTGAAACTGGAGGTGTCCTACCAGAACACCCCACTTTACCATAGTATACATTTCACCACCCAAAACCTGCGATGCAGCTCCAAGGTACCAAGCCATTTTCAGGACGCCTCTCTCCTAAAAAGAAACCGCACCGTTCTTCCACAGTGACTCCTCAGCGAGCGCGCCTCCATGTGCGCCCACCTTGGATCGTGCGGATCATGTGGATCAGTCCAATGCTTCACC
This sequence comes from Durusdinium trenchii, assembly GCA_963970005.1. Classification (NCBI taxonomy): domain Eukaryota; class Dinophyceae; order Suessiales; family Symbiodiniaceae; genus Durusdinium; species Durusdinium trenchii. The sequence goes on from CAXAMN010004302.1 coordinate 245,520, forward strand.
CCATGTCATTCCGGACTCTGCCGCAGCCGGCCACGTATGCCACGGGGGCTGGTGCCAGGAGTTTGGGCTTACTGCTACGTATAGCTCAAATGGTGCTTACTCAAATGGGTACGGCAAACCACCTCCACCGGTGTTCAAAGGCACCTCGGCACCCAACCCTTAGGGCGTCGACGGCACCATCGCGCAGAACAAAACCTCCCAGACCGGTGAGGGAGACAGGAAACAGCGTCTCGAGAGCACCAGGCTGACCCCAGTTCTACATCACCAGTTCCTTGGACACTTCTGCTTTTGTTGCAGCCAGAATTCGCTGGAGTTGTACAGTGTCCAGGTACTTTTGTTCGCACCATTGTTCAATGGTCGGTGGGTGCGTTGAAAAACAAGGTGTCAAGCTCGGTCAAGCTCAGGGCAAGAAGCAATTATAGTAATTAAGTGGCAGTTGCCTTTCTTCCATGATTTAGAGTATCGCATTTTTCTTCCATGCACAGCATGCGTATGCATGTTTTTGTTCACACGCGTCTGTCTTTCCAAAGCATAGCGAAACATAGAAAAAATAGTCCAACAAACAAACATCACCTGCCAACTGATAGCAATTGTGCGACCAAACACCTGCCAACCATATTATCGAACGATAACATCTGGGAAATGGAAATTGTAAGATCGAAATTCAGGGGCGTCCAGCGGCATGTGCCATCCAACAGCCAGCAACCTTGGAAACTGGTGCCAATATGATCTCCGAGACTTGCCATTGGTGGCTTGGTGGCCAAGTCATCTGAGACTAGCCATAGCGATACATGGATGATTAATGGATATGATAATGGTGTGTGAGTGTGTAACATTGCACAAAATATAAGGCTACACAAGCACCTGGAACACCCAACCAATTGCGGCGTAACTAGTGGACGGCGACCCGATGAACAAAAACCCTGCAAATTTGAAATGTAATGAAATGCGTTGCGTCCCCACCACTGGATGCCAAATGTTTGCAATCCTTATGATATCATAATTCAATGGACTACCATGTTATAGTGGTAATTAGTAATAGGTGTATAACTAGACTACATGATACACATCCTGGTAGACCTTTCAAACAACGCACGTCGAATGCAATTCCACGCCACTGTCGCATGGACATGATGGACTTGGCGGCCGCCATGCCATTAGAGGCGATCAGAATCCGCCGCACTGCCTGCATGGATGTCTGCTGCGGACGGGCATTGCAGGCAACACAAGCGAACACCTTGGAATGATCATTGTTCTTCGATTTGCGAATTCGCTGCAAACTGTCCGTATGTTTTGAATCAAACTGTGTGGAGTTTCAACACAAACTATATAGTTTCCGGCACCCCCAACAACAGTAAACAAACAAATTGTTGCTGAAGCTGTGCGTTCTGAATACGTAGCCTGCGCAAAGGGAATGGACAACAATGACAACAGGTCAGGTCGCCACCCTCATTATATTGCATACCATTTATTGGCTCATTGTACAGCAATACTGTGAGTTGTTGCGAAAACATTACGCCGGAAAAGGGCCCCAAAAAGGATGGTGGAGGTTGGATTTTCTCCCTTAACAGGCCTACATTTTGGCATCGATGCCAGTGCAAACTGGACAGGGAACACATGTCACGGGCCATGAGTCATGGTGTGCACCCTGTGAGCAGCTGTATCCCGCTTTCACCGGCCATGGCGGATGCTTGCGCCAGGTCCTCCCTTCTGATGACCATTTTGTTTGGGCGTCTACAAGGGCTGGCTCACCAAGCTCAAACAGCAGCCCTACGCGAATCAAAGGCGCATTCGCAGGCATTTGTCGATCAGCTTAGATCCCACAACCTCAAGAGGAACGAGCGGTGGAGTTGTTTGAAGACTTACTCAGCTATCTCCGGGGTCGGAGAAAGAATTCTGCGAACGGCAGCAGTGCCCAAACGACATTCCAGCAGCTCATCCTTGGCCTTGCTGGCTGCACTGCTTCCGTGGGTGTATCCGTTGCTTTCTGCCAAACGCGCTTGCTGCATCAGCCCAGCTCTGGTCAGTCTCAGAAAAACGAAGCCAAGGTCCTGGCTCGAACATCCTTTGAGCTGATCAACAGCGAACAGGTGGCGGAGCGGGCAAACCTGGTCCACAAGGATTCGACCAATTAGATCTAAATTTGCACTTAAAGGCCGGGGTATACAATCAATCAAGCTTCGCCACTACAGACTCATGTTGCGTATTCTCGCTATGCAACAGCCATAAGTTCAACAACAATCGACAAAAGTCTCAGGTATGTGCGGGTACACAGTATATTGCCACTCCCACTCTGGAGTTGAGTCACCCAGGGTCGCAACAAAAAGTCACACAGTCGCACAGGCACACTACTGTTATAGTGGAAAGTCACCCAACTCGTGGAAAGTCACTCGGGAAAAGTGTAAAACATCATGGCCGCGCTATGTACCACATCCTCCGGCAATCACCATGGCCACGCTTACTCCAAGTAGTGTTGTGAAGCCATTTGTTCTTCAGGAAACAATCGCCAAGACCAATGATTGCTACATTGAAGGACAAATACAACAGGACATTGAAGGAAAAAGCCACGCGGAAACGTAGGGAAACAAGGAACCTTAAATCTGAATATGAGTTAAAAATAGTCGTGCATTATAAATGTAGGACCTAGGTTGAACTTGTAAACATGTTAAAGCCTGTTACATGAACAAAGGTTTCGCGAGTGCCGCATGCAATCCAAATCCAACGTCCTGCCCCAAGAATAGGCTTGTTCACGCTACGTTTATTATTGCTTTATCTACCTGCTGGGATTACACAGTTCAATAAAGTATATATCGAGACACTGATCCTGGAAGGCCACGCATCTTCATCTTCCAAACGACTGGACCCCGCCGAATCTGTGCTGTTCTTGTCGCAAATTCTCACCGCCCGCGCCTCGCCAGTGAAATCAGCAACGTAAATGATCTAAAAACTGTCGAACAGGTCGTGGTTGGCTGTCTGCTATGTGAGTAATAGATCTCTGAGGGTCAAACATACAGTATCCCAGAGGTGTCAGTTATATGCAGACGAGGGGAACCACTGGGTATGGACTGAAGCCAATGTCACAAATGGTCACAACCCACTTACATACCTTGAGACTCCAAATGGGACCAACAAAGACCTCTCACCTGTCCAAACGCGTCGGCAAACGCGTCACGTGACATCCTGCAAAAACCACCGCCTTTTGTCCTCCGCAGCAATTCACATAGTGGTCCAAGGCATCCTGATGGTCCCAAACGCTCCATGTATGCCACATGATTTGCCATACTGTACATTGGGGTGGTTTCAAGGGGCAAGGTATATGTTCCAGTCCCATGGAATGTGTTGGGGGGGTGATTCCGAGAATTCACCGTCACGAGCGTTCGACGGGAAGTCCGTGCGTTCCTGAAAATGGCCTTTTCGAACAAGTAGTGTTTTATTATGGATTTTACACTACAAAACCAAATTAAGAACTTTTAACAAGATCTTGATCTTGGACTTCCAGGGATGGAACTCTGTGACCAAGCCAAATGGGGCAAAACGTACCGCTGGAAGAAAGCGACATGCGGCTTTGTAGGATCGATTTCTATAATGTGTCGAAAACGAAGGTGCCTAAGAAGAAACGAAGATGCCCGTCTTTTCCGCCATGCGTGCACGATGCAAAAGGGGACGATCACTGCGGCTCGAGAGGATCGGCGCAACGTCAGATCAAATGGAGGAAACATGAAACAGCACCCCCAAATTTAAGTTGATCTGACTAACGGTGAACATCACGTTGTTCATTTCCTCTTTGGCCCTATATCTGGCTGAGGCTTTCCGAGACCTATTCTTGGCCGTCGGAGATTCCTTACGAATCCTCAGTTCGTGTTCTTCGTCCCAGAGCGACAGCTTTGATGTCCTGAGCAAATCCTCTAGCGCTCCGTTGGTCTTGGAAATATCGTCCTTCGTCAGAGAATCAGCTATCATTCTGGGGTGAGGTGCCCAGCGCAATGCGCTACGAGACTTAGCCATTGATTCAATGATGATGCTAAGTTCTATGGAGGTGCGCCTGTCTTGACGGGATGATGGACTCTTCTTCTGAAGGGAATCAAACAAGCTCTTCGCATCAGTCACATGACACTGTTGTAACCTCTGATGCAACTCACAATTCTCCCTAAGAACAGGAACATAGGGGTTCAGTGACTGCATCCAATCCCGTCTAAGAACATCGCCATACATGACATCTCTGATCATGATCTGCACCCACTCGACTTCTGCGAGAGCCTGACTAAAGGCTAGAGCTTCACTTGCTAAGGTCGATGCCACTCTTCGTCGAAGTTTCGATGACCGCCAGCTCAGAATGCTCACCTTGGTGTTCTGTGATGCGCTTGGCATGCGTCCGGCTGCCATGATCACCCATGCTCCTTGTACATTGTCAATGGCACTGTCTGGCGATGGTGGCAAACTATCTACACCGCCGGCATCGGATGCTGCTATCAAAACCATGTCTTCGGTCTTGAATGAGTGAATGGTGAGAACCTGCTGCGCTGTGTTTCTCAAGTGGGCTGCAAGTCGGTTCAAACAGCAAACGTCATGAATGGTGGCTTCCTTGAGTCGGGAGGCAAGAATGCTAACCACTCCGGCTGCCTCTGGTCGTGTTTGATGAGTTACCCAAGCTATTCTGTACAGCATGGATCGAAATAATTCAAACTCCTCTGAGGTCAGCTGATCGGCTTTCTCGGCTTTCCTGCCGGGTGTCATTTTCACGGGCTGGATCTTCTCCAAAATGTATTTCTCTTGGTGCATCTCTATCCTGTCAGGAAGGACCTTGACATGTCTTCCAGCGAAATCAGCCTCATCATGCTCCATCTTGCCAAACAAAAAACGTTCACTAAGCTCTTTCAAGATCCACTCTTTGACGTCTGAGCGAGCGGCGACGTTCAGGTCGTCGACTTCCACAAGTATCATGGCTTCTATGTCGCCTCTATTGTCTCGCTTGTAGTACCAGCATGGTTCTAGCAGGGATCTTTGAAACCCTAGTTCTCCCAGGTAGCTGATCACTGTCTGATGCCAACGAATAGGGGCGTCTTCTAAGCCATACACTGGTGCTATCAATTGTATCACCGTGTCTTTTGGCAAGTCGAGACCTGGGCAGGCTTCAACATACAACTCTCCTTGTGGTCGACAGAGTGGTTCCGATTGGCAAAATGCTTGCTTGACGTCGCAGAAGCTGATGGAAAGTTTCAGGTTGGCACAAATTTGAAAGAAAACAGCAATGCTCTCAGTAGTGGGCATTGGAGAGTACGTTGAGTAGGTGCCGTTATCCGGATCACAATGACCCAGAACACACCAGCGACTCTTGAACTTCCACTGTCCTACTCCTGGCATAGGCTTCTTTCTGCGCACGAACCTTGATGGGAGAATTCGATGAGGTGTTTCCTTTCTCACACGTCTTGAGTCCTCCTGACTAAGGATCTTGACTGCGTTCAGATCGAGAATCGTTCTCCATTCTGCAGCATCGGCCTCCCTGAAGCCTCGCATCTCTGCTGGTGTAGCCTCGTGCATGTTGAACTCTTGGGACTTGGGCTTCGCGGGACGAGCCATGAGCACCTTATTCTCTGCTTTGAGCTCGAAGAACGACAGCAACTGTTGAGGCTCTTGACTGCTGTTGACGAAGAGGTCATCATCTTCCTCTAAGTCTTTCTTGTCCTGAGGAGCTTCTTCCTTGAACTGGTTCTGAAACTCCTTCAGCTGGTTGGGGACCGCACTCTCATTGACAGAATCGCTCGAAGCTGCTGCTGTCTGAGGGTTGACAGCTGAGTCGCTGGAGGTCTCTTTTAGTCTTCTCATCTTCTCCTCTCTGTCCATGCGTTTCATGGTCCTCAGGGCAACTCTTTCAAGATGTTCTGTCTCAGAGATCTGTCTCTTGGATCTGGTTGACGCCGATGTAGTTCGACCTACTGGAGCGGTCTGCTTCTTCTTGCTTGCTGTTGTCTCGTCTGCTGAAGTCGGTCTCTTCCTGCCTTCCTTGATGGTTGACATGCTTGAGGTGTCTTCCAGGGCTGATCTGTCATCCTCGATGGGAACTGCGGCTTGAGGCTCTCTGATGTTCCTGAGGAGAGATGTTGTCTCCACAGGGGGTGTTTCTGAGGACGGTGTTGGTTCCAGTTGAATCGCCGCTGGCACGTCAGCTGCTGGTGAGACCATTGGCTCGACCTGGTCGTGCGATGGATCGGAAGTTGTGTCTTCTTCATCTGGGGTTCCTTCTGCTGTGACGTCTACGGCACCCGCTTTAGCAGACCTGCCCTGTCTGATCAAGTCCTGTAGTTCTCCTGAGCGCGATAGATCTGCTCCGATCGACTCATGATGAGAAGCCGGCCTGAGCTGGTCTGAGTTGCATTTCCAAAGTCTTGCCCTCATGGATACCCAGACGGTATGCCCGACTTGAAGTACGACAATGCCCGGACCTGTCCATCTGGCTCTGGTCAGGTGTCCCTGGCCAGTGCCAGGAAATCGACGCCACACATAGACCCACTGACCAACAGCCCACTCTCTTTGCTTGTGTGCTCTTTGACTTGAACTTCTCTTGATCTTGTCCCGGCTGGTTGCTTCAATGCACAGTTGCCGAGCCCTGTGGCGAATATGGTGAGCCTTGGTGAAGGCTGAGGCTGCCGTATCTTGGTCATAGGGATCTGTGTCAATCTCTCTCCATCCCAGGTCGTGCATTGGGTCATCGTCGAGCAACTCAGTCGGCACCCTGGGGTTGATTCCAAAAACAAGCTGGGAGGGACTATAGCCCCCGCGAGAAAACCACCTGTTCTTGCAGGCTACCATACAAATGACGAGTTCTTCAAGCTCACCCACGCTGCTGAGGATGGTCTGACCCGAATTCACTTCCATCTCTGCTCTCTCTTTCACCCAACCTCCGTGTCTCTCGGCCTTCGAGTTCTGCCATGGAGAGGCGGCATCGGTGATGATCTGAAGGGCTCCAAATTGTTCGAGTGACCTCTCGAACTGCTGCTTGAACTCTGATCCTCCGTCGGTGACGACAGTCTCGGGAATTCCAAAGGGATGAATCCACATCTTGCAAAAGAGAAGCCAAGTCTCTTGAGAGGATGGAACTCCTCCCTCGTAGTTCTTGAGATGGGCAACTTGTTGATAATTTGTTCCCTGACAGATCACGTTCAAGAAGGCTTGAGTTCGGTTCTCAAATGAGAGATACAAGAAGTCCACACCGACTATTCTATTGAACATGAATGTCCGTGGCAATGCTGCGTGTCTTCTCTCAATGGGCCTCCTTTGTCTCATGCAGTGTTCACAATTGAAGGAGTCCTTCACATACTTCATGACGCCCTCCTTGGCACCGGCTGCCTTGAGCATGGAGAGCATCTGTTCTTTGGGAAGATGTCCCATGTTCAGATGCATCAGCTGTATCTTTTTCTTCTGCTCGGGGGTCAGAAGAGGAGACATGTCCTTGTTCAGGGTGCCTGGAGTTCTCGGCTGTGGCACTGGGACTTCTGAGTCTGAATCTTCGCCAACAAGCTCCTGACTCCCTACCTGCACTCCGATGAAGTCACTTGCACCAATTCGCAGCCCGTCGAGAATGACCTGTATCATGTTTTTAGGGTATGTCTGCGCTTTCTTCGGCAGGCCACTCTCAAGATGTACGTGATGATGTGTCTTGGTGCACTGATACTGTGAAAGCAGGAAGGCAATTCCGGTGTGATTGGTGACGATTCCAGTGGCCTTCCGTGAGAGACCCTGATCGCTCACTTGCAGTCCGAGTTCACACTGGTCAAAAAGAAAACGAAGCACTCCTTTTTGTCTCAGCAGCCATGCAACCGTGTGAGTAGCCCATGACGAGGCGCCGGCCGGCTGTTCAATGAGGAAGAACTTGCCTCGACTGAGCTGAAAGCTAGCGACCTGAATGCAGAGGTGCCACATAGTCAGCGCCTCCATCTGTTCTCTGGTCAGCTTCTCGACAGCAATTCTCTTGAGGTTCACATTCATCAACACGCTGAAAAGTCGGCAGTCTGGGCTCAGAAGGACTAGATCGGGCGATTGCTCTTCCAGTGTCTTCCAAAGCTGCCGTCGGTCCTCAAAATGCAAAGTGTTCCAGCCGTTGGTGAGGTCAAAGTTGGGTGGCTCTGTGGTGAGAAATCCTCGCTGTTTCGCCATCTCGGTCACGCGAGGAGGAGAGAAAACCTCCATGATCTTGAAGCTCTGGGAAAGAAATCCATGGCTACAAGCTCGCACGTTGCTCAAACCCTGGGCGCTAAGCTCTGTCGAGCTAGGTAGTCGAACGCGATCGGTTCGGACGGACGAGCGAGAGTCTTTGGAAATTTCTGCAGACACCGAAGTTCCACAGAACCGATGACGCTCTTGGCCCTCAGATCTCGCATCTATTTTTGCGTGACTCGAGCCATCTTCTTTCTTTTCTTGTTGGCCTTCATGCTCTTCTTTCCTTTCTTGTCGGCTCCCAGGCTCTTGATCTGTTCTTGTCACCACATCTACACTCTCATCAGCAAAAGAATCGAATTCGGCGGAAAAATCTTGGAGTGAATTCAACAGTAACCTCTTATGTTTCCTAGTCAGCTGTGCCTCACGACCTTCAGGATAGTCATGACAGACAAGTTCATCCGACAAGTCAGAAACTTCCAAAAGAAACACCTCACGAACAGTTCCGTTAACCTCTTGCTCAGCAATAAAACAAGATTCGGGGTTGATCGAGGAGGCAAGCTTCCTAGATGCTTGAGAAAAAGGAACAGTCAACCACGTGCTCCTGTGGGAATCTATACACTTACTGTCTGACGTGGAATTCTGACTGGTGAAACTCTGAGCTGCCCAATCCCTCAGTTCTGACCCGGAGGACTCTCCGGAATGGCATCCCAGTCCTCGTCCTCGTTGATCCCCTGCTGCTGCATGTAGCGCCTCGTGTCGGCAAAGCCCTGCGCAAGCAGCCGCTGGATCTCTTCTGGGGAAAGAGCTGGGAAACAGGCGCCCTGCTGCCTCGTCATGTCGTTCTGTTGCATGATGCGTTGCTGTGCCAAGAACAGCTGCTGCATCTGGGCGTCCTGTCGCTCTTGTGCTCTCTGCTGTTCCTCCACCTGACAGCGTAGAGCCTGGTGAAATCCCTCGATGACAGGAGACATGACTTGAGACATCACGGCAGCAGTGCTCTGAGCCAGCTGCTGTGTCTGGCCCTGAAGCGCTCGTTGGATGTCCGGCATGAGATCTGGCGGCGGTGAGGTCTCCGAAGTCATCATGGGTGGAGGTAGATAGCCGCTCGAAGCGCCCGGCGTGCGAGGTGCCGGCTTGCTCACATAGGTCTCCACCGTCGCTGACTTGGTCATGCGGGCAGCCGGAGGAGGATTGTCCTTGCTGTAGCGGACAAAGGTCAACTTGGTCTGACACATCGAGCATCTGGTCCAAGTTCCGTGTTGATTCGCACCCTTGACCTCGTAGGCCTTGGGATGGGAGCACTCTGAAGGTCGTGGAATCTTCCTGGTGTCCTCTGTCTCGTATGGTCCCATGCCAGCTGGTCCTGGCCTGGACGTCGTCGCATCGAGGGGCAGCTCCCTCATGTTGAGAGCTTCCAGGGAGCCTGGTCCTCGAGAGAGAATCAACATCTTTCTTCCAGAGTCTCTCGATCGGCCTCGGAGCGAACACTTCTTTGCTCGTGATGTCATCAGTCCCGCAGACGCCATGATGCAAGACTTTCTCAGATTGGGCTCTATGGTGCTGATCGCGAAGCGCGCTCACGCTGTCTCTTGAGGCGTCAGAGGGACGATCGGTTTGGTGCAGTGTGAACACGTGCTCAGGAGAGGTCTCAAGTCTCACTCTCTGCTGGGAAAAAAGTGACATGACCCTAGCAGTGGACCAGTGTCGTTCAGTGAAATCTAAAGGACAGTCAGTGACTTCCGAGACATCTCTTTGAAACTCAGCATCGTTTGGTCTCTCACGTTTCGCGTTTAGCTCAAGCAAACAGCACGTGTTGCAATGCACCAGCCAGGACGTGCGAAAGAGAAATTGTGTGTCTTGTTGAGTGAACTCTCGAAACGTGAAAAAATTCCCAAGCAACGGATCACAGATGGCCGCACTCGATTCAAAACTCAGTTGACTCATGCTCACTCCTACAAAAACAAGAAAGTGAAACAGTTCGACCGACTCAGGGCTCGCCGCCATGTATGCTCGACGCTCTGACGAGGGCACATTAAAGGCCCGAGGAGGAAGTCCTAGTTCCTCTGACAACTTGGCTGGGATTGGAAAATCACTGCCGTCCCAGTCGGCAATGTCTACGAGGCGGTGGCCCGAAGGTAGGCGCTTCATGGTGGTCTCCGTGTCAAAAGCCTGAAAGCGAATGCGATTGTTCCCGGTGTCGATGATGGCCTTCCCATATTCCAACAGTCCTATGGACAAAAGTTGTGGGATGTCATCGGCCACTACGGTCAGCTTGATCACACCTGGTTGTCCGCCAAGAACACAAGGTGAGAGGGCCATGAAGAGAGACTTTGCGTCTCCTCCGACCCCGGAAGCCTTGGATGGGGACTCCTCAAGCTTGATGGTTCTCAGACCAACTTCATACAGCCTCTTCTCAAGCTTCTCGTAGCTTCGCAGTCCAATGAGGTCTTGCGAAGCTCCAGGGTCCACGATGGCATGACCTGCTGCCACTTCCAAAAAGCAACCGCTGTTCGCGGATTGGAAGTTCAGATAGTCTCCGACCAAGAACGCTGGTGAGCTCGCTGAGCCTTCTGCCACTCCAAGATAGGCAAAAGCGTTCATCTTGACTGATCTATCGACACTCTTGCGAGTTCCCTCTTTGGGTGGTTCCGGACAATCTTCTCGCCAGTGACCTTTCTTGCCGCAGTTGTTGCAGAAGGTCACTTTCTTGATCTCCTCGATGGACATCTTTCTCCTGTTGAATGGCCGGCTCGGCCTGGAGCTCCGATCGTCAAAGTGTCGACGGTCCTTCTTCCTGGCGGCTTTCAAGAGCTTGTTCTCCCTCCAGGTTCTCTTTCGGTCCTGCTGAAGGTCGGCCATGAGGCACAAAGCTTCCTCTTCGTCGACCTCCTGCGCCTCTAAAGCCAGGAAGATCTCCTCATCATCAATGTCGGACTCGGAATGCTCCACCTCGGAAGCTCCACCGAAGTAGCTTGTCTTGCCACTCTTGATCATGCTCTCCTCATCCAAGTCCAATATCTGCAAGGCCTTCTTCACTTCAGAGTAAGAGTGCTGACCCTTGGTCAAGACTCGAAGATTCTGCATCGCTTGTCTGGGAAGGCCAGACTGCTCTTCAAGAAGGATGCCCTTGATGTCCTCCGGAAGGCTGACATACCGATTCGCGAGCTCAAACTGGGACTCTCTCCTCAAGGCGTACTGAGCCAGTCCTTCGTCTGGCTTCCTAGCGCCTTCAAACAAGGCAGCTCGGACCGCTCTCCGACGGTCAGAGTCTTCTTTCTCCCCAGAGAGGATGTCCAAAACACTGAGGATCTCGGTGAGGTAGGACGGACTGGACAAAGTGGTCTCGGTAAGATGATCTAGCTTGGCCTGAAGATCCCAGTCCAAGGTCTTGAGAACCTTCTCAGCTCTCCTCCAGATGGCTACGTCGGTGTTTGCATTCCATCGAAGGAGTGCCCTTCGCCACAACCTATAGTTGTTCCAACCTGACCAGGATGGAGGATCGCTATAGTCCCCCTTGGACTGATAGCCCCCTGCCCACCAGGTCGACCACGCTCCTTGGAAGTGCTGATCAGCTTGTCCAGTAGCCACGGATGTCCGCCTGGACCATGGGTCATACGATCTCTGCTGCCACGGATCTGGAGGGTCCGTCTTCGACTGAGGAGGTGCTGTGGATGCTGCCCCTGCATCATCCTTCACGTGCTCGACACGCCATGGAGAGCCATACCAACCGCTCTGCCCAGCGTGCCACCATCGCTCATCCCACTCTCTCCACTCTTCTTCCGTCCACTCTCTTCTGCCTTTGACCTCAGCCGCGGTGCTCGTCCCCTCATCGTCGTCAAGGTCAGCTTCACGTCTGTCCGGATCTCCTAAGGCTTCTCCTGGATTCGGCATAGCCAATGCTCCGGTTACCACTGTCGAAAACGAAGGTGCCTAAGAAGAAACGAAGATGCCCGTCTTTTCCGCCATGCGTGCACGATGCAAAAGGGGATGATCACTGCGGCTCGAGAGGATCGGCGCAACGTCAGATCAAATGGAGGAAACATGAAACAAATGATCAATTTACCCTGACAAGGTGAGAGTTGTTGCAACATGTTGTCAACTTGTTTTGCTGAACAATTGCCTGAATACCACCAAATTTAGCAGGACCACCCAACTGAAAAGTCCCACCTCCACTAGGCACCATGGAAAACGACCCCAATCAAACTGGCCGGACATGAAAACTCCTTCAGATCAGTGAAACTCTAAAAAACCCGACCAGTTCCAATGATTCAAGCTGTGAAAGGTGATGGGGCGAATTCTTCCCCAGGTTCCATCCCCATTCGCAAGCTCGTGCTCATCAAGGAATAAGGTTGAATAAGAGAACGGATCCTAAGATATCCTATGAGATACTATAAGAACTATACCAATTTTGGGCATCTCTTGTAGAAAATTCACTCCCTCCGTCCCTACGAGTCGCCTCTTGTCCGTTCGATCAACCCCTCACCTCGGCGCACGGGGACCCCTCACTCCCCACGGCGCACGGGTTCGTGCGCCTCGCTGGGGTCGAAGTCGCCCCGGGAGGCCTCCGGCTGGGCGAACTTCATCGGCGGATCCTCGCAACCTGCGGTGGTCGGAACAAGGCTTCGATGGGCGAATCTGTGAGATCTGTCATTTGCGAACTGTGCGCGCGTTTTCGGGGATGCACATGTTTCGCACCGCAGATCACTTGCAGCGGTGTATGGATGGCAACATGTGTTTGGAGATTGTTCCTTTCTTCGACGCATGTCAGCATGGGGCCTAAAAACCCTCTCAAACCCTCTGTTGGAGGGCGCGCACCACCATGCAGTGAGACACTTTGTGTCATTTCTCGGGAATAGATTCGATTCAACATCAATTGATTCATCGGCAAAACGAACCGAAGACTCACAAAAAGCAAGAGACATTCAAACTCTGGTGGGGTGAAACTCTCTACTCCACCTCACTGCACGGAACTCGGTCTAGCTCGAAAACGCAAGCCGCCCGCGTCGCTCGAGAGAGGTCCCGGCCGCAGAAGCCTCTCCGGGCGAAAGCCCATCATATGCAGCCAGACCTTCTTTCCCTGGACATTCTCATTCGAGAAGCGCTTGAAGGCGGCTTGCTCTGCAACCAGCCAACCGGAATGCCCAGGCAATCGCAAAGTCATCTGTTTCAGTACTCGGGACTGAATGGTTGGATCAAGGAGACTCCTTTCCTCACATGAACGGGACTGGAAGTGGAAAATCATAGACCTGTTGGACTCCTTATCGGTGTATACGATTAAAGAGTAAGACGCGGGATAAACAATGATAAATGACACATGTAATGGAATGGACGACTTGTTGGACTCCGTCTTAACACGTGAATTGACCATGCAAGTTAAAACGGTGGATCGAAAGCTCTCTACCAGGGCCCCCCAAAAGAATCCAAAAGAGATGTTTAACGTTATACCGGCTGAGGCTAAGGGGGACATCTCATTAACCACCCCTGGCTCCGGGGGCCCTGGCAGTTGCCGGTGAGTCTCTGTAAACCTCATGGCTTTTGACCGCACCTTCTCCCAGTCAGTGGGTTTCACCAGCTTGCGCAAGCTGGGCATGGTTGATTGCAAGGCAGCAGGAAGGTCGCTGGGCGGCTCATCACGCTGAAACCTCACATGTGCTTCGGTGACATCCTGGAGCTCCGAGTCAACATCTACGAGCAAGGTCATCTCCTTCAATTCAGCACAATAAGGAAGCTGATAACTTTTTCCAGTGCTTCCAGACAGCATTGACCTGGAGTCTGCATGCAGGGATCGTGCGTGGCTCTGGCCTTCGTTCAAAGTAGGCAAAAGCACTGATGGCACAGCATCTTTCCCAGCTTCCGGTTGCGGCCGGGACTCGGGATCTTCTTTGAATGCGATAAGATGGTAAGGGTCATTGGTGCCAAAAAGGCCTGCGACTCTGGGGTGAGATCTGAATTTCAAGACCCTGAATTTCAAGTTCCAAGATGTTCCAAGGATGAAACAGGGATCCGGATGTCAACCGAACAGGATGTCGACCTACATTCCATGACGCTTCCAAACAAATGTTATCATCCCTCTAAAGATATTGAGTTCATGTTTGTTTTATCATATATGATACTACTGCAAACATGTGACATGTGTTTGTTTACGACTCATTTGACGACCCCCGATGCCTGGAACAGGCACATGGTACATATCCGTGGCCACTCGTATGCCTGCAGAGCTACGCAAGGACACCCGCAAGCACACCGGAGGTGCACTGAAACCGGCGTGTGGCACCTGGAATGTGTCCTGCGATTGGTTCATCGAGTATCTCAAGCAAGGACCTACTTCATGAATCTTCATGACATCTTGGGATTGATGACCCTGAGAAGCGTCGCCGGCGTCGCCCAGGACATCAAACCAAATTGTTCTGTTCAGTGCGACCTAGCATCGTTTGAAGCCTCAACAAACTCACGAAAGCGAGTGCGCTGCTCGTCATCGACCAGCAGGTGTTCGAAGGACTTGCCTTTGAGACTCACATCCGTGAGTATGAGATGTCTCAAGCATTGGCTTTCCTGGGCCACATTCATCTGGCTGTCCAAGAGCACATCGCCGTCACACACACCTGAATCTATCGTGACACTGAGGGAAACACAGAAACACCCCCAGTATTTCCAGGTTTGTGTCCAAGGGGAATGGAGTATATTGTAAGACCAAACGCATGTGCAGGGCGGTTTTTGGTTTCACCATGTTTCACCTGTCTGAAAGTCTCAAACAATGTCGCTTGTGGTGGGCTCCGGGAACATGTGGATTATGATTGATAAGACTGATAAACAGAACAACAACAAACATTAACATTGGATTTTGATGGATTCTGTTTCATGTAAACTCTTCTTTGCCAGCAAAAACAGTGTAACCGTACCACGTATTCCTGCGACATGGTCCATTTGCATCCATTTGCTCTGATGTTTGTTTCCTTCCAGGGTGAGCCCACCTCTCAAGACCCGTCGGAAGCTCGAAAGCAAGGACTCGGCATCTGCCGTGTCCAGCCGTGCATAGATAAGCCCGCGAAGACCCATATCGATGAACATAGAGGAAGCAATGGTTGCCACCAAAATATGGACTTGCCCCGAGCTAAAGGATCCCAATTGCACCCAGAAATCGCCCTCCTCCATCACACAAACATGTAGAAGCACCTCGACGAGGCTGTAAAGCACTTGGAAAGGGATGGTGATCTTGGGATCCAAGAATGCCAGCACCAGGCAGAAGCGTACTGCAGAGTGAAAGCCTTGCGTCGTTGATCGCTGCTTGGCACCGGAGTAAGCCGTAGAGACAAAGGCTGCAAGTGCAAGTAGATGGCAAAAGTATGTGAGCCGCCTGACATTGAACTGGCACGTCTGACCACCCCAAACCGCAAAACGGGTGGCTTTGGTGAAAACCGGGGTGGGTTCCACACCATGCAAATAGGGTTATGATGAGAGATGTTTCGGTTGAGGTAGCACAGTCGTGGAAGATTCAAAGGCTTGACTTACAAGATGGGAATGTCCTCTTTTGCAGCAAATGTGTCCAGAAAAAAGTAATAAGAAAACACTCTCCAAGCCACACATTTTGTTCAGTTGGATTTTTGTTTGCTCGTCCGGGCGAACTTGAATGAACATGTTTGCAGTAGACCTTCCTACCCAAGGAACTTTATAAGAACTTGACTATAGGAGTGGTTGACGCACAAATCCTGTGTCCGAATCTTGAAAGTCTTTGAGAAGATTGAAGTCACCTGAGTGCTGGCAAAAAAAGGACTACACTCTTCCAGATATACATGTCCCAGGGTGCATTTGGGGCTAGTCCCTAACATGTTCAGCTCTGGTGCGGTATTTCCAGGGGAATAATCGGAGTTTCACAATGCTTAACAAAAAACGACCCAACATGCATCTGCTAACCTGTCCCATGACAGAAGAGATGCCAATTTTAGTCCCGGGCTATCTTAGGTTTTTTTTTCATAATGATTTTAGTCTAGATTCCCAGGATCACATTGCAAGCCAAACACCTCTACGCAGCTACAGTAACCTGTCCAAATCACATGTTTGCAAAACAACTTTGAATCGCTAACGTGTCCTGCTTATGGATCTGATCTTCCGGGTCAACTAACTGAACCAAACATAAAGACAAAAAGCCTTTAGGGGGATACATAAACAAAAATAAAACGGGAGAGTATCACTTCCAGGAGATGCCTCAACTGAAGTTATCAACCTATCAACCACATCTATATCTAATGTGTTCACATGCTTGACTCTCATGTCCCACATCCAGTAAATGCGAAGTGTCTTTAAGCGCTGTGGACCCTTAGAGTGTTTACTATCAAACTGTTTACCTCCAAAATAGCAACAGTTCCTCCGGGCGGCGGAGTCAGCACTATATAATCCAGTGTTAAAGCTGTGAAGAGCGAGACGGCGTAGCCCACCATGCAACAAGTCGCCCAGGTTGCAGAGTCCAGCCCAGGGCTAGCCCAGAATTGGTAAAGCATCAGAATGGAAAGCGTGAAATCCAAATGACAGGAGCAACGACTGAACAACTGGATGTTCCTCTTGCGAAGCTGGGTCATCTCTTCCTGGCAGAGTTTTCTTCGGCCAAAGGCTTAAAGACAACATGTGATTGAATGTGCTAGCTGGATGAGATGACAATCATGGTCCTATCCTAAACATCAGCAAGTCCTACTCTTGCCGAAGAATGAACCAGGCATGATGAGAGTGCGCTGTTGCTACATGTTGTTCACGGGTGAATTAGTCATCAATTAACTTGAAGAAAAAACAATCCCACTCAGTCCAACACCAAAGTTTAACGATGTCGTTTACATAAAGACAAGTCTTTACTTAACAACAACCTTTCACTCCATCCCTTCCACCAACAGCCCCAGCAAGACGGCAGCCAGCAGCAGCCAGTGGCTGCTGACATGATCATCAAGTGCGCCTGCCTTTTGTCTGCAGGGTTATCTGCAAGCGCGTCTCCGGTTGATTTCATTCAACCGTTTCATATGGGAACGCATGGCTACCAATCTATATGGAGCCTTTTTGGCAATGCTCCGAGCAAGATCCCTCCGATCACTCAGCTGGCAGATTCCTTGGTGTTCAGGTCTTAGATCATGAATTAAGTCAAGGGTACACCAAACTATATGTTTCAGATCCAGAGAATTCAGTTGAGATGCGTTTGCACCATTTCATCTGGTCTTCGTCTATGAAGGTATGCTCAAATCTAGGCGAGTAGCCTTAAGGAAAGTGCATGGGGCGATGTCAAAATAGACTCAATTATATTGCACACTTGAAACTAATCAGCTAAGGGACGACGGCGGTAGCAGTCGATCAACTGATGGTGAAATTTCTTAGCGCCCACTCACAAACACAGCAGCATCAGCATGTAGCTTGTCAGATCTACACGGGCACCTGGCCTACCTGCAGGTGCATTCCAAGTATCGTGGATTTTGGGTTTACCCAACCAGAAGAGGAGATTGTGCCTCCAAGGCTTTCAATATGGACTTAAAGGTAAAAATCACAACGGTAGTCACATCAATTTCCATGGTTGTGCCTTTGGCTCATTGCTGTGAGTAGCCGATGTGTTCGAAGGAATTTCATCCCATAAGAATAGAGCGATTCAGCCTCTGATCTAGACCTCTGTTCAGATACCAAGGTCTATAAAGCAAGAGCAGATGTATATTTTGTAGGATTCAAGCGTGCTGCCATGTTGCAGGTACCGCCCTGCCGACTCCATAGACAAAAAGAATCGATTCAGTGCATCCCTCAGATCTGTGCATGAAAGAGCAGCACTGGGCCCTGGGAAAAAGAGGTACACTAACAGATCCAATAAAATAATATAGTTTTTTCTTTCCACCCCAATGAAAAAATCATTTCAATCCAGCTGGGGTGCATGCAAACAGCGGAGGGCTCCAACATGTCATGTTTGGGCCAAGTCCCCTCATGGGTTTCAACTCTTGATTGAATCCATGCTCCACAGAACCGGCTGGCAGGCACAGCTCTATTTAATGCAATGTTCAGGCAACTAGAAAGCCACGCTAGGATCACTCGAGAGCAATAGCCCTTGCAGTTCATAGAAGCCCCAGAACTTGTAGACCAAACCTAGGATTACAAGAGTGACTTTACATAAAGCGACTAGATCTTAAATATATATCATGATGCACGTCAACAGGCCAAGAAACGGTTGATTCTCTGAACAATTGCTGTCCACATTTAACTTTGTTGAGACGACACCAAATCCTGAAGTCCTTGTACGCAACCGCAAGGCATTGGCGGAGCGTTAAGGCCTCCACATCACCAAAGAAGCCAAGGTCAATGAGCAATAGCCTCGGCCAAGTGCCAAGTGCCCTTAAATATACATATATATATGGTCCGGTTTAAAACAAGTATACGGGAATCCAAGCCAATCAAAAACATTAGCACTGGCCCGATCAAGATTCAATGAGCTTCCGTTTGCAGTAGCCAGAATCCCCAAGTTGACATTGTGTAAGCTACAGTGTCGTAGCATCCCATAGGTGAAGTGGGGCAGGAGCAACAATGGGCCTGGGTCCCTTTCGCATCCCACCCAAAAAAGAGCTCAATCTATGTGTAAAACTATTGACTTTTGGGGAAAACATGAACATCTTCCACATCTAAGTCTGGGTGTCTGGGATGACTTGGAGAAACCATGGTGGCAATGAACTGCAACTCTGTTTTTTCTGTCCGTGCCCATCCTGGATCATCAGATAGGTCCCAGTATGTAGTGTCTTCATCGTTTTTGCTTGCATCACATCTCCAACAAAAGTTGATCGCTCGCCACGATCGTAACAACCCAAGAGAGTAAACATGCCACTCCCAGTCGCCCCGAAGCTCCACTACGCTGAAATGCATGGTCTTGCCTTCGATCATGATGCCATTGTAGCACCGCTGCAAAGATCTCACTATGGCCGCAAAGAGAGGGTTGAGAGATTCAGGCCCCAAACACTCATCATTCTCTAATGAGAAAAGTAACCACCTGGACATTCTAGATGACTTCGGTGTCCAAAGGACCAGGTTGACAAAATACCCAATGATTTTCTGTCCCAGGTGAATATTTTGCTGCATCTCCATATAGTCCCAATGGTTGATGGTGGCCAGGTGACACATCTTTCCATGGACAATTAAATGTTCTTGCATGGTCCCAAAACTTCTCCACAGCTTCATCCTCGATGACCAGATTGAGGGGCCCCATCAAATATGTCAGAATAGTTTCTGGGAGGAATACCGGCACCTTGCGGGTTACTTTGGTCACATCGTCGCCTGAAAGCTTTGATTTCACAGGAGTTTCCACAAAAATTGGGTCCGGGTTAAGCCACTCTATGACTATCCGAATCAGGTTCAAGTACATGTACATTAAACCTTAAAAAATTTGCCACCCAGTCCAAAGACTTGAACTGTAGAGCACGTCGAAAGTCGCGGGCACGATTGTGAACGCTGTAGCTGCCTAGCTTGCGTATCATCTCAGGTAACCCTTGAGGAGTGTCCTTAGATCTAGATCTATCTAGCTCTGAAAATCGCAGGGTTTCACACCTGCAAGGTTGGTTGACATGTGCCAAGTGGCTTTGACCCGTGCGTTGAGGTCAGACATCTTCTCCTCAATGGAGGCCTGGGACTGGGATATTTTTCTTGGTGGGGGTATGAGATCCACGTTCCGATTCCCGCAAAAACATCTCAGCATGCAATGCAATGACTAGGCAGCCAACCCCTGCAGCCACTGAATCAAGCACATGGTTGAGCTGGTGTTGTCGATCTTGATCATCAGCAACTTCACCTGCGCTGGTTGAGCATGAACGTACAAGGGCATTTCTGGAACATGCACATGTGAAGAACCAGGTGCATCAGCAAATCGCGAAGGTGCACCTCTTTGTTTTGCTCCGATGCATTTGAGCTAGTTTGTCATATGCCATATGCCCCTACTTCATGAACAACCGCCGCCTCTGCCACGTGTCAAGTGTCTATCGGAATATATATATATATATATTGTATATTGTTTCTGAGCTAGTTCAGACCTGAAGTACTGTCTGTTGACTGGCACGTGGTCTAGGAGGTGGCCAGGGAAGTCACGATCATGATCAGCTGTTTCGCCAAAACCACAAGGATGAACACATTTATTTAGATCCATGGCGACCACAAAACTGCTGATCTAGAAACTAATCGGATGTTTTCCGCTTTTTACCACTCAGTGGCTCCATGACTGTGTCTGCATGCTCGTTCAGGTTTTTGCTGCGCTGGGTGATCTTCTCCATCTCTGGTACCTGCCCACAACGTATATGATCTAGATCATCCTATATATTTGATATATTCAGTGCGATCTGAAGCAGCTTCAACCCAGAGTGAAAAGCCTTGTGGCCCAAGTCCTACAAGGATCACCAGTAGATCCAACAAACGATTTTGTACATGAATATACAGCTAATCCCCACTGACACATCACACAGTCGGTCACCTCAACGCCAGATTCCAATGCAGTCTGGAGTTCGGCTCGTCCAGACCCCAGCTTATTGAGCAGATCATCAATGTCCTTCTCAAGGGCTGCCCTCACATTCTTGGACCTGGTCATGGGATGAGTGAAGTAATTAAATTACACAGGCCAGCTCTGAAATCCCTGTATCGTGCTAGATCATGTGCATGACTGTTGGGGCCAACACCATTGGGAAGCTTTGTTCTTGATCTCATGAGCCTTTTTGATCTTTGAAGTCATCGCTGAAAGGACCTCCACAAGAGATTGGAATTTGAAGATCAGTTTCATCTAGATCCTAAATTTTATGATATAGACGTTGATCGATATAGTGCACATATACAACAATTATTAATGGGACCTGCCTTGTTTGCTTCTTTTCTTGCTTCTCTTTTGCTCTTCGTCTCTTCATCAGTTTTCTCATCCTCACCCTTCCTACCCTTCTTACCCTTCTTTTTCTTTTTCTTGTTTGCGCTGTTCTTTCCTTTCTTGTTCTTGGCACCCTTTTTCTTTTTTTTCTTTTTCTTTTCTGATGATTCAGACTCACTGCTCGAGCTGGAATCCGATTTGCTCCCAGCATCCTGCGTCCTAAACAAGTCCGTTACAAGGTCCTCTTCCTCCTGCACCTCTTCATCCTCGACCAAGATGAGATATTGCTTGAGGCCTGCAGCAGGAGACAGGGATCTGGATGGGGCTTGCATTATTATCTAAACACTATTTGGTACCTGGCAATTCTGGATGATCCCGGATTTCATCGGCAAGTTCGGGGAGGCTTGCCTTCCGGGTGATCACTGCATCTGCTGTTGTTTCATCCCCAAAGTGTGAGATCATTTGGGCCCTTGTGAGCCACTTCCGAACTCCCCGTGAAATGCCCTTGTGGCGCTTCACCACTTCTCGCCAAATCAAACCTTTGCGCCAGTGGCCACCAGTTTTCAAGAAGTCCTCATAGAGCGTTTGATTCTGGGTCTTGCCTCATGATCACCAGGTACTGAAACTTAATATTGATCAGATCTATACAACACATATATAAACAGTTGTATATTAAGCTCTATCTAGATCTAGATCTGATCACTTTCACTTGCACATGAAAGAAATCAGCACCGGGCAGTATTTGAAACGCTTGGCCAAATCCTTGATCTCCTTTGGTGTCTCGCGGCCTAGGCTGTATTAAAAATATATCTACATGATTATCCCGATCAGCGTTAAAGACGTTTCTGGCTCAAAGATCAGGCCCCAGCTCTTGTTGATAGACCTCCAATATCGCATATACAACTTGTGGGCGATCTTCGCCTTTTTCAACTTATCCTTCTCATCAGGGTCACCATCACCTGCCCTCTTGGGGGTTTTGGAATTTGGTGACTCAGCCTTCGAAGACTTAGTCTTGGGAGTCTTTGGTGACCTCTCTTTCTTTTTTGGAGTCTTCTTGGGGGATCGGGCTGTCTTGCCCTCTTTCTTTGGAGTCTTCTTGGGTGTCTTCTTGGGAGTCTTCATCTTGGGTGTCTTCTTGGGTGTCGTCTTCTTGGGAGACTTCATGGCCTTGAGAGAAGTCTTCATGGGAGATTTCCCCGCCTTTGACGGAGGTGACTTGGCCGATGGCTTCCTCATGACACGCGGAGCTGGGGTCTCAGATTCAGCATCGGAAGGTTCTGATTGCATAGGCGTTTTAGCATCTGCTGGAAGGGACTTCGGATTGGGAGGGCTCTTCGCTTCAGCAACGGCACTCTTACTGGGTTTTGATCCCTTTCGAGGAGAACTCTGTTTGCCATTCAGATCATGTTGCACTTGTTCATGGAACGACACAGGCTTCGATGTGTCACCAGTACTCGAAGACGATTTGTTCTTTTTTGCCTTTCTCTCACTCTCACTCTGTTTTCCCTTCTGATCTTCTTGTTCTACTGTAGTAGATCTCTTCATACAAGCCTGCTCTATAGTGGTCAAACTATCTTTGGCGTCCAACTTGATGGTGGAAGCTGAGTGTGGTCCAGACTTTCCTCGCACTCGGAGTGGCGGGGTAGCGGTAGCAGCTGGACCTGGAAGTGGAATTTTGAACTAATATATACAAAATACCAGAGTGTAGAATGCGATGTTTGTATGGTCTTTACTAAGTGCCTCCTTTAGCACCATCATCTCCAGGAACTTTGCTTTGATCAGGCTTCCTGAGAGCTGGGTACACACAATTACTATAAAAAGAAGAAGGGATCGCATAAGGGGCCGGCGCTGTCATCATTTTCTTTGCTTTTGCCGCTCGTTCTTTTGCTTTGGCGATTGATGAAGGCGCCATGTACCTGTACACCTGATCTAGCTAGTCAGGCCTTATCCAATGGGCACCCTTTCCTAGCCATTGTTGAGCCAACACCTGCAAAAAAACATTAGATTTACAACTAAATTAGCAAAAACACATGTGTTGATTTTCAAGGGTTCTGAACCACAAGTTTTTTGTTGTTCTTTACGGGTTTTTCACGGTCGTTTCACGGGTGTTTCACGGTCGTTTCACGCACTTTTCACGCTCCTGGTTTTGGTTGAGAATTTGATGATTTCGTTTGGCGCATATACCTTAATTACAAATTCAGTAGTGAAGTGGATAAAAGCCACTATAGATTACTCTGAGGAGCACCATTTAGACCCTTGCAAATTGGCAAGGATTCAAAAGTTGAATTTGAAAGCTGGCTCAAAATTACCAGCTTCAATCTCTGCCTTCAAAAAAGCAGCAACATCGCTCAGGTTTGCATGCTTCCACTTGCACGGAGGTGGCCTCAACATTCTGGCCTCAGCCTCAGCTGATGCAGGGGATGTGGGGCTCGACCCATATGTAGTATTGGGGCCTAGACTTCGATTGCCTTCACAGCAACCAGCATCTCGGTGGAATCTGGGTCCTGGAACAGGTCAAGTCCTAGGGCCTAGTGCACACCTCTAGATCTGATCTAGAAGCAAGCACTCTGAATAACAACGGTGCTCTCAATCTTTAGCAACAGTGAATCCAACTGCCCAGCCTGCAACATGTGATCAGTATGGTGAGAAGCGATGGCACGTCCATACTTGAGGGGATAGATCTGTGTCGCTTTCAACCGTGGACCTCCCGACCTTGTAGTCAAAGAGAAGTGGGAGATCTAGCTCGGAATCTAATATTGCATCTATATGAAAATGCTAAGCTGATCACACACTGATCTTCCCGCTCTTCAGCTTGGTTTTCACAACCACACCCTTCGAGCTCAGCTTCAATTTCTTCTTCAACTGGTGAGTCAAAGGCCGGTAAAGCCTTCCAAGCCATTTCCTCACCAACTAGCTATATATAAATAAAAGAGTGAGCTGAAGCGTTTACAAGTACTAGTACTTGTACTGCGTAGTGGCACAACAAAGTACCTTTGACTGAGCAGAGGACACGGTGCCGATTCCCAAAGTGAGCTTTGGAGAAAAGCCGCCAAAGAGACCCATCCAACTTAGCTGTTATATGTTTGAGACTGCAGAGGGCTCTATTATATTCCAAGCTGCAAAAAGAGCACGAGAAACTTTCTTTGCAATCGAGTCTAAATGATGACTGGTGACAACCTCACTGTGGATACTGGCACATGTTCGCGTAGAACAAACATCAGGTATCTGAGATAAGGAAAGTGGATGAATTGGCTTGAACTCGGTTGTTCAATCATAAAGAAGGCTGCCCTCATCGTGGCCAGTAAGCAAAGTAGGATGAGGCGAGCCCCAAGCCTCAGGTTAAAATCAGTGGTGTATGCTTTAGTTGCAAACTGTTGTTAAATAATATGTTGAACTAGGTAAAGATCTCAAATTTGACAAGGAACAAATTCGCTACAGCGATATATGGTTTCTTTTGGTCACCAAATGGTCGTTTTTGGCTTCTCTGGTGGGTCGCGCTGTTCAGGAAGATGAAAGAGTGGCAGGGAAGCCCGGCAGTCAGAAGACTACCGGGCTTCAAGCGCAGGACTTGGGTTGTAGCGGTCACCAGGCCCTGCCTCAAGGATACCAATCATGCAACATAACTATAATACATGGGAATGGGTCCGGTGTGTATGAGGCTGTGGCACAGTTGTGAGGTCTTGGCTTGGTGATTCCAAAATCTCCATGTGCGCCCTTCGCAGTACTCAAAAGAAGCAAACTACAAGATTGAAGTTCTAGTACGCTTTGAGGCTCAAACGTTTTCTCATTCATGCCTGGGCAATCAAAACCAACTCCCGGATTTATAAGGCTAATATTTCACTCGATTCTGTTTCAGGTGTAAATTAAATAAGAACGCTGAGGCCTTCAAAGTTTTTCCATATGGCTCCTTCCCCTGAGAACATGTCGTAGTTGGTCAGGTCCTGAATTGTGTGAGCTGGTGTTGCTGTTGCCATGCTGCCTCAAAATGAATGATATATATATATATATTAGTACATTAATAACAGACCAGCACTATGAGGGCATCGCTCGATGAAAATGTGGATTCTGTTGAGCACAGTAGTCGCACAGGTGTATCCTAGGTGTACAGGCACCTAGTGATCAACTAGAACCGTGTTCATTTAGTTGTCCCACCCATGTACATGACCTACGCACTAGTTTTGACAGCCACGGCTGAGGTGCTGGCATAATCATCGGGAATCCAACTTTCAGCAAGGCTCGGGTGACCGATTGGGTCAAGCTCATGCTGGAATACTGCCATCCTGCCTTTCCCATCCCTCAATGCAAATATAGCTAGCGATATCCTCCAAAAACAGCTGCAGGGCAATCGTTAATATATAACTCCAAACTAACTCCAAAATATTATTGGATCAATGGCCCTTCACAAAAGTGATCGATCAGCAGGAAAACTCCAATTTTCTGCATGATTGGCAGCGAGTTCATCACCTCGAGCCTCTAAAACCCTCCCTTTTGGCGCAGTTCTAGACTCATACATATAAGCAAAAATATCAAAGCTGGACCATGATCAAATACATTCAGTTACGACTGTGATGTATATATATATATATACATGTTGCGCCAAAGCCTAAAGGAGAAGCTTGGAATAAGCCCAGACTGCTAGCTAGGCTCCAAAACTCAAAGGACTATTTGCTCCAGCCCGCAAAGAGCTTCGCTGCTTGCCACCTGATGCCGGTACAACATTTATAAGCTATGGGAAATCCTGCTTCGCTTCACAGCTGGGTGTCAAGCGCCATAGAAACTGACGAGACCTTTGACCACCCCAAGGTCGTCCCACCCTCACCGTGTCGGTTCACCTGATCAACGCACTGGCTAGACTCTAGGCACATACTTCAGTCACATTCTGGCGATCAGTACAAATATTTGAGGAACAGGCCAAGAATGTAGTGTCATGTTCCTTGTTGTACTTCCGGATCGCCATTTTGTCAGGCTGGTAAATGTAGAAGCTTCTGGCATAGAACCTTGATCGCGTTTTTTTAATGTGCATATATACTTTTGGGGAAGCACAATTTTGTTGAAGATATTGCTTAGACCCCAGCACCACTCCAATCCTTGAGGCCTTGCTGTCTTCATGATCAGGTGGCTGGATGATCCATGACCTTGCACGCGCACGAGGGACACAATTAAACTATAGTTCATGGGAAGAACGTGAGTTTGGCCATAGATCAGAACTTAGGTGTTGACTTTTTCTCACCGGATCCGATTTGATCTGGAACAAAAAATTGGTCATCAGAATCTGCTATATTCTTCAACTCCGTCAGTAGGCTCCGGTCCTGCAAGTGACAATATATATTGTGTACGTACCAGTGCAGATGAGGGAAATCTGACTTGCGTGCAGTCCTGATTGCTAAGCTTTTGCTGATCTTCCTCGTTTCCCTTGCTCTTTGCTGGTTTCTTCTTTACACGTCGACCTTCCTCATTGCTCTCATAGGCCTCCTCATGTTCCTCTTGTTCTTTCTCAGGTTTTGCCCGCTGTCGTTTTCGTTCACTAGCTTGAGCACTGGATGTTTTCTGCTTGCTTCCTGTTGGAGCTTTGCCCCTGCCCCGGCCTCGCCCACGACCCCTACCTCGTCCTGCAGGTTTTTTCTGTATAGCTGGTGCCTCACTAGATTCTTCCCCTCTATTGTCAGGGTCATCATCATGACCACCCTGACCCGGATCAGCAGGATCTGCCCTGGCTGCTTTGCGTAGAACCTTTTGGGCCTAGACCAGTCGCGATCGGTTGTAGTTATGTTTTTTTTGCATATGCATATATATGTTTCATTCATTAATGTTTAAGTTCACTCCATGCGCCAGGCCTTCTGAAGCTCTGCTGATCCCCAAGAGTTCTCATTGGAGGCCAGACGCTTAGTGGCTTCAGCTGCTGCAACAGGAAGAGTCTCAGGCACTGACAAGGGTTTTGTATCCTGGATCGAGCTCGGGTGACAATTAATCCAAGGGGATCTAGCTGGTCCAAGTGCAGATGGTTAAATCTAGTTCATGCAAGTTCAAATAAACAATGTACTGTACGTAGTTGCAGTCCTTAAAGGTTCCCTTCGTTTCCTTTTTTATTGCAACCTCCTCTTCATGTTCTAGGGAATTGCCAACCTCCTGGTCCACTTCCTTAGGCTCCTCCTCCTCTCCCTCTTTGAAGAGTTCACGACGAACAGGGTCTTCTTTGACAACTTTCTGATCAGGAGTAGCAAAGCTAGACTGGTTGATGTGCCAATGTCGCTGGGGCGGCTTTGGTTTTTCAGTGGTGCAAAAGAGTGGTGTACGCTCTTGGGTCATCCCATGCGTTTCAACCCAAACATCCACTTGCTCATCATCACTTGCACCACCACCTGCCTCCTCATTACCTGCTTCCTGATCTGCTCCCGATACCTCAGCCTCAGGCTCCTCCACAGCCGCCAAATTGGTCAGGGACTTGGCCTGGGCACACGGTGCGGTGGAAGGGCTGTGAGGAACAGGCGTATGTTGCAGTAAGCTTTAAATTAAAGGTTCATTCAAATTGTATGTAATATGCCATCGACTGTTAACACATAGATCTATCAGCAGGTACTCGAATCTGTTCGAAAGACTCTTGGTACCTGGCTCTTTCAGACATGGCCTCACTGGGGTGCTCGTCAAAATACTCCTGCCAGTGGCAAACCCTATGTGCAGGTACACCTGAACATAATTGACCCTCTCCTTCAAGGCCATGCGGTAGGTATTCTTCAACACGTTCATCTCATGATGTCCAGGCCTGGCAAGGCAAGGATATATATATATATACTGTCATGAAGCACTTGCCAAAAATATCCAAGAGATCTAGATATTACTGTGAGCACATTAGTGAGACTTAGAGAGAAAAAACATACACCTGGTATCCTGGCAAGTTTTGGTGGATACAGTGGGGGTCATGCTGAACATCATGGACCAGTAGCCTGGCCTGGCTGATGGATTGCGTTTGGCCCTCTCAGCCACGTACGCGGCACATCCACGGTGAAGGTCAGCCTCCGTCTCCAGCCACTCCTGCAACCACTTGTTTGATTTTCCAGGTTGTGAGATGCAAGTAGGAGAGTATGACATCGACAGTGAGAAACACGGTCTCCTCCTCATCAGATTTGCTCTTGAATGTGCACAAACGAAATCGTGTACATGCCCAACGAAGTGCAGCCTCACCAAAATGGAACCAAAACTTTGTTCTCAATATTCATTCCAACTGAGTTGATCAGGTTTGAACAGACTGCATGCACCTAGTACTAGATTCTTGAAAGCAACCTGCCTGGACTTCCTTTTTCGTGGGTGGGGCAAAGGCAAATTCGGAGACAGAAACCCAGGTTAGCACGAAGTCAAAGTTGGCCACAACCTGCGCATGTGCATAGGGAGTTAAAGACTCATGACGACTGGTTCAACTACCAGCTAGCTAATTGTAATATACATTACCTTTAAGAGTGGCCTGGGCTTCATCAATGAAATTGTCGTTGATGTCAAGGAAGGAGAAGTGGAGGGGAGCCTACAGGAAAAATTAGGACAACTAAGAATCCCACACAATTATATCCAGAAATGTGCCTTCTTGTTTTTCCGGTTTCTTTCCAAAATCTGCAAGCGCTCATTGATGAAGTCAGTGGTCAGCTTGACCTCATAGAACTCCTGACCAACCAAAGTTATTGCAGGAGACCCATTTTTCTCGTTCAACTTGCTGCCGGCCTTCAGCAGCTCCACTTGCTCAGGCTTGGGCTTGCTATCGGGCATCGCGTGGAAGCTACAGCAAACACAAACCCAGCTAGCACACGTAGAAATCCTTGAAGCACTTGAACCTCATTTTGCATTAAATGTTCATGCTGCTTCACCTTGGTGCATTTCCCCGCACCTTTGGGCCAACAAATCATTGAACAATCCTGTGCAAAAAGCTCCAACTGGTTGCAACTGCCAAGAACTGTGACGACTAGATCACTAAATTGAAAAGGGTGCAGAAGGCTGGGCACCTGGACCATTCTCATTGGCCCATCCTTAACGCAAGCCAGATTAGGGAGAAGAACAACTGTGATTAGACACGTGCTAAGATTCCAGCTTTTCCTGAACGCTTTGGCCCCAGCGCGCATTGAACCCAATGGCTAGTGGGATTGGGATCGTCAAATGTCATGATCAGGCATGAAGTTGCGCCTGAGTTGCCTGAACAAAAATATATGAAGATTCCTGAATGTGCTAACAACAAGGTTTAACGATGTTGTTACTAACATCAAAGTTAAACTTTGTCGAAGACCCGGTGGGAATGTTGGAATAGTTCGAAAGAGAATGAAATGACATGGACTCAGATGGACCCTTCCTCGACCCTTGCTTCTTTCAGAAGATCCACGGTGGCATCTCGTTCCCTCCACTGGCAGATCCACCGCTGGAAGTCCACCAAGTCATGCCATGTCAGCCGCAAGTGGAGCGCGACCAACAAGAGAACCAGAAGCACCACCATGGCCCCGCCGCTGTGCATGGCAAATTCCAGGGCTTGGTGACCCGGTTTGAGAAAAAAACACGAACATGACGCGACCGTTACTTGCTGCCGTTGTTGCAATTCTTGATTCTTGTCAATCAATTTTGTTCATATACCCTAGGGATCCAAGTACCTTCTCAGAAGGCACTTGGACCCTCCAAACCCACCCATTGTTGCTGCCATCTTTCTGAGTTCTTCAGTTCTGATCATGTGACTTCAGAACCTTGGGCCAGTTGAAATCGGCTCGGGAAGAGAAAACACCGAAAGTCTCTGACGTGTTCGGCCCGGGCCGAACCGCGATGCACCAAAAACCTTCTACAAAAGGCTTCAAACACCAGCTATGAATGAGGCAACTTGAGCCCCAAAACAGCAAGTGCTTCTACTCCCCGACACTTGAAACCACGTTGGATGGGGCGAGGCACACCATGTACGAGTCGGTATACTCGTAGGTGTGGTGAAACCATGCCATGTCAACATACCCAACGTTCTGTTGTTCCATGACCGAGATGGAACCAGTCAATGGCCGTGGGTGATCTGGCCAGGGATTCGAGCTGTCGATTCAATTCAGAGAATAACGAGCTTCCTTATTCGGCCCAACAGCACATATCGGGCACTAATTACCTTTGATATGTCCAAATATTAAGCAGATCTTAAGGGGACTGCCTTTGATACAAAAGATGTATATATAAGCACAGCCACCGATCTTTTTTCACGCGTTGCAGCAAGTTTGTCCA
>CAXAMN010004302.1:275740-324571 GCA_963970005.1 Durusdinium trenchii
AACCCCTTTCATGCAGAGAAAAAATTGGCGATTTTAGTGTCTCTTCCGCGTCCCCCTGGTCTGGGCCCCCTTAGGGGGCCCAGGCTCAAGTATCGGGTGCTTAAAGTAAAATGAACAGTACGTCCGCAATCGCGAATTAGGGACCTTTAACTCTGACAACTGTGCAAGACCGTCGTTTAGGTATATTCGTGCGGTTTTCGCTGCGGCCCACCGGCCTTGGAGCAGCAATTTATCGAAACTGCCGTGGTGTTGGAGAAGAAAAGTCGCGCCGCCTCGCCGAAGCGAGTACGGTCGCAGGCCAAGCTCCGTGAGCTTGAGACCCTCAATGGCCTGGTTGAAAAGCTTGCGCCACGCATGCGGTTTGGTGGTTAAAAAGGCATGAGGAGAGCATCGGCGCTTCCAACTATACAAGGAAGGAAGGACAGAGTTTTCATGAACTGTGATGCTCTCACTGGCTCCTTGACGATCTCCCGACTTGGTTAAACCGAGGGAAATCACAGCCGGGCCTTTCGGGCTAGTGATATAGACATCTTTAGCGGTCAAACTTAAAAGTTCCCCAGTGCGTAGCAACCCGAAGAAGGCAAGGCGGAGACTAAGCCCAAACTCAGGTTTCCCTTGCATGACGCTCCACCCACAGAGAGCGTCCAAGATGCCCATAGTCATAGGCGGAGCTCGGTTGGGGATCTCCGCTGTCGACCATGCTTTCAACAAGCGCCAACACCCTGGTAACTTCCGCCGAAGGTTGGGATCGAAGTCCTGCAATGCCGCGAGGGCGTTGTTGGCCTCTGACTTTCCATGGCCCTCCGCCCATAAGAACTCTAAGTAGTCGCTCACCAAGTTGTCCATCTGCGTCACTCGCGTTGGGAGAACAAGCCCCTCCCTTTCCAACCAAGCGAAGAACTGTTGCAAGCTGGCTTCATACCGCTGTCGCGTGCGAGGTTGTACCGTAAGATCCTTCAATCGACCAAGATTCTTTCGTACCGCTTTTCGCTGCTGTTGACTTCGACCTTCAACTACTTTTGTTGTTTTCTTACCCATTTGCGGTGGAGTGGCCGGCGCGACGGCTTGTCGGCCGGGTTCTGGTGTGTATCAATGTACCCCCAGGTACCTTGAAGGCCACTGGCCAACAGCAGAGCGGAAATCTTGGCTAGCGTTCTTCGCAATTTGCGGGAACTGGATCGACCTCGACTAAGGGCATGTAGTACAACCAATGAATCAACCAGGTGCAAGAAGCGTGTGCGCTGCTCCTTCAACTCTCTGATCCTCCAGGACAGGGCCGTCTTGACAGCTCGAAGTTCTAGCACATTGATGTGCTCCGCATTCCCTGTCCACCTCCAACCAGCTATTTCACGCCAGCGCCAAAGCTTCCCTGGTATTGAGGCACGCAACCGATGGTATCGAGCTGGAATGTCGCTGCCCATCTGCAGCAGCAAATCTTCACCCTTCACTGATACCTGTCCTAAAAGCCGGCGAACTAGTCCACCGCCTGACTTTCCTTGCTGCGTAGTGCGCCGCAACGGGGGTCGTAATAAGAGACTTGGGAGGCTTTCTTCCTCCCCTGGAGTCAATCGATTGACAATGTCTTGCATGCTCAACGGAGTGTTCAAGCCCAAGGTCCGAAACAAGGAGTGCAACAAGTAGCATACCACCGGCACCGACCAAGTGTTCCCAAGCAATGTCAACCTACAGTCGTGGCAAGCGGTCAGGTTTTGCTGACTCTTGGGGTAGCACTTTGCAGTGTACTCCAATGGAAAAACCCTAGAATGCACTCACGTTCCCGAACGCTGGGGACCCTGATGAGCTCTCCATTGGTAATGCAGTTCACCGATTTGTATTGGTATGGCGGGAAGCGATGTTGATCTTGTTGCCACCTTTCTCGTTCGCTCGCGGAACACAGCTCCAACCCTGCTGGCTTGCGTCCCGGCACTGCGGATGGCCTCGATGTCGTGAACGTGGGCAGCACCTGACGCGGGTCGTAGCGTCGCCAACCTGGCTCCAAGAAGTCCTTTTCCGCGACCTGCGCCTGCAACTGGATCTTCCCTGCAAGTGGCAACTTGTGCAGCTCACCTACTTCCTTTGAAGCGCCTTCCAGTTCAATGGGTTCCCACGTCACCCAATACAACCGCGGCCTGCGGGCTAAGCTGACACCTCCTGCATCGATCAACCAAGGGGCACCTTCATAGGCCTCGTTCATCACAGCGCAGTCTTGGGCATCCATCGATGCCACGTTTTCGGCCAAGCGAAACACGGGACACCAACGGAAGAAACGGCGCAACAACTGCTCAACCCTGGGAACGTGGGAAAACAAGCTAGATCTGGCATCTCGCAAGGCTCCTTTACGGTCAGAGTTTAAGCCTGAGACTCCCTGACATGGGGGTCCAGCTCCTAACACCACAGCGCACACACCAGGGTACAACAAGCTCCAACTGCTCACTTCGTTCTCATCAATGAAGGCGACGTCCGTGATGTGCTTCACGTCCGGAAACCAGCTTTCCACAACACGCCGAGCGTCTTCAGAGATCTCCACAGAGATGTAGCCTGCGACGGGTACACGAAGTGCGTCCACCGCCACCCTGAGTGCGCCGATACCGTCGAACAAGGAAACTACTAAGATGGGATCCACGTCATCCTGGGAGAGTATATCTCCCCTGCACTGAGCTTGTGCTGCCGCCACCCCGTACGGTGACAACTCTCGACTCACGCAAAGGCCTCCTCCAGTTGTCGACGCATCACTAGCTGTGACCTCCTCCGAGATTCCTGTGCGAAAATCCATGAACGCCAACGGTGTCAACGCAATGAATCTGATCAGCTCCAACTCAACCTCATCTCCCAACGCCTCCCTTTTTCGATGGGAGACCTCCCCCAACTCAACAATGCGTCGCCACAAGGCATTCAAACCAGCAAGCAGAGGACGTCGGAACATGGCAATGTACACAAAGCCTCCGCCGACAATCTGCAGCTCCTTCTGAGAGGCCTTCTTCCGCACCAATAACTCGCAAGCCAACCGCACGTATTTCACTACCTTCTCACCTTTCGGAGTGGCAGTGCCTGCCTCCCCATCCAACCATGCTCCCTGGACTTCGGCTCTCAACTCCTGGGTCACGGCCTTCTTGGGGTGCCGTGGAAGGCCCAAGTCCTCATAAGTCTGACGGACGGCTAACGTCCAGGCTGAGGGTGTGCCGGTCAACGTATCGGCCAACTTTCGGTCCACCTTGTACAGCTCGTCATAGTTGTCCAGATAGACACGGAACAACTGGTCCGCAGTTGAGAAGACCCGATCTCGACGAAGCTCTTGCTGCCTACCTGCCAACCTTTGCTCACCCTGGAGCGCCCGACTAATCACCCGCCTGTGCACATGCTGGGCGATAGCCACGGAGTTAACGAACCCCATCGGCAAGACCTGCGTCACTAGATGCCAACCACCTCCAACATAGCCTTCTGGGAGGGCCTCAGGTGGCACCTCCCGTGCAAAGCCCATGTACTTCCACCACGACGGAGGGGTCCGGAACAAGTAGAAAAAGCAACGTATATCTTCCGACGATGTTATGAGCAGCTGATTATCTTCCAGAATTACAGAGGCCATACCAACAACACTAGGGAGTGTGGATGTGTCCCCCACCAGACTTCGACAACAGCTATTAGTCGGGACGAGGTTCATAATGAGGCGGCAGACCTCAAAGGAATTGCCCTGCTCATCAACCGAACTTTCGTTCTTGCTTACAGCGAACAGTCCGTTCAGTAAAGGGCGGTCACCCACATGATGCAAGCTAGAAACGTGCATCAGCCTACACACCCCCTTCCTCAACAATCCCCGGCAGACCTCCGGCCAGTGGCGCTGCTCCACCATGATTGAAGGCGTCCGTCCAAGGTGTTGATCCTGGGCAGGCATCAAGAAGCCCTCGAACTCCTTAACATACTGCAAGGTCCCTTCACCACAAAAGGCCTCCAACTCTAGAGAACCTACCGCATCTGGCATTGCTGCCTCCACCATTTTCCACTGAAAGGACTTAGCCACCTGTACCTCTTCGCCCGAATAGTCCACCGTCTTTGCTTGGAACAGGCGCGCGTTGAAAATCTAGATGGGGCAGGTTCTGATCCAACAAAGGCGAATTCGAAACCACACTGTTCAACCGTTCGGTCAGCTTCCGTCTGGTGTTGTCCTCTTTGGTCCTGTCTTTGGTCCTAGTCCCATAAAGCAAGTTCAATGCTCGAATCAATGCATCTGTGCTGGGTGTGGATTTACCTGGAAGTCCCAAGGCACTAGCCAGTGGCAAGGGGAATAAATCCCCCTTGGGCTGGCTGCAACGCGCTAACCTGGTCTCTACCACTGCCAATGCACGGGACAACACTCCCCCCCAGCTCAGCAAAAACAACTCCTTCTTTTTGGCAACATTGCTCAAGCTCAATGCGGCACGGTTCAAAAGCCAGTCGCGCACTTGGCTCCTCGTTGCCCATCAACATCTCGTGGCAGTTTGCTCGACGTGAGCTGCCACCACAAGCCTGGGAGAGGGAATCCTCCGCACTCTCCCCTACAACCAATGTTGGCTCCTCCGACATAGATGACTTCCAGGGCCTTGCAACTCGATAGTAGCTCTGGGAGTCTGTCAGCAGCCTGTCTGGAGAAATTGACTCCCCTCCAACCTGATCCAGCGGGGCCATCTCGGCCTCTAAACCCGACCCGGCGGGGGGGCACGTCTTGTCTGGCAGCACCGGATGCGACGTGCTTCCAGCGCCAACTTCACATGCACTTCTCTTAGCCCGTTTGCTCCTCTGCTCCAACCCTCTTCTCTCACACTCCTGCAACAGCCTCTCAACACAAGCCCTCTCAGCCTCTGTCCCAATGTCCTGCCCGACCAATGTATGCACGGCCTCTTCTTTTTTGCTGCTCTCTTCAACCTGATCCTGATTCCACCTGGGGACTCCTTCAACCTGTGAAGACATCATCATTGCTTATCCTTCTTCTTCCCCTTTCCTTTCCCTTTGCCTCCACGGTCACCCTTCTCACGTCCCTCAGGTAGATCAGGTCTGCTCTTCGACTTTCCCCCCTCTTTTCCTCCTGCATGGTAAGGTCGTTGAACTGCGCTCCTATTCCGAGCTTCTTCTCGGGCCAGGCGAGCTGCTTCTGCACCTTCTGCACCTTGACTGAGGCCTACTGAATCTGCTGACACCAGTTCCAGTTGGCGTGCTACTGTCCAATGCGCACCTCTAGCCTGTTGTTCTAGAGCTTTGAACCGTTGGGACAGCAAGTCAACTGCTCTGGCTGGGTGTCCTCGCAGAAGCAAATCCGCCGTCTGGCTGATGGTCAGAAGCTCCTGTCCCATCGACGGAGACACCATGGAGTGCAGCTCGCTCCTGTAGTACTGCGTGTACAGTGGAGGTAGGGATTTCCGATCCACTGAATGCAGCGTGCCACTGCTAGTCATCAGTGACTCCTTCATGCCAGCGATCGTCTGCGCGCCCAGACAGCCAGGATAACGCTGGGTCAAGCGCAAGGCCCTCTTCTTCTCAGCGAACAGGCCCTCGCCGGTCTCAGTCAGCTCCTCCTCCTCTGTTGTTGAGCTTCCGGACGAAGAGTCATCACTGGACGCATGCTTGCGCTTCTGGCTGTCTCGCTTTCCCAACCTTCGGGCCTTCTTCAAAAGCTTGGAGCGCTCCTCCACCCTAGGGTCCAAGCACGTGCCCCCAAACAGACTCTTCAGCGGCTTTTGACCCTTGTCGAAACCAGCCTCATCTTCGGTGCCCTCTTTTGCCGTCTTTGCCATCTCTGCCTTCTTCTCGGCGTCTTTCGCCTTCTTCTTCTTTTTCTTCTTCTTTCTCTTCTCCTCCTCACTACTGGGAGACTCCTTCTCCCCTGCCATGACCTGCTTTCGGGCCGCATAATGCTCTCTCAACTTGGCCAGCTCATCTCTCTCCTCCGGGGGAGCGTGCACTGCCTCAAACAACGTATGCCACGGCAGCTTCTTGTCGCCTACCTCCCAGAAACCTGCAGCATGAAGAACGTCAGGCCCAGTTGCCGCATGGTTGCAGTCCTTGGGGCAAATATGCAACTGCATGACCCTCTTCAACGGGTCGCTCAAGGCCTCCACCAGTCTCTCTGTCTGCGTCCCGGTCACTCTGAACTCCAGGTAGTCGGCATCACGGCCCAAGCCTGTAATGTACCCGGCCACCTTCACGAGTCCATCGTAGTAGTACCCATAGGCCAGCTCCACCAGCCCCAGGCATCTCAACTGAGCGGCAGTGACCTCCAGGAGATAGGTGAATTTCGTTGTCTCTGTCTCTTCATCTGCTTTCGCTGCAGGCCTTTTCCGTCTGGACTCCACCTTCGCGGCAGGACGACGAAGTGCAGGCATCACCACCACCTATTGTTGAACTTCTCTTGCTTGGCTCGACGGGTGATGCCTTTATTCTTCCCGGTGTACCACCGGGGGTGCGAGCTCCACGGAACGGGCCCTATCCACCCGCGCCCTCTCCCCCTGGCAATCGGGGGTGGACTGGCGTCCCGGGCTGGTGCAGGTGGAGGTTCAGGAGGAGGGCCTGGAGGTGTATGGGGACTGCGCGCCCGTGGTGGCGTTGGAAGCCGCTTGAGGTCCTTCCGTTTTGCGGCTCTCACGCGTGACCCCGAGATAGAACTCCCCGGGCTGCTAGATCTCCGTCGACGCTTCTTGTCACGCTTCTCCTTCTCTCTCCGCCTCTTCTCTTTCCTCCGCCTCCTCCTTGATGAGCTAGTCGATGACGTTCGCTTTTTCTTCTCCTTTTCCACTTCTTCTGCTTTGGGAGCTTGTCTCAACTCCCCTGATGGCTTGTCCACTTCTGCTGAAGGGGCTGGCTCGGCCTCTTTCTTCGGCTCTGCCTTCTTCTTGGCGTATAGGCCTTGGCTGGGGGATCGGCCACGGCGTCCTCCACTGGGCGGCTGGCTTGGTCGGGGCACGACACGACTCTGGGAGGTCAACTTGGCGTGATCCCTCCCTTCAACACTCAATGCACTGTCTGGACGGGACGGGGGCTGTATTGGTGGTGTTTTGGGCTGAGCAGTCTCTGGCTTGCTAGGGGCTGGAGCGGGGCGACTCTCGCTTGCTTCCTCTCTACGTTTCAACGGGCTTCGTTCACGGGCTCCTCGAGGACGATGGCTTCCGGCGGTCTCCAAGGACTCTAGCTCCTTGACCTTGGTGATCCACTCCTCCAAAAGCGTGAAACACTCTTGGAGATAGATTACCGCCTGCTCGTCACGGTCCGGTGCCAACACTCCTCTCAGCGATACCTGCAGTTGCCAAAGCTTCCGGCAAGGATCGCAGGTCGTCAGGCCAGCTGTTCTGACCTTAAAGTGAAGGCACCGGTCACACACTGGGAGAGACCCGGGTTTGGTCTCTCCCATCGAACACCCTTCAAGAGCCCGATGCTGCGGTGAAAACGGATTGGTTCTGTGCTTAGTTATGAGGTCATTTATCCATATATAAGCATCTCTTATGAAAGGGCTCTGTTGATATATCAAATGTTGGGACATCCAACACACGACTGCATCTTCTTGCACCAAGATGCACCATTTTGACGAACACATCACATGGAAGTGGATGAATATGGATGAACATGGCGTGCTAGAGGAAAACCATCTTCCAAGGAGCCATGTTCCACTTCCATGTTTGTTGAATGGAAGATAACTGTTTGCTTCACAAACCAGAACCGCCAGTCGGGGTGGTTAATGGACACCTGTGGACACCCCGAATCACAGCTCAAGGGCTATAAATAGACACCCCGAACGGGCCCGACTCCTGGGTTCCAGGTCTTTCACTTCCCAATGTCTTCGTTGGAGTGGGACCGGGTCCATCCGAAGGGTGTCGCTCCATGGGACTGCCTGGACTGGGTGGTGCACTCGGGGGGTCTGTCTGGGGCGGCATATGTCACTCAGTCCCATGGGTCGCGTCTATCCATGAGACCGGGAGTATCTTTGGCCGTGAAGACTTTCAGACCGGAAGAACAGTTGGTGCTGTGACTGACGATCATCCGATCTGAAGGGTCGTGCTGTAAGTTCAAAGACGTCCGGTTTTCATGGGTCGTTCTTAAAGCTGAGGCCATGAGGCCAGGAAAGTGAATGAAAGCTAGCCACTGCAAAGCAAGAGCTAGCCACTGCTAGACTTCAACAACCAGGGATCACAAGACGGGGCTGGTTTGGTTCGTCCCATCCAGTGAGTGGAGGTGACAGGGCACCCCGACTAGCTCCGTTCGTTCGGCACCCCGTCGAACGTGACTCCTGGAAGATTCCTCTTTTCCAGGCTCGGACACTTGGTCAAGTCAAGCCTTACCTTTTTGTGTTCACCCTCTCCAGACCCAGCGGCTGAGGCTCCGGGCCCAGGGAGAAGGGCATGGCCACCCTGGGGAGATGATCTAAGATGAAGAACCCATTGAAACATCAAGCCATGGAGCAAATACCAGCAAATGCAACGCATGGAAACGCCGTGGGAAACCGACGCTCGAATTGGACACCGACGTTTCACCCAGATTGGAAGGATAATGCTCACATCTTGTCACCGGCTGCTACGTACCAGGATAAATGCAAGCAAGTCCACAATAAAGCCCGGGATGTTTACGTTATCAGTGCGTATCTATATATAGTAATCATCTGTATCATCACAGAGTATATACCTTTTAACATTGGAGTCTGAGTTTCAGGAGCAACAAAAAACCACTCAGAACACCGGTATGATCTGGCAGAACCTCCAGAAAACGCACGCTGCAGTTCGATGCCAGGACTGGTACTACAACCCTTTCGTCATCCAAGTGGAGTGGAGGCTCCGACCCTGCAAGTTCCCCCCGTTCCACCCGCGTCACACGGTCTTGGCTTCAACCTCCTTGGGTCATTGAGGTACTTGCTCAGAGCGCTGGTTTTTCTATAGTGGTCATGGTCTATTAAATCAAAGCCTGCAGGTATGGAGAAGACTTTGAGACTATAAACGCAAAACACCCAGGCCATGAATTCACTATGAAATGTAGCACTCTGACTGCCTTATGAGCGCATCAGGTTTGCAAAGAAGAGTTTCTTTTTTCTAAGTGTGTTCACTATAGAATGAGGACACCTCTGAAAGCAAGATATGCCAAGAAAACACCTTCTTGAACCCTGCATGGCATCTGTTCAAACAGTCCTTGATTCTATGGTCCTTGATTCTATGTTGTTTCTCCCTCTGTCTCTCTCAATTATGGTATATATCATGATTCATCAATCTTATGTACGTCCTTCTTATTTGAGACATAATCTTCTTTCAGCGAAACATGTCATCCTTTCTCACATAATCTCTCAAATTACAATAAAAAAATGCAAGCGCCCTTTCAAATCGAGGCCCAGTCTCTTCAAATATAACTCAAACGCCTGGAATGCCTTCAGAACCTCCAGGGCGCACAATTTCATTCTGCATGTCATCTCTGCAGAGTTGCTACTCTCAATTCAAAATCCACACACCCCCACTCACCATTTAGATCTTATAGAATCTCAACCCCTGTCCTTGTCTACCATTCTGCACCCACATACCTGTATTCAAAAAGCACGGTTTATACTGCCTCCAGTGGTTCAGATTCAGAGGAAATTCAAACGGGGATGTGAGTCCAAAGCCCCAAATAGATCACACAAGCGACAAACATCAACGAATTATATCGTACATGTCGTCCAAAAATCCAACCTATCACGAATTCGACCTGCTTGAGGACCACTCTCCTACACTCCCGTCCCCCCCCATAAGCGCCACCCCTGCTTTCCCGTTTGTTTCTTCTCGGCCTCGATCCGTCTCTCCGGACCAGAAGGGTCCGTGAGATGCGGTTGGAGTGGCGCTTGGTGGGTTGGAGTCTTCCAGTTCTGGTGAAAGGCTCTCTTCTTTAGAGGGCCACCAGGCATGAGGGCCAATGAGGGCAACCCATTCTAGGTTTTGCGAGACTGAGATCGCGTGTTTATACATCCAAATACATCCAAATACCAAGTACAGTAATATAGCTTCATGAAAGTTCAACATGGACATGGACATGACCTCATCCGAAGTGGGTTCACTGACCTTGCCAGCCTGGATGTCAATGACCTGAACCATTTCAGACCATTGTTAGCTGCCACAACTGGTGCACCAGAAGCCAGTCACTCGTCACTGGTGCCCACTTTTGTTGTTTTTCTCGTGGTCTTTGTGTTCTCCTACGCTGTTCGAGCCGCCAAATGGCCGGCGACACATGGGCGCGTCGCGTCGGCCGGCCTCGGTCTCCGACGCCGGGCCGTGGGAATGGCGGCCAAGTCATGCTCGACATACCCAGACACTCCATGTAGATATGCCGATCAGTTGGGGTGGTGCCAGAGGGGTCAATGTAGGCATATATATATATATGGCAGTCCCATGGAGTGTCTGGGATAGGTTTGAAGCATCTCAATTGCGTATACGAATGTCCAGTTGCTCTGTTGGCTTGCTTGGCTCGTTCTTTCTAACACTGGTGCTTCGAAACCATGAAGGATCAACTGCTTGGTTCTTCAAAACAAGTTGCCAAGTCCTCAACCAGGGAGGGGGTCACCACCGGTCACGACGTTTGAGGCAAACGCCATTTCGGAGACTTCGTTTTCGGTCGACCGGGTGCTTTTCGTTACGAACCCCAGCTCGATGGCTCGACCGGGCGGACCCGCAGCGTTGCATCTTCCGCTTTCTTCGGGGAGAGAGTCGTGGAGAAAGCACGCGCCGACCGCGCCGAGAGGACGTGGGTTTCGGATCTTCCCATGATTAGTTATAATTCTAATTCTATTGAGTTCTTGTTTCTATATAATAGCTCCTTGTTCCTAGTAGTAAGGCCAAGAGCCCCGTTCGTAGCGTCCTTCCGCTCCGACAGGAGCTAGAACGGGGGGCCTTTTCAAGAGTTCGCCCGGGTGATGAAGATCGAGATGCATCCGTTCTCCTTTCATCTCCTTTCCAACTTGACCAATCTGTTATTGTACCAGCCTGATTGAACATCAAGATGAGTTCTCCAGCAGCCTAACGTGGATTTCATTCACAGTCTGTCACTTGATTCCCCACCTACTCACAAACGGGCCATGCAGCGGCCATGCAGCTGCAGTCGACTGGATCTGGGTTGGTGTTTTCGACTGCGTTTGGTGCCGCTCAAGCGGGACTGTCACCACCTCCTCGGGCAGGCACCCCACTGATTGGTGGGGTGTCCACTTGCTGCGAAGAAACCATGAAAGCAGTGGGTACCATGGCACTTGGATGGCACGGTCTTGTGGGAAACCTGCTATTCAATCAGAATCCCAAAAGCCGGTCTCCAATTTACTGCTTGAAGCTGATACTGATTGCCTGCAAACATTCGTGCATTCTTCAGGTGGAAAAACATATATTATATAAACACATATTCTTCGGGAATTAACTAAAGGCCTCTGATCACCAGCCATTTGGAACCGGACCAATGACATCTGAAG
Organism: Durusdinium trenchii; assembly: GCA_963970005.1. Taxonomy (NCBI): domain Eukaryota; class Dinophyceae; order Suessiales; family Symbiodiniaceae; genus Durusdinium; species Durusdinium trenchii. The sequence goes on from CAXAMN010004302.1 coordinate 287,163, forward strand.
AGCTCATCCTACTGATGAACCGGATGTTTCCGATGATCCAGTCATCCCTCACGGTGCGCCTTTCACGGTCCACGGTGCGCCTGCGCTGAGTCTCGTGCGGTCCTTGCCGACCATGGTCTGCTTTGCAGAAACCAGCTGCACACGTTGCCCAGTATGGGGAGATCTGCACCCAGCTGCATACTTGAGAGATCGAGAGATCATGTCTCTGTAAATTCCAGAGATCCATTCACCTTGAATCTCTTGCATGAGTGGTTTCATGGAGGATCTCAATGTTAAGAAACCAAAAAAAATAAATATATATATATATATATATAATAATCGATCAATCTTTATTGCTTGGGCTAATCAAAATGAGCGCGCCTACACTGTAGGCACACTCATCCGAACAATTCGCACTCCGTGGTAATCCGTAATCCTTCAAATCCGATATCTGACGAAAAAATCAGGGCTTGACCAGCAAAACTTGTAAAATGCAAATCCTCAAACATCCAAACATCGTTATCATTAGCTCCAAAAGGAAAACATCCAAACACCCAACACGGATTTGGAAGCAACCAATCCAAACCACTGAGTTGGGGTTCTGGATTTGCAGTCCCGGGGCAAGAAATTGCAAACAAAGCTTGAAATGAACAACACACGTTCACTCACAACCACTTTGATATAGTGTTGCCCACCTCCACCCTGCCGCGCCACCCTGATTTGGAAGCAACCTATCCAATCCAAACCACTGAGTTGGGGGCTCTGGAATTGAAGTGTGTGTTGGGGCTTCGTCCTAGGGGCCTTCACCCGAAGTCATCGATCTTCTAATAGATTCGTAACAACTGCACCAGCAGCTGGTGACCAAGGACACCAACAAACAAGTCTCCGTCCCAAAGTCACAAAACGGACTCTGAGTTCATCCATCCGCACCGCGCGACCAACAAGTCACCGGTCAACACCGATATAGTACGTTTGCAATCCGTAATCCAGTCCATCTGGATCCATTTGATGCCGTTTGATGAGGCCATCCAGTCCATCAGGATCTCCAGTCCATGTCCGTCACCCCTTCTTCGATCAGGCTCCTTAGACCGGCACCGGGCCAGGCCCCTTCTTTGACCGGGCAAGTGGAGCAAATTCTGCGCAAGTGTCTGCACATCTCAGCAGCAGGTATGACCCTTGGACCCTTGGGTCACTTCAGCGACCCCTGAGATCCCAAGCGTGTTCATCGGCAGTCACTCATGTCTTTTGGGAGGTCGGTTGTGTGATGGGAACTGCACTCCTTGGGATACACCAAGGAGTGCAAAGCCGGAAGCTAGATGTGTGTTCGCTTTGACTCGGACTCTTGCGCTATGAGAGGCTGAACAAAACAAACCACCACTACAAGACTCGGACATGGCAGTCAGTCGTTCCCTCTCTTTAGCTGGCGCCCAGATGGGTCCAAAGGCGCTATGGTTTGTGTGCGAAGACTGTAGCAGGATGCCTCCAGGCACACCTTTGAGAAACTTCCGGAAGCATCCGTCGGAAAATAGAAGCGGACAACTATTCTGGAGCTCCCCTTGGAATGGCAAAAGGGGTCAAGATGATCATTCTCCGATCTTCTGTTGTTTTTTGGTGAATAACTATGTGGATACTGCTCCCCCCCTTTTGCATGCCGAAAACCTGAAGGAAGCACCAAACAGGACAGGAATTGCATGTTCTTCCTCACAGCCTTTGTTTTTTTTCCTGGATCTATGCTCTTAACAACTACACCTATAGGATTACCTAGCGACACCCAGCAAAAGAACACATGTTTGTGAAAGTAAATATGGCTGGAAGTGTTCATGGTTCTTGATCACCTACAACAAGAGGCGCCTTCGCCAAGACTCGTTGGCAAGGCGGAATAACAAGAGGCGCCAATGGAAGAGAGTTGATGGTTTGACATGGTGAGGTGTTTTTGAACAAAAATCACCACCTCAAGGATTTGACCTGCTGCCTCTTGGACTAGGTCCAGCATTCGACCCCGACGGCAAGTTTTCACCTAAAATCTCATTCTCCAGAGGGCTCCAGTGGATAAGTCGGACGTATGCAGATTCTCCAAGGGCTTGTGCTGCAAAATCTGCAACGTCCAAAAATCAGGATCGATCGCGACACAGGTGGTCTGCGGATCGTAGGAAGCGTGGGTTTCAGACTGTAACCCCACAAGTGAGTCCTTGAATTGCCTGAGCAAATGACTCTGCATCAGCTATAGGTTTCTTTCTGAGTTTTGATATGTGTGATAGTTAATGATGACAATTATGCCTAACCATGCTGACGGCAAAAGTAGTAGGGAAGCTCCTTTGACACTGGAGCTATCAGCAAGTCCACACCAAGCAACCTGAGAACCTTCATGTTTACACCCACTTCGCCGTTGAAAGTCACCACATAGTTCTTAAAAACGTTCTTTTCGCGCAGAATCTATCCGCCCAGCAGTTCCCTATACAACCCTGACTTGGCTGAAGTTAGCCTTCCACTTCTGGCATCAGGTGCACCTCATCTTTGCCTCGTCAAACGGGCTTCTTAGCTCCCTCGACGTTCCCCAGCAAGCCGGGCAATTCGCCTCGTCCGCCCTTCAGCACGTCCCGCGGCGGCACGTGCGCGGAAGGCGCGCTCTTGGGCGCACGGGGAGATGGCATCAAACATCCTCGGGCCGAGGGGCAGGTCAGGGCGCTTCTTAGAACGGAGGAAGGGTGAAGGGTCTCAAAAAGAGCCATGAGAAAGAATCAGGGTTGATCATGGTTGATACTTCCGGGCGATTGATCAAGACTCTGAGGACACCGTCAAATCACCAGATCACATCAGATCGTGAGATCTCCCTTCATATGGAAGTCCCGTTTCACGTTCTTAGCAACGATGGTGATATGGTGTTTATGTAAATTATATAATAACATGTTAACAAGGCTTGGAGCGACTTCCGCGCGAAGACTCGATCTCTTCCTGCCTCGGGACGACGCAAAACAGAACTCCTCGACTCCAAGACCCCCTTTTCTGATCGGCAAGTCTGTCAAGTCCAGAACTCTCGGTGTCTGGATCTACTCGATCTACTCCCTGAAACATGTCTCTTCAAAACGTCCTCACCAAGTCATTTTACCGCGTGGCAGCAAACTCCCATGTTTGGTGCGTGAAACAAACCCGCTCCCGATCCCGTGTTTTGAAGTGGTGAAAGCATCTTCTTTTCGCAACCTTCTACAGATACCAGATCCCGTAGAATTCGTGCACCTTCTACATCCTTCGGCCCAGCTGAAAGGGATTGTTTTTTTTCGGCTGATACGCCGCCCTTGCGCCTGTCACGGTCATGGTTCGGTTGTCGGGTGGGGGGGGGGGGGGGGTGGCGAACCTAGCGATGCTTCGGATGCAGTTACTGGAAGAACGTGCCTCACTGTGTTTCCCCTGTCTAATACAAAGATCTGTCAATTATCTTCGAACATGAAAGGACATAAAAAGGACATAAAGGAACATCGGATTCATAACAAATCGAGACAAGGACAACCACAAGACTGAAGGGGTGTTTATTTAACGAGGGAGAACACTACGAACACGTATATTCTTGTGCATGCATTGCATGCGACATGGCTACTTCACATTGTTGCATGGGGGAGTTGTGAATGCTTGGTCGTGTCTTGACATGACTGAGTGACCCCATAGCAAGTGACCATCGGGTTTTCTTCAGACCATTTAATCATATGTACAACAGGTGCCCAATGATAACCGACTAAGTGGCTAAGTTTAAATGCCACAAGGTCCGAACACCAATTTGGGAGGCTCAGCCCATCGATTTCCATCTTTGTTGTTTGGCTCAACGATGTTAAATGCTGTTGCCTTGCAAAATCAAGGTCCATCAAACAAAGGTCCTTCATCCAAAAATAAGACAGGTCCATTACCAAAACCATCCATATATGGAATAGTTACTTATGTTAGGGGTATACACAAAGAATTGTATATGTACAACCCATTACAAAACGTTAAACTGTGTCTTGCTATAACGGCTATAACGGCTGCTGTAACTATTCCAATCCCATGGATGGTCAACAAGTTGTGCGGTCCCTCCTCACCCATCGGATCTCTCCAATCACTCCTCCCTCCTCGTGCCCGCCTCCCCGCCCCCTCCCGGCCGAGCGTCGAAAGAAGCACCTTTGAAGCCTGGACAGTTCGCCTGCCCGGCCCAACTCCTCCTGAGCGTTCGGCCGCGTTTTTGCCGCGGTGGCCGCTGTCGCCGTTTCGAACCCGACTCGTTCGAACCGTCGGAGCCCGCGTTCCGCCGTGGCGCGTCGCGACCGGGCGGGTTCAGGCGGTCCGGTCGGGTCCTGCGTCAGCGCAGGACGCACGCAACTGGAAGAGGGAAACAACGGCAACGAGACGTGGACGAAAGAAGCGAACAAATGACTCGTGGACAACGCGAACAACGCGAACAGATGCTTTTGAGTGGATGATTTGGAGTGCTTATTATATATAGCGACTCGAGGAAAATACCATGGCCAACTCGCAAAAGTTCATTTGTAATGCTGGATTTCATGTATACCAGCACCCTCCAACAGGTCACCTCCTGCCACTCTCAAGTCTTCAAAAGCCTACAAAGGAGACCAGTTGGCTGCAGGGTGCTTTGGTGCTGGTATATCCCATTACGAGGGCCCAGTGATGGTTAGCACTATGGTTAGCTTGCAGGCCTTCTCAAAAAGAGTGATCATCTTTGACAGACTGGGACGGTTTACTGGGACGCACGGACCGATGGGACGCAGTCGGACACCAGTTGAATCCACACCTCACGTCCTATTCGACCCAGCGCCGAGTCTTCGATGTGTCCATGTCACCGACGAAGTCTTCCAGCCATAAGGATCCCCTGAAAAACCAACGGTCATCATCCAGCAGCTCCATGGAGTTGGGCGCCGAACGAAACGGAGGAGGTCGGGGTGCCCGGAACATCCACTGACTGGATGGGACTAAAAAGCACCAGTTGGTGACTCATGGATGGTAATGATTATATATGGTATTTGTTGTCTAGTCGTCACAGAATGTTACAGACCAGTCTCAGCCTTAGACTAGAAAATCCAGGCCAAGCATCGCACACCTCATGGAATTGCCTCTTCAAGGCTCTGGCATGCACCGCTCGGACCTCACGTGTGAGCTGAAAACAACCCAGTGTTGGAATTCTGTGGAACGCAGTCTTTGAAACACTTGTCATTGGAGCCTAACAAGAGCATGACAATGAACCATCTTCAAACAAGTCCGCGAGGAATCTACTACCGCACTGCTTGGCTCGTTGTTGCTTTAACAAGCTGCCAAAGACAACCCCCGTAGCTACGGGGGCCTTTAAAAAGGTGTATTTCACCTTTCTCCGCACGTCACGTCCAACAGATTTCTCTGCACTGAACTTCAACGTCCCCAGTCGAGTCCAACTGCCTCTTGTTCGAACCACTCTGCCACTCCCACCTTTTCTTGCATCGATATCTGCTGCAAAAGCTCCACAGCTCCTTAGAGGTGAACGGAACTGACATGAACAGCTCTCACAAGTTGTCGACATGTGCTTTCTCAGATCGGATCTCCCAATCAAAAGAGGTCGACGGTCCCTTTGGGTTAGTCCTGCGATTTCACTGGGGAAAACGTTGAATATCTTTTGAATCGGAAAAGATCTAAGAAGATCCTCCTGATGAGGAGAGCCAGCCAACCCGGGAAACGATCGTTTCTATCCCCAAATTCTCTGAGAGTTCTCTGCTCTTTTCAAGACTCGCTTTTCACGCTGCATGCTGCAACTCCCCGCATGGATGGCAGGGTTTTGACTAGGTTTGGGAGTGCATGGCTGGCCATTGCATGCCAGTGCTGCCCTGCATGGCCTGGGACTCAGACTCAACTATTGGGACTCAACCAGACTCTCAGTGGCCTCCTGTGAGATCTCTCTCCAGCATCATCCAGCTTGTGATAGAAACAGTCCTCTGTGCCGATTAAGTCTGCCTGTGCGTCGCAGCGCGTCTGGCGCACCACACGAGATCGCATGAGACATGGAGCACCACACGCTGAAAGCACGATGCCTGGTAGGTGGACCCTCCCGTGAGATGTGGTGTGAGTATAACACCAGAAGCGGGGTGAGACTCTCGACCGTAATTAGGCCCAGCCGATCAAGCTTGGCTGATCTGGCTGGTTGCCGGTCGCGCACGAGAACGCAGGCCCGTGTCTTGGATGCAAGTCTCAGTCAAGAGAGGTTTCGGCTGAAACTTCTCTGGGCGGAAGCCTTCCAGATGTAGCCAAACTTTCCGTCCCGGAAGGGAACCCTCATTGAGGAATCGCGTGAAGGTGGCCTCTGCAACCAGCCAACCAGAATGCCCAGGCAGTTGCAAAGTCATTTGTTTCAGCACTCGCGACTGAAGGGTTGGGTCCAGGAAACTCCTTTCCTCACGTGAACGAGACTGGAAGTGATTATAGAGTGAGACGCGGGATAAACAATGATAATCACAAATGTAATGGAATGGACGACTTGTTGGACTCCGTCTTAACACGTGAATTGACCATGCTTCTTTTTTCACGGTGGTTCGAAAGCTCTCTACCAGGGCCCCCCAAAAGAGATGTCTAACGTGACAACAAGTGCTATAGATGTCTTGGCGAGTCTCTGTAAACCTCCTGGCTTTTGACCGCACCTTCTCCCATTCGGAGGGTTTCACCAGCTTGCGCAAGCAGGGCATGGTTGATCGCAAGGCGGAAGGGAGGTCGCTGGACGGCTGCTCACCACGCTGAAACCTCACATGTACCTCAGTGACATCCTGCAGCTCCGAGTCAACATCCACGAGCAAGGCCATTTCCCTCAACTCGTCACAGAAACGAAGCTGAGAACTCCTTCCAGTGCTTCCAGAAAGCATCGACCTGGACTCCGCATGCAAGGATCGTGGCTCAACATGGCACTGAGGCAAAAGCACTGAAGGCACTGCATCGTCCGCGGCTTCTGGTTGCGGCCGCGACTCAGGATCTTCTTTGAATGCAATGAGATGGTAAGGATCCTGGGCGCCAAAAAGACCTATTTCCAGGGCAAGATCTGCACTGTGCAGCGGTGAGTCTGAGATTCCAAGGAGACAACAGCCAACAGCGGTCCCGATTTGAACCGAACAGAATGTCGACCTACATTTCATGACTCGACTCGAAACCAAACAAATTGATCTCCAACCAATTAATTGATATCCCGTTAAAAAAAAGGTATTGAATCTACTGTTTCTGCTATTGTTTCGTACTATACTGCAATACTACAATCCTGCGTGTGTTCACTTTCTTTGACACCCCAACGCCTGGAACAGGCACATGGTAAATATCCGCGGCAACCCGTATGCCTGCAGAGTCACGAAAAGACACCCGCAAGCACAGCGGAGGAGCACTGTCTTCAGTGTCTGGTGCCTGATAGATATCCTTTGATGCGTGATCACAGACTTCAACAAAGCAATGTCTTGAATCAATGGACCAATCAGGCTGATCGTGGCTGATGGGCTTTGCATATCTTTTTTTTATGCCTTATCTTCGGACCCCGAAGATAACTCTTCTTGGATGTGAAGAAGCTGCACACCATGCATTCCTTCCCAAAATGGGTGTTATGTAAACAAATGTAAACCATGGGGTACCAGATTCTTCAAAGTGACCATTCACAGGCCTAAGTGCCTCAAACCAGGGATCAAAAGGTCACTTGGAATAACCAGGTACAGGTAAACACAAAAGAAACGTGTGGTCATGCAGCTACAAGTGAGCCTTAACCACAAAGCCGGGGTCACGATCAATCACAAACCAAGGCAAACCCACATATTCTGCGGGACGCAGCCCAGCATCATTTGAGGCCTCAATAAACTTACGAAAGCGAGTCAGCTGCTCGTCATCAACCAGCAGGTGTTCGAAGGACTTGCCTTTGAGACTCACATCCGTGAGTATGAGATGTCTCAAGCATTGGCTTTCCTGGTCCACATTCATCTGGCTGTCCAAGAGCACATCGCCATCACAAACACCTGGATGAAAGAATGAGGGGAAAACACTGGAAACATGTGTAGGCGGGAACGGATTACTCATGACTGCACTGAAACTGAGCATCTTACCCCCTGACATAGACACATTATAAAATGACAGTCGGCACCACTCTACTAAGCTAACATGGTTTAAGCCTCAGGACCACCCCACCACAAGCAACATGACTATCACCAGGGTAGAACTGTAGACTTCGAGTGCTCCCGACATGGCTCTGTCAAATGTTTCTGCTTTCGTCCCAGCTCTCAAGACTATTCCCACCTCTCAAGACCCGCCGGAAGCTCGAAAGCAAGGACTCGGCATCTGCTGTGTCCAGCTGTGCATAGATGCGCCCGCGAAGGCCCATATCGATGAACATAGAGGAAGCAATGGTTATCACCAAAATGAAGATTTGCACAAATGTGAAGGCTACCACTTGCCTCCAGAAATCGTCCTCCTCCGTCACACAAACATGTAGAAAGACCTCAACAACGGTGTAAAGCACTTGGAAAGGGATGGTCATCTTAGGATCCAAATGTACCAGCACCAGGCAAAAGCGCGTCGCTGAGTGAATACCTTGCTTCGTGAATCGAACCCAAGGGTCTGACCAAGCCGTAGAGACGATGCACATGAGTGTGCTCATGTGCGAAAAAAGGGCGATGAACTTGAGTTGCCGCCTGAGACGATGCACTGTCCGGCAGATGGAGTTGCTTGCAAGCTGGGAGATCCGAAACAGGACTCTTAAGTTGAGGATTGAGTCAACTACGCGTCTACAGGGCTGGTATACAGGTCCTTATATATGCGTTTCATGATCCGGATACCGCGCGCATCTCCACCGATCTCCGTGAGGCCACGGATTGACCCGATCTCGGATGGGGCGACAAGATGTCAAGGGATGGGAACCTGCCAAGAGATCGAATTTTGCACCCTCACCAATTGACCTCGTGAAAGCCAAGTGTGTGGGCCAAGTAGACCTTGGACCTCTCTAGAGGGCCTCAAGTAGAGAAACTAAACCAACATCTACGGAGCAAAACAAACACAAAACAATGCGAAGCTTCAAGAGACCCGATCCACATACCTTCTGAGAAGGTAATTGGAGACTATTTATGTAGGCTTGGAGGGCTTCACCTTACGTGCTGTCTCCGGATCCGACCAATGAACACAAACGCTTGATGCTTCCGGCTTCCACTACTTGACCCGAACCCGCTGAGTGCGTCCAGACTGCGGGGTGAGTTCCAAATGATGCGGTGTGATCACTGTGAAGAACGCGTAGCACACCAAACCACAAATAGCCCAGGTCAAGGAGTCAATACCAGGGGTTGTCCAGGCTTGGTAAAGCAGGAGAAACCAGAGTGGGAAACACACATGAAGAAAGCACCGGCTGAATAACTTGAAGTGTTTCTTGCGAAGCTGAGCCATCTCTTCCTGTGGCAGGAGAAAGCGTTCAGAGAAGTTCAGAGGTCAAAACCTGCGCTGGTTGGATGGGATGACAATCATGGTCCACTCCAAAACACTCCACAACACTGGAAAGGATCAGGCCCTTTTTGGGGCTCCTGGCCTACCTCCTGAAGTTAGGTGGTTGGGGTGGGTTCGAGAGGTCTAACCACCGAACCTGAGGATATGCTTGGATCCCTAGGGACCAGGGAGGAACCTTCCTGTGATCTTTGGCAGCTGATGGTGTTTTCTGCATGAACCAGGTTCTCAACCTCTCCTCGACCCTGTTGTTTTTCGGGCAAACCAGAGAATCATCAGCTGATTCCCTCCGCTCGCGAAACCATTGTTGCAAGTCCGCCAAATCATTCGCCGCCAGCCGCCGCCAATGGAGCGGCGCCAAAACAAACACTACGATGACGATCCCAAACATTGCCCATGTTTCCATGGCAAACATTGCGAGGCCGCCCTAACACGCCCCATCCGAATAAATCGATGTTCAAGAAGTTGTGTTTGTCATTATGCCACTTTTGCTGCTGTCATTTGTCATGCGCACAAAACAAATAGTTGTTGATTTCATCATGCGCGCTGTCACTGCCGTCAGTTTATCATGCGCTCGTGTCCCGGTCTTTTGCTCGGTGGGTGGGTGCACCCACGCAAGTCTGAAGAGAGCGTGGTCAAGAACCCCCTTGATCATGATTCCCGACAGCAAAACCATTGGTGTTTATCTTTTCCTCCTCATGATCCAACTGCAGAACACGGCTTTTGGTTTGCATGAACCCGTCTTATACAAAAGTGCATCTAAACGCATTCCCAAATTGAATCCAAAAACACAATCATTTACCAGCACCCTCCAACAGGCTGTTAGTTGAGGGTTGTTGGACCCTAACAGGTCTCAATTGGTGACCTGTCGGAGGGTCCTGGTACAGGTATATACCGACCTGTCTTGCCAAACTCTCCATTTTCAGCCAAAGCACGAGCATCACTCAGGACGCTGCCTCCAGCGTCTTCTTTCAACCAACCCCTGACCTGGGTGGCGAGCCGGGGTACACTTGGTGGACATCAAATCAGCAGGGCAAGAAGGAGGCATCGTCATACGCCCAAACACCCTATGTATGGCACACCTAAACACATTGGGGGCCTTTGTGAAGACATTAGTAGAAATTAAGGACTTTGTTTGAAAAAGGCGCACGGTCCATGTGGCCACAATTTGGCAGAAGCAGCCAAGGTAGTGCCTTCTGCTGCCCCATGTCTAGACATGAAAGGTCCAACAAATGTTGGGAGGCTGCGACATGCATGGGATACGTCCACTCTGAAAGTGGGAGCACTCCTCAAGTGCAATATTTGGTTTGGAACCAGGTCAGTGGAATCAAAGCGCCAATCTCATTGGTTGACATACAATGATTGAAGCGTCAATGCCATCACCTGAACCCAGTGCCACGCTGTGAAGCCAAACGACGAGTCTCTGTGGTGACTCGTGACCGGCTGACGTCACCGTCGGACCGCGTCGAGACAACAGGGCTGGCATCGCCTTCGACCGGAGCAAGGACGTTACGACCGGTGGAGGCCATCGCGACCGGTCGAAGCTACGGACGCTCCGTCCCGGACGCTCCCTACGCGGTCCCGGCGTCCGGCCGGGCCGAGGCGGCGCGGGGTCGCCCTGCGCGGGTCGGTCCGGTGCACCAAGGAGCTGTTCCTCTGGCATCCGTACGTGTCATCCTGGGATCAGCGACTAGCAGGTCTTGGGCCAGGCGGGTCTCCAGGAGGCAACCTGAGCGCTCACAGCTGGAATCCCCTCCGTTGGGACTAGAAGAGTTGCCAGGCTTGGCTTGGCTTGGGAGGATTTGGTGTTGGTACTGGCTACACGCCACAGGCTACCGACTTGAGGCACACTGGATGGTATGGGTGTTTGCATTGTACACCGCCTAAGTCGAACCTGTATACTATGTCAGCTTCTCTTGATTCGACTCCGGCGAACAGGCGACAGGGGCGCCCAACAAGGCTGTTCCAGTCGTTGCAAGCCTCTGCACTACATCCAAGTCGAGGCTTGTCTGTGTACACTTAACTTCATCTTCACGTCATAACACCTAGCACTGCTTGTTCAGGCCATCCCGGCTGTTCAGATGGCTGAGGCCATCTTCTCTGGAAGCCCAGTCACGACGCAGGCGCCAGTAGAAGAACTCCTGGGATATCGCATGACCCATGGCACTTCAGAAGATTTCAGAAGTCATTTCATGGTTAAAAAGGCCCCTGATAGTGTACAAATGCATTCCGTATCCGCATCTATCCCCTCAAACAATCTCCTGCCTCGGTTGACTATCTGGACTGACGACACTGAACCGCCTATATTTGTATCTATATCTATTTGTGGTTTCCACAGGGTCAGTGTCGTTCCAAAGGCTTGGGTCGTTCTGAATCCTTTCGTTCTCTTATAGGCACTCGGCACGGATCTTCACCCCCGTCCTCTCGTCTTCCGCTTCGTTCCCACGTGGTGTCCACGGAACCGAACCGGAAGGAGTCAGCACGTGCAGGACCGGTACCCCGAGGGTCCGGCCAGGATCGAAAAGCCCCACCGGCAAAACACGCGGCAAGCGGAGGCTAGGCTGGCAAGCGGTTCCACCAAATGGCCACGAGTTTGGGTGAACATCGATAGCTGCTGGTTGCACCACACCAGCAATCCTCTACGTACCATCAGCCGGCGCATCGGCGCATCTTTCCAGCAACACCGCCGGTTTCGAAAGCAATTCCGCCGGAGAGCCCAGTCAGGTGATGGTTCCAAGTAGTTGTTTGGGGTGGGAGGTTGAACTCCACGGAGGTCTTTCTGCGGAGGTTCTGACTCCTTAATGATGTTCATCGAATCATTGTCATTGTATATCCTTACATATATGGTTAACATAATACAGTGTTGAAACTTTGATAGATCACAATTAATTATAGAGAAACATCCTGCACCAACAAGTTGTTGCTTTACAGCAAAGCCAGTCAGTTCTCCAGTGATCCAGTCTTTCATTCATGATTCTCATCTTGGATTCTAAAGAAAAGGGAACTGGAGACATCCGCGCTTCCTGCTTCAAAAAATCCACCGATCACTCCTCCACCCAATCCATGGCAAAACAGCCCGTTGGGCGCCCTCCAGTCTGCCAGAATCCTATTCCATCTGCCCGAAAGCTGAAAAAAACAGAATCTGCTCCAAGGCTCCCTACTCCTGCTCCACTGGAGTTCTTCCCTCACCACACCGACTGCCTTCATACGCCCAGCACGGTCGTGCAAGTCTGCAAACTCACAGGCCACCTGACCGCCGCGGCGTCAGCTGACAACGGCGTCGGGTCGACCAGGTCGCTGACCGGAGACACCGGAGACCGGGTCCACCCAGGGGCGTGAAGCACGGTTCAAACAAGAAGAAGAAGAACAAGAAGAAAAACAAGAGAAGAAGAAGAAGAAGAAGAAGAACACCGATGGGTCAATAATAAGAAGAAGAACACCGATGGGTGTCCAATTTCCCGCACGGAGAAATGAGAATTGGGCGAAACCTCATTGAGCTCACTGAGCGAGCTCACGACCTCAACGAGTCCATGATTTGGACCAAGCCCGCAGATCTGCACGAAGCATCACGAACCTGCCTTCTCAGAGAGGCTTATGAATTATATCCCTAGGGCCCTAGGGCTCCAAGTACCTTGTGGGAAGGTGTTTGGGGTTGGTTTAGAGTCCAGTCATACCTTCTGAAAAGGTACATGGTAAAAAAAAAATGATTACACTCCTTGGATCTCCTTGGAATCGGCCATTGTCCACTTCCGTATATTTCGGATCCTAAGATCCTCCCAACTACGTACATACCGTTCTCCTGATGTTCATGGTGACAAAACATCAGTCCCCTCTCTTGGGTTTTTTTCATGCACAGTGCATCCACCCACGCGCAGCTTCTGCACGATGCTTCTTGCTATACGAAGGCTGGGAGGTCCCAAGACCAGTCGATGGATGACTCAAACCCTGGGCCTGGACAGAAAAATCACGCGTGAATGTATACAGATCAAGGGACCAAGTCGCTTCCGGATTCCTGTGTTTGAAGTCTGAATCATGAAAAGCAACAATCACTGCGAACGGATGGAAAGGTGTGCCCTGGCCCCGTTCTAGCCCTTAGTTCAACATGAAGCTCGCGCGCTAAAGCTCCTTTTTACCTGGTTGGGCACTTGAGCCAAAAGTATGTGGCATGTACCTGTATAGCGACTATACTGGGACCTCATCCCTATTGACACCCCCCCACATCCGTACTTCGACGGGGAAGGGAGATGAGTGGATGTAAAAACCGGAGAACGAATCGTGTTCTCAAAAGTGTATTGGAGGTCAACCAGTATGTCCTATTGAATTGAATTAGCAAAAGATTTTGCATTCGCTTGAAAGTTGGATCAAACAGGTAATGGAGCTACAAGCGGAAAACGTGCACCTACCTATGGTATCATGCGATTGCCAACGGTGTGAAACACAATCCTCTCTCACTCCCATGATGCCAAAACGGTCATCATGAATTACCCAAGATCCCTCAGTACTTGAAGTACCGGAAGTGGCATGTCGGTATGACCCCAATGCTCAACCATTTGTGAGTTGTCGCATGTAGTCAGCGCCGACAAAGCCAATGTAGTCCTTGATGAGCTCAACGTTCCTTGGGTTTCCCGCTCGGATCTGCTCCTCGAAGGACTTCAATTTCTGTGCTTGAATAGCGGATACCTCTATGCCATAATAGCGGCATGCAACGAGGATCTCCTACGTGACATTCTTCCTCTCCGATTTGATGGCGGGGCTAATGTCGATGAACTTGTATGGAGCGGCACTTTCGTCATCTGGTTTCTGGTAGTAACTATACCGGCTCGCTCCGAAGGTCTTCCTGATCAAGCGTCTGATGAAATTTGAGATGAATGCCAGTTTCTCGATGATCTCATCCTGGGTCTCAGACTTTCGAGCCTTTGGATCACTCATGTTACGCCGAGTGCTGCCGACCTCTTTGAGGTACTTGTGGCTAAGCCCGCAGCGGATTGCAGTGATCATCATCGGGCGAACAACGTGGGCGTGGAATTCATAGATCTGCCACGCTTCTGCTGCATACACGTCGTCGGTCCATCTGCTCATGCCTACGACCTCGGCTCTCTGGAGACGTCTTGGAAACCCAGTATCCGGATCATTCGGTACTATCGGCCATCTATTGTGCGGAGTGTCATGCCGCTGTCCATCGTCGAACATTCGCAGTACATCTTCACGACTTTCAAAGCAGTTGATGTCGAACGTTGCGTTGGCCAAGCTCTTGATCAACTTCATCAACCTCAGATCAAATTGCTGTGTGACGGCAAAGTTGTGGTCGATGGGGATCGCAGCTTCTTGCGGCAATTCGTCAATTGCGAAGGGGAAAGGCTGCGGAAGTTCATTCCCATATCCATCTTGAGGGACCTCCCGATATTCGGGTTCGCCTTCAGCTTCGTCCGGTCGTTCCTTCAAAATGATAGGAACTTCCTCCTCTTCCTCTCCTTCGGATTCCTCGATCTCAATGACCTCTTCGGCTGTCTTGCGTGCGTTCTTGATGACTTCATCGATGTTTGCACCTGCAGCAGAAGTTGTTTCACCGGAAGAACTGGCTGGGACATCTTTCGGAGGTGACCGTTGATTGCGGTCCCTTGTCTCCTTGGGTACCACATGCGTGAGCTTCCCATTCGCGATCAAAACCGCTACGCAGTGCGGACATATCGTCAATCGCACATCGACTTCGCCAAGACAGTTAGGACACGGTCTTGAGTCATAGTCTTTCATTGCTCGGCGGTACACGATCTCCTCAAAGATTTCCTGCCACTCGGTGCTATCATATTCTGGGTAGACACCACTCTCCTCGATCATACCCAACAGCTTTGAGATTTTGGCGTCGTCCTCGGAGTAGGTATCGTCCTGAACCTCAACCGCTAAACTCTCAAGCTTTTGAAAGCGTGGAATCATGATCGGGTTTCCGTATTTGGACTCCAGAACAAGGTAGCTTCCAGGGTCGGGTTCTCCATTGAGTAACCGGATCCATTCGATCTCCTCAGGCTGTCCGGGTTCCGCATTGTCGCATTGCAACCATGCCCCTTTAACCTCATCGAAGGGAACGACGTTCTCAACCAATAGAGAGCCAGTCGCTGAGATGAGAAGTCCGTACTCCTGCAGCTTCCACACCGGAATGTAGAGAACCACCGGGCGATCACTCAATGCGACCTTACGACCCAGCCAAGGTTTTCCCTTGTAGCCCTGCTCCCAGGCCCATGGCGGAAAACATGTGAAGTGGATAGAATCCCTTCCCGATGAACCGAGACCTCCTGGCACTAGCCCTCGTCGCATGATTGAAGTCAGCGCTCCGAGATTGGTAGCGTGAAATGCAGTCACCATAGATAGGGCCATGTCGTTGGTCATTCTCGATCCAATGTGGTCGATGTTAATGGTAACGTCATAACCTCCGCCGTCCGTTGAGTGTGCCGAGGTTGCTCTTACGGCCACGGGAAAGCACCATCCATCGCTATGGTGGAGTCTTCCTTTAGAGATTCCCATGTCCTTGAGTTCGTCAATCCATTCCTTCTCCATCGGGTCATCAGGCTCATTGAGTTCATCAGGGTGAACGCGGACTGCCAACATTTGGAATCTGATCCTCTTGGTTATGCGGAAACACTCATAGTTCTGGTCGAAGTACTTCTCCAAACGCGCCTTCTTGGTCACGATATCTATGTTGCCATAGTGATAACCGTCTTCCCAAACTGCATTATCACCTAACAGGTCTTCCCATGACACCCATGCGCCTTCATCGCATTTGATTGGTGCGAGTCTTCCTCCTGTTTTGAACTGGCGTCCAATTCGATGTCTCAACTTCGCTCCCAATCGACGACTCAGGGCCTGGCTCGCTTGGCTGTATTCAGGTACTCGACAGTCTGGAGTCGGATACTTGTGATTGCCGTAGTCGGAGTTCTTTGCAGCGAAAGTGACTCCGTTGATCGGTACTAGTTCAACTTTCCCGACCATCGTCATGGGGTCGATCGGCTTGTATCCCTTCTCCCTCCGTGTTGGTAGGGGATAGAAGTGATGACATGCCTTTGGCGTGAGGGAACTGGAGTGCACAAATGCCTTCTCTACAAATTCGTACACTACTTTCATATCCCTAGGGCCTGCTTCCGCAAGCTTCCGCCCATTGTAGGAATGTGGTCCTCCTTCGACTCCATCAGCACTTTCGATCAAGGTGAATCCGTCATGGTCGAACATTGTCACGACTCTTGCTTTTAACATTTCTTTACGCTTGAACTCGCTGTCGACCTTCCTTTCCGGTGTAGGCGATGCTCTCTGCTTCTTCTTCTTAGGTTCCTCGGTTGGATGTCCAGATGGTACATCGTCGGGCGCAACCTCTCCCTTCACTCTCTTCTTCCAATCACTCAATACCGAGGTGACTGAAGGCGAAGATGAAAGGGTCTTCTTGCAACTGAGAGTTGTATGTCCCGACTCCATGCAGTGGATGCAGAATTCTGCCTGCCCGATCTTCCTCTCAAATTCGTCGATGGCTTGCAGTATTGATGTCTTCGGGTCGGACATGTCAACATCTTGCTCCTCCTTCTCCTGTCCACATTCCGTCTCCATATCGACACCTTCGGCCTCGGGCTGGTCAGTGGTTCCCTGTTCTGGTTCTTTCCCGATTTCGAAGAAGTGGTCGATGTCGAATTCAGGAGGCGGCATGGTCCTCATGCGCACGAGAATCAGCGCCACGTTTGCCGCCTCATCAGAGTGCGGGTCCATGGTTCTAATCATCGATCGCTTTCGGTTCTCATACGTTGTCCTGTCGTACAGCGATGCAGTGACGCGTTTGATGGATTCCTCTAATCCCGTCCTCAAAGCTTCGATGTCACCCCATCCTCTGAACAGGTGTCTGAAGAGTTGAGCAATTTCGAACATGCCCAGCAACGCCTCCACCATGTCACCTACCCGTTCCTCTGTGGGATCATCTCCGAATATAGTGCGGAATACATCGGGTTCCAGTATGGTCTTGAGGTATTTGGTGTAGCATACGTTGCCAAGGTCATAGGATCCCTGGTAGTACTTGGCGTTGCCGATTACCTGCTTTTCCACATGGATGCTGGGTCCTCTCCTCGTTTTGAAGAAGTTCTCCGTCATTGTTGATGACAACCTGATCCCCCCCGAAGAACGAAATCTCCTTCTGGAAACCTGGATTCTCATTGAAGATGATCATCGCCTCGTGTAAAAACTTCATCAAGTCATCGTGCGGGTTCATCTCTGAGATTGCGATGGTGGGAGAAGATACCGTTTGTCCCATGCCGAAGTTGTGAAGCAATCGAGCACATGCATGAAATCGCTTCTGGACGTAGTCTTCTGCGGACATCCCACGGCATCTGTTTGCTGCTCCGTTGATGCATTCCGCATAGCAATCGTCCTTCAGATCGGAGTCTATGGGATGGCAGACCAGACAGTAATCGCAGCAAATTTCCTCACCCTCCTTAAAGTCATCAATGACGTACCACCTTTGAGTCCTTGAGTATATTGGTTCTGGCTGAAGGACTCCCCAGTACTCATCCATCCATGGCATCTTGTTCTCTCTCCTTACCTTCTCCCTCTTCCTCCTCTCAGACTCATTCTCACCTGAAGGCTCCGCAGTGGACTGATAAGCATGGCTTCCTCTCACGGAATCTCCGAACAAGTACTGATACAACCTCTCTTTGTCCTGCAACACGTGTTCCAAGTTGGGATCGTGGAGGCTATTCGCTTCGGTCAAGGGATCCGGTGCCATAAAGCAAGAAGCGAGCATCTTTTCTCTGAACAAGTACTTTTCCATGACAGCGTGGACCAAAGAGGTTCCAGACTTCATAGAGTAGGGGTGACCGTTTCCGGCAACCGAAATGGCTCGCCAGAATCTATCCGACGTTGTGGACATCATGCCATTCAGCGACAGCTCGTCCTTGATCGTGTTGGCTATCTTACCGAACGAACCGACGGCATGGTGAAACTCCACGTCTGCGCAAATCCTCACGAAGGTAGGTAGTTGGCAGCATGCGTCAAGCTTGACGATCACATCCATGAGTCTTGGAACGAAGTCCGTGGGAACAATCACAGTCTTGTATGTCCCCTTCTCGCCCGCAGTCACTAGATTGCTCAACGACAACCACACATGGATGGAGGTGGGTTCATGGCGTTTGACATCATCAATTCGATCACGAACGAAGTTGATGAAACCATATGGATCCGTCGTCACACCTTTCTTGTATTCAGGCGTACAAGACATGTTGATGACCTTATCCCATCCAAGTGACAATAAGCTCTGGGCGAACACTGTCTGTTTTCCGGAATTCGATTTGGTAATGTATTCGAAGTCAGACATCAGAATCACCTTACTGGTCTTCATGGCGCCGATGAACTCACAGTGCACACTCCCACCGTCGATGGTGCGAGACGCTGGCTGACACGTGACACTTGGGATGAAGCCCTTCAATGTTTCACGCATCCTTAGCTCCAATTCCGCTTCGTCACTCACCTTGGCTTCCATTGGGTAACAAAGGTTGTATAGCGTTCTCGGAGATGGTAGTCCTCCAGCAAGTGACACTTGTGTTGAGTCGTAGATGTTGGTATATTGAGCGAACCAATGGGCGTCTTCTTTGTGGTAGTTCCGATCGATCACCGTCTCTTGGTACCCCCCCATGCCAGAACATCAAATACGACGTCAACCTTCGTAAGTACTGCAACCATGTCATCTGTCCGTTAACGGTACAGGGACCTTCTACGATGTGCCCGGATGGCACCTGATTGGTGCTGACCATTGCGTAGACCTTCATGTCTCGCGAAAAATAGTCTTTCCCAAATACGTAGTGCTTGGATGACCCCATCGGAAACGGCATTCTAAACCATGTAGTGACTGAGATGTCCCTTGATGCCGCACCGGTGGATTCTGATCCACCTGTCCTTCCCCACCGCTTGGAGGACGCCGGCCCATGTCCAGTTGAACTGTCGGAAGGACGCTCCGAAAAGTTCTGCTGTTCAAATGACGACGACGGTGGAGGAGGTCTTGGTGCGCGAGGCATTGGTTTGGCCCTCGGCCTAACAAAGTCACCGTAGATCTGAAGCGGCGGGCACCACTGTGGCCTATGAGCAACGTCAGGGGGCTCAGGGCCTTCACTTTCCACCATGTCCCAAAATGGTAACGAGGGGATAACTTTGTCCTCGATTTTCTTTTTCATCTCCTCGATGTATTCGGTGTAGGATTTGAAGGCGCTGCTCCGCCGGTTGTACTCATTTTGCCTTCCGCTCTCCGCCGCAGCTGCGTTGTACTGAACTCGAAACATTGTGGGTTCAACCGGGATCCACTCATTGATCATCGGCATGACCTTTTCCCTCATGAATCTGAGCTCTTCTGGTATTATCAGGGCTACCGGAGGCTTGCAGTTGTCAAGGTATTGTACCATAACACTCATGGAGCCTAGAAAGGTCTCCATATGGTTCTGAGCCGCCGACCTGTATTTTGGCAACCCTCTCTTCCTGGCAATCAGGTCCTCGAGCACATCGATCACGTGGATCTTGTCCAACGCGTTGTCCGAGTTGTGGACCCTTATTGCCAGTGCCATGTTGCGGACTTCTCTGTTCACCGTCTCTATCAGCTCTTGCACCTTCTCCTTCGCGTTTCGACTGGTGAGTTTGTCAGAGGTGTGATAGAAGATCGAGCTGAAGATCGTGTAGTAACTCTCGAGGCGGGTGGCATAGACGTGATCCGACGGATCCGCGGCTTCACGCATGTTCATGCTCTCATTGGCCGACCCGGACAGGTTCCTCCATTGCTGGTAGGCAACCATAGTGTCACTGAGCCTGCCGCTGTTGATGAAATCGCGGACGTCGTCCCATAAGTCATCGATCGCCCCAATCTCCTCAGGCTCCACGAGGTAGCGAGAAAGGTTGCTGAAAACCCCACTCGCATCGTTCCCGAAGCGCCCCTTAATGGTGGCCATGGATAGCTTATAGCGTCTCGCCAAGTCGCCAGTTTTCTCTTTCTTCTCTTCCTCGTTCATATAGCCCACTAACTTCTTCAGTGAAGCGGTCAAGAATTTGGTGTCATCGGATTTTGTCCTGGACATTGCATAGTTGATGGACAACGGGACGAGCGGAGGAATGCCGACGGCAATCCATGCTTCAACCACATCCAACCCATGCGTACTCCTTGACATCCTTGGAGGTAGGGTGATCTGCCCTCTCTCCTTCATCTCAACCAGGCCATCGAGGATCTTGATGATGAAAGTCGGGTAGCCGCTCGTGTTGCTGTTATAGTTCATGACACCACCAACAGAAGCCATAGCCACGTCGCTGAAGCGTACGGGTGAAGCAGTGCTGTGGTCACACAAACAAACACAACATGCCTGAAAATCATGAATGCCATGTGGTTCGATCCGTCGTGCGTGTGAGATTTGTGTCCCATGCGCATCACATGTGTATACAGTTTCGTTTGATGTTGCATCACACACTGATCGCTCGTTGAAGGAACTACCCAAGGCTCGAATCATAAGGCACGGAACGGCATGCATCATCTTCTCAGACTTCTGGAATTCAGCGATTCTCTTGATCACGGTCTTCAGGATGATGCCGACTATCTTCTTATTATATAATTGAGTAGTCTTAGTGTATTTACCTGCACAATCTCTATGGCTATGGCTCTTGTCACATGTTCTGCTGAGCTGGTTGCCAAACTCAAGATTCCATGATACAATCTTCCAAGGTTTCTTGATGAGTTTCTTGTCGGAATGCGAATCGTTGAACTCAGCACCTAACCCGTACATACATCCATCAAACACATGACAGTCGCAATCAGTGCCGCTCAACAAACGTTGAACCCTTTGATCTTTCCAGTAGGCACAGTATCTTGGTAGTTCAAACAGTGCGGCGGCTCCGATCCTCAAAACACGAACCATAACAGTTTCAAAACGTTCCCAAAGGTCCCAGTATAGCGCTCGTTTAAGCTCTATAGATTTAGCTATCGCATCGCTGACTTTAGCGTTGTATCTCGACCATGCCGATCCGCCTGTGCAGGGTCCTGCAAACATTACTGCATCCTTCTCCGAACGTACTGCTGCAAGCGCACGTGCAAGCCCGTATGGTGAAGTGAGGTCATCGCTCTGAGATACAGTGACGATGGTGCAATCGTGTTTCGCCGCTAAATGGGTGAAGTGATTGCATTCCTCTGAACACAGTAGGATGAGTGCGGGTTCTTTACCTATATCGTACAGATCGATTACCATCTGCTCGTCGCGGGCGGCTAGGTTGTCATCTTCTTCGCACAACACGAACTGGTACCGATATGCGATCTCCCCATCATGACGTCTCAAGTTGACATCAACTATTCTGTGCTCTTTACTCTCCTCGCTCTTGGCTTTGCTAACGGAGACGAACGTTGGGACAATGATATCCTTCAGTGGGATCGTTTTCATACGCTTTGGGGTGCTGCATAACGCTATTGCAGCCGATTTAGCTTCCTCGTTTTCCGATTCAGCGTCGTTTCCCCTAAGGGTAAACACAGTCTTGCCTATCCATCGGAGGTGCGTTTTGGTATGCGTACCTCCACCTGAGTGTCGCCAATAGTCCTTGACACAATCCTCAAAATCTGATGACTCGAACTGACTTCCTTGACGGTAAGTCATCCTATCGTCTTTGATCCGTGACATGTCGACTGGACAAGATGGCGCGTCACCCGGGCAGAACGCCTTTCTCCTAGGAGACGAGTGTATTCTTGTTAGCGTTTTAGCTTCTTCGTCTACCTCCCAATGATCGTGAACTGAGTGCTCTTGCTCTTCAGGATCCGGAACAAAATTGTCGAAAATCATCGAAGACCCCCCAGACCCCCCATTCCCCCCATGCACAAGGCGTGTCAGGGCGTTGAGCACATGTAAGGCAGAGGTCGAGCAGTGATGAATCGACAAGTACAAGGACGAATCACGGAGAGTCTGTTGCAACTCGCGACATTGTACAAGCGGACGCAAGCTAAACAAAAGACGTGGAAGGATCGCAGCGTTGAAATGACCAGACGCAGGAGCGGACGCTTCGGGTAACGGAGAAGACAAAGGATGAAACTGAAAGAACGCACGTTCTACCCAGCGGTCAAACCGAACGGGTTCTAAGTTAGGGTCGACCTTGTCCTCGATCTGTTGCCATTGCGCGTCCTGCAAGATCCAAGTGCTGCGAAGGTATGCCATATCAGGGGGAGCCCGTGGTGGACGCAGCCTGTACAGCTTGGGAGTACGAACCATAACGTAGGGGTCGTATCCAGGGATCTCTTGCAGTCCCTCTTTGCTCGAAAGTCCCGGCTGATACAGTTGTGGCGGGACAACCGGAATGGTGGTGTAAGGATATGTTGGCACCTTACTGTGACGGTCTTTCTGGAGCTGCTTGGCGTAAGACAACCCATCGTGAGTTGGCTTCATCAAGTCGAGCAATGCTTGGCTGCGCAGACCATCGTCGCTCAGTATATTGATCAGCATGCACGCATGTTTCCATGAGTTGGCATCATCGAACCCTTTAGTGTGGATATCGGCAGCCATACGAGCAGTAACCTCATATACGAGCAACAGATAGTCACGCTTGAACATCTCATACAACCAAGTGATGGAAACACCATGAGTTCGCTCCATGTGACGCATCGTGGGGTTCCTCCCACTCCTCATAACATTGATCATTGCTTGATTATCGTCATAAAAGACTATTCGTGGTGGCGTCCTCATCAAAGTCTCCCATGCACTGATGCTTGGGATTCCAGGTGTCCTCAATGCGTAATCCGCCGCGACAATCTCAGCCTCCGGGGTGGAGTGGCTAACGCACCCTTGACGTTTGCTACCTCCTGCCAACGGGAAACGAGTTCGCTTGCCTTGGACATGCATGTGTGCACCGGAAGTAGACTTCAACGATTGACCACATCCTGCGTAGTCCGCATCTGCGAATAGGGCTAACGACAGGTCTGCTTTGGAATCACCGACCCAACCTATCATTTTCTGATCGGCTGAATGATGCACGTAACACATCAGGTGGTGCAATTTAGCATCATCGGCAACTGTCCATTTTGTCACATTACGAGCCAGCACATTGATGGCCCTTAACAGGTCGAAACGCGCTATTCTAGCAGCGTACAACAGTTTCATTAGGAGACTAGCAGCATGAGGCGCTAGGGTACCACGAGGTTGCTCCTTCGTATCAGACTTGACGTCATCGTCTGTTGACCTGGCCTTGGAAGCTGCCTGGTCAGGCGAGAAGCAAGTACCACACCATGTGCATGTGACAGCAAGTCCCTTTTGGGTACTGCATGGTGCTCTCGATGGATGATCCTTTGTGACATCCGGTAACATCGGCGTTGCAACTTTCTTCAATACTGTGTCCTTACCTACTATGTCGAGGTATTTGACCACGCTCATTTTGAGCAGAGCGCTCATATCATATGTCATTGTAGTAACTTTGGAACCATCGGCCAATTTATCTTCGCCTTTCGACAAAACACATCCTAAATACAACCCGACCTCGGTTTCCGGTTCAATGCGCAGCTTGGAGCGGAGTAGGTCCCAACCTTTCTTCAAGTTCTCCTTGGGCCCTGCCAACTTCAAGTCGTCCACATATATCACTAACAGCAAGTCTAGCTTTTCGTGGTAATACATCGACGGCCATTCTGGTCCGACGGGTTTGAACCCCAATGCACGTACAGATTCGTCGCAATGTTGTTCCCACATCGTTCCAGAGTCTGGATGTCCGTATAATGCTTTGTTCACACGACACATAGGACGTTTGAGACCCCTTCTGGTGATCTCCTCTTGCAAGTGCTTGTGCCATGCTTCCCACGGGAGTTCAGCCCAACATGGTACACCGCCCAATAATGCTTGGATATATGCTCGAATGGCGTCTGCCACCTGCACATCATTACCTTCCAGGCAACCGTAGAAATCGGCCCATCGAGCAGCTTCGAATGTAGCTGGAGAGTTTCCAAGGTCTTGGAACAGCGCTGCCTCGAAGTTCTGGTTCTTCACCTGATCTCCGAGTAGAACCCCTCGCCCTTTGAACTTCCTCTTCGGGTCATCGTCAGGCAGTTGGTAGTTCTTTTCCACACATATTCCATGTACTCTTGCTAAGTGAACTTCTTCCCCTTTCTTCTTGGAGGTTGCCACTATCTCATCATATTCTCTCAGCCACGACCCGTCGAATGTTTCCTCATCCCAGAGTCCGCCCCACTCATCCAACATAGATTGCATTGCCTTCTTATTGGACAAGATCTCAGCACGGCTCACAGGTCTTGATACCACAGCGTTGAACAACCTATTGCCCATAAGTTTTGGGCGATGTTGCGTATCACGCACTACACATGGCATCGTCGGAAATGGTTCATCAACTATATCGTTGTCAATGGGATCACCAGTGATGCAACAACATATCTGACCGTTCAGTGGATTGTAGACGTTCTCCGTCTTCCAAGCCGCCATAGCAAGATTGTCATCGCTGTCCTCCCACATGGCACTCTCGTCCCAATCGGTGAGGAATTCTTCATCACTGGGGACACACGTGGACTCGGATGTAAAGGATTTAGGTGACCATGGGTCCTCATCATCATCAGTATCCCACTCCATAAAGGTAGTAGGCATAGCCAAGCTTGGTCCACCTTCACCCTTCTCTTCCTCGCCCTTAGACTTCTTTTCTTTCTTGGATTTCTTATCCTTCTTAGTTTTCTTATCCTTCTTGTCTTTCTTGGACTTCTTTTCACTACCTCCTTCATCACCCTTCTTGGCGTCTTCCAGGTCCTTCAAGAGTTCATCAGGCTCCTCGTCCTCCTTCTTATCCGTACTGCTCCCAAGCCCTTTTGCTTTCTTCGACAACCTATCCACGACCCTGTCTACATGTTTCCCGGCCTTCTTGGCTATAGCTCTATCTTTCACCGATAGCTTCTGCCATTCTTCAGGTGTAAGATAGTCCTTGGGTCTTGGTGAGTTGTGGAAGAGTCGCCTTCCATCCGATCCCACTCTATATAGACGACCGTCCTTTGCGATCTTGACGTGTTCGCCGTCGTTGTTCAAGTAAATTATGTTATCACCTGGCCCCCCAGCGGAGTAGTGATCGGGACCGGAGTAGTCCTCTTTCTTCTTCTCTGCGAGCTCCTCCGTTTTCTCATCCTCGATCGCGTCAATTTCGCTAGCTTTTGACTTCAGATCCCCGTCTGGTGGATCAGGCGCATCATCGTCATCGTCTTGATCGTCGCTGTCGTCGGGATCGGGTAACTCGGGATTGGTAGGTGCATCTGGAGAACCGGATCTCTCCTTCAGGACTTTCATTCCTTCGAGTGTGCTGTTCAACCTCTCGTATTCTCTCTTCAATGGAAACTCTATTCCGTCGTCTTGGAAGATCTTCTCGGTGATGTGAGGAGTAATCAATTTCCTCAACGGTCTCTCGGCATCATAGCCTAGATTCTGTTGTGCGAAATCGCTTATAGCCCATACTTTGTATTTCCTCGACCAGTTCATCCCGGTCCCCATAACGTACCCTGCGAAGATGCCAGGTATGCTCTTGGGGTCGAACTTGTGATCTTGGTCTCTTTCTCTCGCGTCACTAGGTTTGAAGAACACCTTCGCTCCAAGTGGTATCACCATGCCTGGGAATTCGCTCTTGTGTAACTTCAACCATGCGCTGCTGCCATCGCTCAGCTTCTCGATGTTCAATAAATGGCTTACGCATTCCACTGCAAATGGCCAAAAACATGGTGGTAGTCCGGCTTCTAGTAGGCATGTCGATGTGGTAAGCATCATGAACTGATTGTTTCTTTCGGCGAGTGAATTGTTCTGGGGATGTCCTGGAAGCGACTGGTCTAGTGGAATCCGGAGTTCCTTGAGTGCTGATTCAAATTGTGGCGCATCATCCGAGTAAGCGTTGGTGACCTTTCTCTTACCGATATAGTGCTTCATTGCCTGCACCACTTCGTCACTATTGCTTGCTTTCAATGGATAGCCCCATATCACACCAGTGAACCGATCTCGAATCACCAGTACATCCTTATCCGGCATGATCCCATCTCTCGCCATCTTCTGAGTGTTCATGAGATCGAAAGTGATAAGGTCACCGAATGCCTTCAATTTTCGTTTGAAAGCTCCCTTGCTAGTCTTGTAGTGCTTCATCTTTGCTCTTACACATGACTTGCAGTATGGGTTCTTGTATCGGTGTGTCATCAAGTGCAATATGGATTTCGCCTCGTTCTTCAGCACTCCTGGTTTTGATAGTCTGGCTTCCCCGTCAACCACATCGACTTCCAATAGTCCCTCTTCATCTTCACCAATGTCACTCTCCTCTCGTTCAGAATCCGCATCACCTCCATGTTCGTCGTCTCCGGCTTCTTCAGGTTGACCATCGTGATCACGATCGAATCTCGGATCTTCCCCGTCATATTCCTCTTCAGGAGAATACCTGTCATCACCGTGTTCCTCTGGTTCTCCTTCGACGCCTGCAACAGCTGGATTGATATCAGATTCACCATTCCGATCTCTCTGGTTATCTTTCTTCTTTCTCCTCCGTCTCCGTGGTTTCTTGGGCGGAAGTTCTTCTTGTTGTGTCTCCTGACCTGCTGTGGCCTCGTCTTCATGCCCCACACCTGACAGTATGCGATGAAGTATCGTAGCCAAGCCGTCTGGTCTTGGTAAGCATCTCCCGTCATCATCGTTCACCTTGATGTAGGGTATGTTGTCATGCACCGATAGCGGAATCTTGTTCGCGTTCTGGTCGATGAGGTATGGCAATTGATTTGCC
This sequence comes from Durusdinium trenchii, assembly GCA_963970005.1. Lineage (NCBI taxonomy): Eukaryota > Dinophyceae > Suessiales > Symbiodiniaceae > Durusdinium > Durusdinium trenchii. The sequence continues at coordinate 314,343 of CAXAMN010004302.1, forward strand.
GGCCATATGAATGAGTACCCTTGTTCCATGCACCGTTTCCCGATGGAAAAGACTGATGGTGTGCTCTCCAACACGTGTGCCTCGGACTTCATGGGTAGTTCGTCCACATTGATGTCCACCATCTCTGATGTACTAGTTACACCATTCGCTGTCATGAAACTCACGGATTTGGGTCCTTCCTTGGTGGTAAGGCCCATGGCATTGACTTTCTCTCTTGAGATCAAGTCGTGTCCACATCCCGTGTCCATGATGAAGCGTATTGGTGGTCCATCATACCTCTCCACGGCCATGAACATCGTGTCTCCTGGTATCGTGTAGTTGACAGAATCCTTCCTTACTACCTCGCTGGTGTTGAAATCAGACAGGTCGACGTTCACCTCGATTCCTTCATCTTGAGTGATTTGTATCCATGCCTTGGCAATGTGTTCAGCAGAGAATAGCTCCATCATCTTACCTTTGGCATGTGCTACTCGTGCAGCTATATTGCTCACTCTGAGGGCTCTCAACGACGAAATGAACTCGGTATCCACCTTCTGCACTTCATTCTTCTTCTTCCTGAGGGGACGGGTGTTTAGCTCGTTACCAGGGTCGCAGGTGAACGTGGTCACGTTCGCCTGGTCATCGAATCTGACTTTAAAGCGAAGCGCCAGCTCACCTTGTTGTACGTTGGGAAGTGCGGGTTGTACGTCCTCGTCATCACTCTCGATGTCTCCGCAAAGCATGAAGGCTGGCGCAGCCGGTTTGGGCTTGGCTTTGCCTTTAGCCTCCTGCTTTGTAGCAGGAGCAGCTTGATGCTGACGTCGACATTTGTCCCCGAACTTGCACGATCCTTTCTGCCAATTCCAACAGACCTGATCCTTCATTGGCTTAGGGCTACTGCTCCTGCCACCAGGGCTCTTTGATCTGTCACCCTTGAGGCTTTCTGGTTTCTTAGCAGAACTTTTGTGCTTCTCTTGGTGGCTAAACTTGCATTTGTCTCCTCTAGAACATCCGTTTTTCCCATGGAAGTGGAAAGCGCATCCTATCTTGGACGTATCTGCTGGAGTCGCTGACCTGCCACGATCCCCCTTTGGGCTCTTCGTGGTTGATCTTCCACGATCCTGCTTCTTGTCCTTCTTGTTGTGGTCCTTCGGATTAGCCTGAGGAAGTACTGGAGCGGCGTCATGTTTCGGTGGATCGGCCTTGGTATTCTTGGGTTTCGCTTTAGGGTCCTTCTTCTCCGCCGCTGGTGTGGCTTTCACGATGTTCCCAAAAGCTTTTTCCCTTTCTTTCTTGTTTGTGGTCTCGATTGATTTCCGTATCCACTTCGTCATGATCTCTCGTAACTTCTGGTAGGTCTTATCCGGGTCCTTATCCAACATGTTGTCATACACAGACAAGTCTAACGCCATAACTTTGGAATCCTTAATCTTATCCCAAAGCAGGTTGCGAAGTGCTTTGTCAGGAAGCATGTCATCCGCATCCATACCTGATATGATCTCATCCCACTGTCCAAGGAATCTGGATAGTTGATTATCCCCAGGGAACTTTAGATCGAATAAGTGCTTGGATGCATACATCACATCAACGTTGTCGGCACTCCGGAAACTATCGACGATCAACGCTAACATTTCTCGTCCCTTGACCATTCCAGGAGTTGTGCCTCTCGCACGTCTCTGCATCATCTGTCTCACTTTCAGTTGTACGTCATGAGATCTCTCACCTGCTGCGTGGATGATCGTGTGTAGGGTGATACCTAGTTTAGCGTCTATGCTAGCGAATCTTGCCTCGCCTGATGTCTCGAGTAGAAATGGGTCATATGGTGATCTGAAGGCATCCGAGAGCCATTGGATCCAGTCTTCTTGTTTCTCGTCGCCCGATGCCGTCACGACTGCCGCAACAACCTGGGATTTCCAAACCTCCAGGTCGTGTATCTTGGGCCATGCAGGGATGTTGATCTTCTCGTGTTCCTTCCGAGATATCTTGGAGCCACCTGAGCTGGAGGATGAAGCGGCACCATGTTCGGTTGCGGCTGCATTCTCTGCACTCACGCGCTCCTCTTCGTACCTCTTCCGGTACTTATTCCTCTCATCTCTGAGCCGTGATGCATGCGCTTCGAATTCCATCATGTCCTGTTGGTTCTGCATCATACCTTCGTAGTACTCAGTTGCCTCTTTCTCCTCGGACCTTAATGACTTTTCAGTACGTTCAAGTTCCGCTCTAAGCTTGGTCATCATCTCACTCTCCACATTGGGTTCTGATCCCATGTCTGGTGGTTTCAACTTCAGTGCGACCTTCAATTGTGCTTCACTTGCGCTTGATTCGATCAATTCTTCCTGAAGACGCTTCAGCATCCTCTCTTTACGTAGAATGTCCTCTTCCAACATGTTCACCTTGACTTCGGCCTTCTTGAGTTCGGCGTTGGATGGTTGAAAAGGTCGATCGGATCTTTGAATCCTCGTCTGAGTCAACTCCTCGTTCGCCTTCTTCAATTGCTCTCTGATGCTCAAGATGAACTTGTCCTGAGTATTAGATCGGTTGTTGAGCTCCTCATTCTCTTCTGATAACCATTTGATCTTGCTTGCATATATTGCTTCCCTCATCTTCATCTCTTCAGCATATTCGTGTTTGTTTCTGGCACTCTGCCTTTGTAGTCCAACTAACTCCTGTCTACACAGGTCCTTGACGTTCTCAGCATCTGCGATTGTAGTCATGACCTCGGTTACGGCTCGATCTCTTTCTGCCGATATAGCCTGGATCTCTTCCGTGCCGATGTTCACAACTTGACTAACCATCTCTGCGCTGTTGCGATCAGCGTACTCCCCTAACTGGGTGAGACGATCCCGCATTGCCACACGATCAGTGTCCATCTGGTATTGCAGGTCGTGTGCTGCCGAGAGCAAACAGTCTCTGGATTCTGTAAGTTGGGTGATTCTTCGTTGATTTCCATATCCTTCGACATAACATTCTTCGAGGTGTGCCATCACTACTTCGTGGACTTCGGTCTCGTGTTGTATAATCTGGTTCTGTCTCTGCTCACATTCGACCATCCATGCGTTTTGGTGGTTCAACATATGCACTTCGGCAAGTAGTTGCGCACACTTCGCATTCAGGTCTCCATCGGCCCGTGCTAGTTGTAGGTTGTCAGTGCTTGCCCTTGCTCCATCTCCAGCTTCGCTGTCCGACGGCACTGGTACAGCTGACCCATCCTCCAATGCTAACACTCTCACAGCTCCGGTGTCAGTCCTCCTCCTTGTCTCCCTAGGGCTACGGCCTGATCTCGGTGTCCCCCCCGGTGGTGTCGAGTGCGCTGACGGGGAACGACTTCGTGCTCTACCTGTCGCACCTTCTCTCACCACTGTCAGAGTCTCCGCTTCGATCGTACCTGGACTAGAGTTGTGGGATGCACTCACCCGATCTGCGGCCGCAGCAGCTGCTCCAAAAGATGCAGTGCTGGCGTCGGATTGGTCCATCTTCAGTGACTGCGGGTAACTGATCTATCCGATGCGTGTGCGTTTAGATGGTGTTGTGTAAGGCCGCAGCTCGTACCCAGCTCAAAGGAGCCTGGATACGGCTGATAACCTGCGAACGGATGGAAAGGTGTGCCCTGGCCCCGTTCTAGCCCTTAGTTCAACATGAAGCTCGCGCGCTAAAGCTCCTTTTTACCTGGTTGGGCACTTGAGCCAAAAGTATGTGGCATGTACCTGTATAGCGACTATACTGGGACCTCATCCCTATTGACAATCACATTACAGGGAGAACTTCATTCAATGGGTTTTAATATGACTTTCGTTTAGTCCAATGCTGTCCGTTTTTTGTTTTTTTTAATAAAGGTAATACCACCGGGCTCACCGACCAAGCCGCACGTTCACATTCACGTTCCGACGACCCGTCCACGTTCACCACGCGACGCACCGAGCTCGCACCGCCGCATGTCTCACCCTTCAGCGACGGTCCGAGAGAACTCGCGCGTCGCCTGCGTATAGAGGGGCTGCAGCATTTCTTCTCTTCGCTGGATCTCCTGAGAAGAGAAGAGCCCTAAGAAGAGCCCTACGGCGGGCTTGCATCCGAAGAGAAACGGCCAACCGGGCAGACCGTTGATCCGTCCCACAGGACGCTTGCCCAAAAGGCTCGAAAAAACCAACGGCCAGGGTCCATCAAGGAAGCAAAATCAGAAAGTGTGCAAGTCGTGGTCTTTGTTGTTTCCAATCATCTGCACATGTCAGTCATCTGCACTTGTCTGGCACAACATAGCTGACATACAAATAGATACGGTCTGTATCAGTCTATATCTATCCGGCACGTTGAAAGCCCATGCCAAGCCTGAATGTGAGGCATCCTCACCAAAGCATCACCCACAACTGAAGTTGTCACAACAACCCTACCTTTTCTCATGCCACTTTTGGCTTTATCGTCTTCTTTCTTCCTAGTTGTTTCACCGTACTTTGACTAGCTGCAAGATTTAGGTGCGCAACGCGCATGCATTTGTGGTGTGTGGAACTAGGACACATGATGCCGTAGCACAGTTCAATGCACAGAACGGTATTTCAGGTTCGCTGCTTTGTTGTTTTTGTTGTCGGTGTCATTGCTTTCGTGCCAGGTACAAACATTGATGTGTTCGCATAATTTACAAAAATAATACTGCAACAGAACACTCCTCGTTGTCTTTGCGGGGAAGACAAACCTGAGATGAACATAAATGTAATGAACTCTTGTCCATGCGCAGGTTGATCGTTTTACATTCAACAAGCCCCGCCGAGAAGACCCCCAAAAGGGTCAGAAGGTCGCGTGGATTCTCCTAATTGGTGGGTTTAATGATGAGTGAAGAGAGTTAAGAAATGGAAAAAAAGGCGATTGGTACTGCAGGACGTGTTTGACCAAAAAGGTGGACCTTACTAAATCGGGAAGGATCAATTATGGGTGCATATCGTTGGAGAATTGGTCAAAAGAGCCAAAGGTCTGGAACAAAGCCAACCTTGCTACTTTTCATGGGGCCGTTCTAAATAATGTGTTTTACGCTGGAGAAAGAGCATTTTTCGGGCAAAACGGACATGAGAAGTGAGACAAACAGTTTCCTGTTGAGAGTGAGTTTTTGAATACTCTCTCGACCGGAGGCCTTAAACCCATTTGAATCCCCTGATCACAGCATGGAACAAATTTAACAAGTACAACCCCCAGAGCCACCAGTGTAAAAAGAAAACTCACATTCCTCATCAATGTGAGGCATATTCTATGCAACTACATACCAAACACATCAAATATAACTATTATGACAACTTATGACTATGAGGTGCTGAGAATACTATTGAATCATCTAAACTGCAAACTTATGACTGTTTTATGAGGTGCTGAGAATACTATTGAATCATCTAAACTGCACACACACTCAACATCTGAGCAACACAACCATTTCATTGCCATTAACAATATCAAAACTAACCCCTGCGAGGCTACCTTTGATTTTGAGAGCAACATGAGCTAGTATGGCTTCCAGCTGCTCCAAACAGTATCCCAAGATTCCGCAGCCCAAGTTATATAATGACCTTTTAGCCCTGAACACTTCCATTATATACAATTATAATATTATATAATACTTGAAAACGGAACACAAATGGACAACTGGACAACTCAGGGTAGAGCTAATGCCAGTGCGCATATTGAATGAGTACTACAAATTGTGTACTATCCAATCTGGCTGGAAACAAACATTCCCGGTCAGAACGGATATGAAATCAATTTGGATCGTTTGCTTTTGCGCACCAAACAAGAAGTCTTGAATCGGTTGCGTCCAACATGTTGTGAAAATATTTAAATACTTGATTCTGGTTGAATTGGTGCAATTGATCTGATATTGTGCGTTCACATCATTTCAAGGTTGATTGATCAATAACATATGTTTCACATGTGTTTACATGTGTTTATTTACATGTGTTTCCTGTGTATTTTCTTATGTCGTTTCAGTTCCCCACCAAACCAAAAATGGCTCTCCGCGCGCGTCCATCGATCACATCGGCTCGCCGAATCGATCCTCACGAAGCTCATCGGAAGGTGAAGCCTGGCGACACCGGCGATGCTGGAGCACTTCTCTACGGGAATAAAAACACGAACCATACGTATCAAACAGTGACATGTCCGGACATGTCCGCACATGTCTGTGGTCCACATGTGCCTTTCCACCCTTTCCAATCTGCTTCTGCCCCAACACATACTTATGCATACCCATCTTCGCTCCCAAAAATGACTGGAATCCTGTTGACCACTCCCTCTCCTCACTCTCGTCCATTCCATCTGTTCCCCCCAAAAAGACTGCGGAAGCCCAGAACGCCCCAAGTCTTCGTCTTTCGCGGCGTTTTTCCTGGCCGCGCGGCCCGGCCTTCAGCTGCGCATCGAGCTGTTGAAGCTTCCCATCTAAGCGGTGCATCAACTCCCGGCGCTGCGGCGCGCGGAACTTCACCTCAACGCCGCGTTGGCGCCGCGTTGGCGCCGAGACGCGGTGCATTTTTCGGGCGGTGCTCGGAGGTCGTGAAGCAGTGCATCATGCAGTTGGGGACACGTCGACGCGGGGTCTTAGTAGGGCGGTTTGGGTTTTTTTGCGTGGTAGAGCCATTAAAGTAGCAGAACTGAAGTGAACTGAACACGTTCGGAGTGACAAGGAAGATATCGGATTATATTCGGATCGATATAAATAGATCACATGAGGGTCCTACATGAGTGGATCTTGTTGCTGCTGGGGTCCTACACAATTAGCCTGGTCATGGGGAGCAGGATCACCCAAGGGCAAGCGACTGGATCCGGATCCGCACGTGCGCATGCAACATGTTTGCGGGTCCTTCTCGGCTGCACATTGTTGAGACTGAAGTTCGACGTTGGCTGTCTCGAACACTTGTCATGGAACCAGGTGGCGACGCTCCCACATCAAAGACACGCGATCGTCGCAAAAACGTGGTCTTCCCAAGGCCCCGCCTCCACGATCCCAGCAGGTTCCAAAATGCCGCCCCTGCTGTCCTTCCCACGGTGACGTGGACCCGCGGTGGGGCGCCGGTGGCATGTGACGGTCCGGTCCACTTATATTGACCACGTCACAAAGCGAGATGAGAAGAAACCGAGATTGACAAAACAAAGCGAGAAGCCGTTCCGATCTTTGTTGGCTTTGCCGTGAAAGAACATGGTTGTTGTTTGCTTTTCTCTTGGGATCTCTTGGGATGATGGCATGATGTGGGCTTGTCAGATCCGGTTCTGCACGTATCACGAACGGCGGCTTCTCAAATGTGCTCACCTGTACAGTCCAACCAAGCAAATATGCAACTAAAGTGAATATGCATATTCAAAGCAAATACAAACTATGCCAATGATATTCTGCACAACCAAGATCTATCCGTGCAAAATACTTCCATCACCGCCACCTACAGTACTCTCTCTTTGGCATGGATTCTCCATAATTATCCACCACGTTCACCCCATCCCACAGTGGCCACGCATCGCACAAAGCCAAACGTGCCACGCCTGATCGGCATACATCTCCATGACGTCAGGGTTGATGGCTGGGTCGACCACAACCCAACTGCCGCCCCGCAGTTCTCCCTCCGGTGGGATGTAAATGAAGACCGGCTGCTTGTAATCCACCAAAGCATCCACGATCTGAGCACCAAACTTCAGCACTTCTCCTTTTCTGAATGGCAAAAGACACACATCCCGATTTGAATGTATATAAAATCATCTCATTCAAAACGAACAACATTGAACACATTTTTTTTTTGATAATTTGGGGATATTGGGGGACAACATGGGACAACTATGTACTGCCCCTCGACTGCATGAGTTTTCGGTCTTCGGGGAAGCACCTCATCATGCGAAAGTAGTACAGTGGTTACAGAGTAGATGGAACAATCCCCAATGTCGATAGTTTATCTTTATATAGTTCCCCATAAAAAAGACATCTTGGGGATTCTTGGGGTGCCATCGAACCTCTGAAACCACTGTAATGCCATCGCCCAGCTGAGTATCCGTACATATCCCGGGTGCCGCCAGAGAAGCCGCGCCAGTTGGCGAAGATCATCAAGGGTAGATTCTCACCCACATTGAAGTCGCGGATCGCCGTGGCCGTCTTGTACGCACCTTGAAACAGCGGTGCTGTGCCTGTAAAAAGTGTACACTGTATAATACGGTACTATACGGCTATACGGTTGAACTTTTGAGAAAAAGGGTTCAAATCCAAAGGAAAAAGGTGGAAGATGGCAGGAACAAGCAGAAACCAGGTGAAAACAAGAACAAACACAAGTACGGGGTGCTACTTTGTGAAAATACTTGGGTACCACCTACCGTACCATCCCCCAAGAAGCTTGGTGATGTTCACCGGCGTCAAAAGAATGTGTTCGTCAGAACAAACTGAACTTGGGACCTGAGCGGCTGTCTGGAAACCACACCTGCCCTGCTTGTGGCTCAATGATCTCGCGACTGGAGGGGTTCCCAGGGTCGGCTGGAATCTTCCGCTCCACGTTCCTCCGAACCAAAAGGAGAAACACCGGCGGCGTGTTTGGCGGAGGACGAGGAGACACGAGGACCCATGAAAAAAACCCTGGAACCTCATTGGAGGACTAGCAGTCCAGGCAATCCAGGGGTTGCAAAGGCCTTGAATCTTCGAAAGGACATGCACATGGTGAGACCCTCAACACAGTGGGACCCCCCCAACACATCCAAATACAACCCTTCCCTTCCCTTCGGAGCTGGTGGCCTTTTGAAGATCCTTTTTGGATCCTTTTGGTTTGGACACCTAATCTACCAAAAACTGGTTCCAGGCTACTAACATCTACTATCTAAAATAGTAGTGGCAGCCATGGCCATGGCCCACCAGTGGCTACCCTTCTCTCACATCCGTTTCATCCCCCACAGTCGACTCGACTGTCACGCGGCGGTCCTGGTCTCCACTGCAATGACGCCCATGGGGATTCCACCCAAGCGTGCGCGGCCCACGATGACGCTGCGGCCCCAGCCCGCCATGTACTCCACGAAGCTGCCTGCATGGCGGTCTGATGCAGGTCGAGTTTTCAGCATGGGAAGCTCGGACAGTGCTGTTTGGCCGCTGATGAAAGTGCCCGAGTCATTTTAGGGGTCTCGTTCTTGGATATGGGTCGCACCCCCTGTACATCACCGGGTGGTCGGTGGTTGAGCTGTGGACCATGACCCCCGCTTGGGATGCGCTTTTCGGTCTTCTGGTCCAAGACACTGTCCAAGACTGGTGAGTCTCCCACGTTTGATACAAACATATCATCCAACACCATGCTTCACATGGACAAAACGCCATGCAAGCATCCCACCGGATCCAATTCCCTTCCATATTACAAGGCTATTATCCCTTTTGTTGCCATGTTCATTCTTCATAACACTTTGACTGTAAGAACTTATATGACCACGGGGTCCTCCGTTCAGGAAGATCCTTGATCTTCATCATAAAAGGTTGCTCCTTTGTAGGGGTCACAACTTTGTCAAATTTGAACAACCTATACAAAACCGCACTGCCGTGAGGCCCGGTATGTGTATATGCATGTATACTGTAATTACTTTTTATGTATATATACACACAGGGTCTCCAGCATGTCCGCCAGTGATACAGCAATTCTGTTGGTGTTCAGGAGATGCAAGACTTCCTGCCCTACAGGACATGATTGATCCTCATGAGCTCTTGACCTTGTTTTGCCTCTTCATATTAAGTACATGAGATCCCTATCTGAGGAGGGGGGAACAAAAGCCATGAACACACTGGGAGTTTTTCACGTCAACACACTTGGGAGAACATACTGGAACGTCTCGCGAGTATGAAGGAATTCTGTGGTGAAGAAGTCCTTTGTATTCTAGCTTCATGGTGGGTAAAAAACAAACACACCAATCCTGATAACTTAGCCTCACCTTTCATGCAGCATGCATGCTACCTCAAAGATGTGCCGAGAGAAGCGTATCGAATATATGCATGTAATGAATAATACTGAATATTCAACAGCTGAAGTGAACCAACATTATCCAAACCAAGGTCTTGTGCGGTGTTCCAGTGATTGACACATGCAGGTATTTTGGCGATTTCTAGTACCCCCACAACTGCCGCCTTGATGATGATGATGATGATGATGATGATGAAGAAGAAGAAGATGAAGATGAAGATGAAGATGAAGATGATGATGATGATGATGATGATGATGATGATGATGATGATGATGATGATGATGATGATGATGATGATGATGATGATGATGATGATG
>CAXAMN010004302.1:324581-367481 GCA_963970005.1 Durusdinium trenchii
TGATGATGATGATGATGATGATGATGATGATGATGATGATGATGATGTCACAAACTCACCAACAAATTGGTAAGTACAAACACCACAAGGCTGACATCAGCCTAGCCTATAGGCTGGCTTTCCTTTGAACCCAAAGTTGTTCAAGTGAATCTGAAAGCAAGACCTGACATGAGACATTGTACAGGCTTATTGTAGCTATAGACTGTCACCCAAAACGGAGATGTACACCATATATCATCATAAATAGCTAGGTAGTGGGGTTGTTATCAAGCAACATCTTTAGGACCGGCTGCCAACCCCTCAACACCCAACCATGTTTCCACCTTGTTGAACACCAAACAGTGCCCCTCTCTCTCTCGTCCACGGCGTCGAACACCTCGCCTCGATCGAAGAAGCCGGAGAGCCACTGGCCGTCGCGCGCGGTGCCCGCCAGCATGTGCCGCGGGTCGTAGGGCACGGAGCGCTCCGGGCGGAAGTCCACCGAGCGCTCAGGTGGGTCGACGGAGGGGATGGACTGGACCATGGACCAGGTATCCTGAGGCAAATGGATGGAATCAGGAATCCGGGACAAACCGCCATGATCGGCGAGTTCATCCGATTTCTCTGCAAAAACAGATATATTATATGGTGACCGCTGAGGCATCGCTGGTCATCGCTACTCCCAGATTCCCCCAAGCCTGACACGTCGATTTCACCAGCTTCGGATGAGATGCGATGGTAGGAGGTGGTTGTGATGACAGCCGAGTTTCTTGTCTGCGAGATCTCCCCACCCTTCTCAAATGCAAAACCTAAAGCTCCAAACTCACAAACTCTGGTAGGTTGACCTTTCTGGTACTCATTTTTTCCATTATGCCAAAAAAACTTCTGCAATTTCCTTCTCGTGTTCACTGTTCCACTGTAGATGTTCTCCCTTCTTCTTGGCTTCCAAATCTTCATTTCCAGGGATCTCGAGGGACATAGGAGAGCCACTGGATGATCGCATCAGCTCCCTCCTGGTCGTTCTGCACGAGCCTGGTCGTTCTCCCTCCATCCCAACCCGCGCGGTCGGTCGGGACCGGCAAAGGAGCGCGTCGGTCGCAGTCAAAGTCAAAGCGCTTTCGGCCACTTGTTCATCAAAGATGGGGATGGCAACGTGTTCACCACTTGCGGAGAACCAAAACCCATAAGGTGGGAGAAAAACGCACCAGAACCATTTGGAGTTTTTCAGTCTTCACAGGTGCTCCTGTTTGGAGTGAACATGAATAACATTTGTGAGTATTCCCAGTAATATGTCCCACAAATCGCAAAGGTGTTTCATGCTCCTCCATCAACAAGAAGACCAGTCACCGACTTGTCAAACAAATTGCTTTGCGGATAGGTGTGATTGCAGTCAGTATATGCCAGTTGAACTTCACAGCCAAACCAAACACTCCAAAAAGTCCTTTGTTGTTTTGCAATCTAGTGAGGCAGCCTGCAGCCACTAAACATGCTGTCCAAATAAACATCAAACATTGACCCAAGCTCCTCTTCTAAACAAAACCGCATATATATCAATACATTTCTTTTGCCAGGGGATCGAATTTGCCATCTACTTTGGTGACAGCATCATGAGGCCGAGGGTGGCCCAAGAACGACGAACACGCTGCGATCTGAACGCAACGCCCAAAGGAGAAAACACAGACTCAAATGATCATAATGATCTAAAACAACCAACAGCCTGGCGATTTGAGACCTAAAACTCTTCCATGGCATATGAGGGTCTATACTATAGAAGAGTACTTTCCAGCATGCATGGGGGGTATGTTACCTCTGCGTGTTTTCGGCAGGACCTTAGGGCTATGCCTGGCCCTTTTTTCCCATGGGCGCATGTGATTTGTCGACCAATTGCTTTCCATCCCGTTCGTTCCGAACGCGCACCGCGACATGCACCGGGTCACCAACCAATCCGTGGGCAAAAATTACAGCGAAGACACCCCCATTGACCCAATCCTGCCGGGTCAGTGTTGGCGGAGTCACTGATGGGTGATGCCGTTGGGCATCATGATCTGCGGACCACCCAGTTGGTCTTGAGAAAAGTAGACCTGGGACCAGGACCCGAGGTCTGCTCTTGGAACAGGTCTGTCCACTGGTGGTGGTTCTGGATCCATCAAGTGACCAGCAGAGACCTCCAAATAGAATGTAGTGATATTTCCCAAACCAAGCCCTTAGAAAGACCAAAATGGACCAAAAACACACACACCTGTGGTTGATGTGGCAAATTCTTCAGTTTCTGGTCACACGCATCCTCGCAACATGTCACATACGTGGAAGTGCGCAATGCCCTGTAGCTATATCAAGCCTGTAACACGACTGATGTGACTGGCACTGGCATAGTAAACAGTTTCCCTCTATTCCCCCCACATGGGCGCATGGCCATTGCTGGTTTTAGCGATCTTTGGAGTGCGATCTCCGTGATGGTCCCAAGCGAGTTCGTCCGTGTGCACCCTGCCCGCCTTACAGGATCAATAGATGATCGTACCATGACCTGTCACCAATGACCAAACTACTGTAGAGACACAACAAATTTCACAACATGTTTCATAATTTTTCATAGTCAAACAACTTGCTGCTGGCTTCATGGATCTGTACTGATCTTGATCCTTTCATCTGCGCAGGCAGCTCCTCAACTTACCTCCCCCGGCCAACCATCGGTAACAACTAAAAACCGAACCAGCCAAGATAGGAAAAAGAACGGTCCCCCTATGGCATTCAAGGTGCACTCTTCCCCAGCAGCTTGTTCAAGGCACCATATCCTGTGAGCACCAGTGGTCCATCTACTGATTGGATGACTCGCTGCCCCAGGCGGTTCAAGTATGCACCGATGCCCACGCTGCGGCCCGTGACGTAGGACAAGGTGAAGATGTCATTGTATGCTCGGGAGGTCTCCTGAGCCATCGATGCGTCAACTCACAGGTGAAAAAAAAAATATTCACCTTGGATCGATGTGTTTACGATCGATGTAGACTCTTGAGGACCATAGAGCCCCCACATGAAGAGGATTTCCAATTCAAATGGGTGGGCTTATTAATCAAGAGTCCACATTATGTGTTCCTATATCTAAATATGTTCTTTTTGCTTCGTATCTGCCCGTCTGACAGTCCTCTCTATCCATGGTGAGCAATGGGTCTGCCTGTCTCAGTCTCCTGTCTGTCTGTTTCTAACTTGGGGCTGTTGAGCGCGTTTTGGGGCTGCTAAGCACAAAAGAACGACGGTCGTCAGAGAGTACATCGAACACCTGATCACACGGCGATAGTACTTGGAAAGTTCTCTGGACTCGTCGTATACCGCGGTCAACATCGGGTCTGGGATGCCTGAACTTGGGATCAACAAAAACAGACCAGTCAAGGTAAAAACGACCGTACCCCACGGTTCCCGGCAAAATGCACAATTGGCACAATCCTATTTCCCATTTGTCTGTTTAGATCCAAGAATTGCTTGCCCACGTTTGCCTACCCCAAACAGTGCTGCTTACAGCCTCCAAGCCCATCAACAGCGAACAAAGCAGCGCAAAATCATGTGCCAGTCACCCCCTCTTCCCCACTTTGATCATCTATAAAACTTCAGCCAAAGCTTCTCCAGCGATCAAGCCGCTGCCCTGCAGGTTCTCAACACCAATACCACCCTCGATGGATTTCAATCCGTGCCCAACCACAGCCTCCAAGGCATATCCAACGCCCGGCACCGATTTCGCAACCACTGCGCCCGTCGGCAAGCTGTTGTAGTCCTCCTCCGTCAAGTAGAGGTAGTCGAAACCTCACTGGTGAATAAAGCCAAGCACTCTGGCTGTGTATGAGGGCACTTGCTAAAGCAATAGTTCTATGATGTTCTATGGCTACAACAACAAAAGCCAAAGGCTGAGTTCCTGCAAGGGAAAAGGATTCATTTGGCGAACCCCCACTTCTGCATCCTTCTATATGAACATGTGGAGTCATTGCCCTTGCCTCTACCCATCGCAAACAGGTTCAAAGTGAACATCCGTCACGCTTTCTCCGGTCATACTTATACACCATACGTATGTAAGCAGGTAGGTAGGTAGGTAGGTAGGTATGCACATGTGGGATCTGGTCAAAATGTTTTCTTCCAAAAAATGGCTGATTGTCGTGTTCACATGGGGGCCCGCTACATATTCTTTACTTTTGGCACACACAGCTGGTTAATGAAGGAAACATTGACCAAACAAGTATTGGCACCAAATTGGTGAGAGGTGTCACTAGCGCTGAACCGTTTTCGCCTGCTCCCCGAGAAAGTTGAACCATTGCTGTCTGAACTCTGTGCCCTTTAAAGCAATGCTTGTTGCAAGTCAGCCTTGGAAGGGCCCATGCTGGAATCTGGCAATGTGTGCTAGCGCGGATGTAGCGCAGTGCTAGCGCGCGGCTAGCGCTTTTAGCCAGCCACTCTTCAAAACCTGACGACGTTCTGACATGTCCTAAGTCAAACCCTAGCGCAAGTCTACCGCAAACCTAACGCCCAGCTGCAGAGTAGGTGTGTTTAGCTGGGGGGCCCGCTGCATAATCTAATTGAAAAAACAACATCATAAGCTACTTTCGACCCCTTTATCTATGTTTTGCATCATAGACTTTTGGCCGGACTCCATGTTCGTTTGGCATCAATTGACCTTGTCGCTGCTTTGCAAGTCATCCTCAACTTTGGATGATATGTTGCCTCAAAGTCGATGACAACTTGCTTGAGCCTTCAGCTTTTTGACCGTTTGATGACTGGCGACCGGCCACTTTCGCGATGCCAAAGACTGGTTCCAGGTCTCCAGGAATCTGGGGGTTAACATCCCCAATCCAAAAGTCTATGATGTGATCGCATATTGCAATAATATGAACACATTAACATGAGTTAACATGTGCAAGATTGTGGCAATTGTATAACATCACACATACGTCACATATGTTTGAGCTCTGACGAGTCTAGAAAAATAACACACACTCATTTGTTTTTAACATGTCACTTTGGAATATTTTTTTTCAAATGAACACGATATGGCCAAAAATTCATCAACACACAACAACAACGGTTTATATAGACTATTGACCATTGGATAAGAACTATATGTATGCATTTCAGCTTATATGTATCCACTGTGTTTTTTCTTAAATTTATGGTTTGCTTTCTCGTTTAATCATTGACATTTTTGAAAGTAAATATGAACCGTTGACAAATACGCAATTATTATTGTCCACGTAGTTGCTTTCATTGAAACTGCACACACATCAATGTAAAAGAGATTAAAAGAGTCATCTATCTATCTATCTCTATCTCTATATATATGTATTGAACTATCTTGAAGTGTTTTGTTTTACATACTTGTAGGATCTCAAACATTACACGTGATAATGTGGCCCGTGGGGATATGGGCCCCGCACGCCGTCCCGGACGTGGCGTCTTCCGCGGTTTCCCCGGCGGCCTTTGGAGGGATCGGCCGCATCGGTCCATTGAACGCGCAGCTTAGGCATGATCTCCTCGACCAGGCCCACCCGTGCACCACTGTTGCAAGCGATGTAGACTCTGGGCAAGCCACGCTGGCGTGCATATTCCTTGGAACTCCCAGGAAGCAGGTGAGGAATTGGAATTCCTTGGGTGAAGCGTGAGTCCGAATTCTAAAGTACACTCAGGTTGAGTCTGAGTCCAAAATGGTGCAATCTAGTCCAAATGTCCTCACTTCCAACAAGTGACTTCTTGGGTTGAACATATGGTGGTGAGTTGGGACAACCCAGTTGCATCTGTTTCAAACCAGCAGCTAGGGCTTCTAGTCCCTCAAATCCAGGAAGTCCCCAATCGTGTTTTCCTTCGCGATCCGAACAAACAATAAGTGTGGGAGGCGCAAAGGCATGGCCTCGAGTTCGGATGACCACATGCAGCCTTCTTGCTAATAGTAGCCTTCTTGTTACTAGTAGTTACTTGCTCCTAGTAGTACGGCCAGGAGCCCCGATCGTAGCGTCCTTGTTCCGTTCGGTAGCGAGGAACAGAAGACCCTAGTGAGTGGCCTTTTCCACTTCCATGGTGATTGGGCCCTGGAGTGTAGTCAGTGAGTCCCTGCCACGCTTCTGTGGCCTTCTTGAAGAAGTGATCCTCCTGCACTCCAAAGGACCCTGCCTGGCGCGGATGGAACTCAGGGCCATCCATTGAACGACCCGACCCTTCTCGATTGCTTCAGCATGTCTAGGTCAAGGTGGACTTCTTCGATGGAACTCAGGGTCTGCTTGTAAGCTGTTTTTTCTCTTCTCTGGGCCTCTGTCCTACTATGCTCTTTCTTTCTGTCAAACCAGCTCCATGCTCCTTCAGGCGCCCATCTGGGGGTTCCATGCCTCCATGCCTTAAAGAACCTCATTGAACAAACAGTTCTACAACCGACGACGAACGCGCGACCGGCCGTCGGCCTGATGAGTCACATCATTGGCAATCAGCACCACCGATCGGCCCTCCGGAAACCTCACCGTTCAGACTTCGAGCGGACGAAGACCCAAACCACCGGCGCGTTGGACCTGAGCATGTCAACCGACCAACTGATGACCGTGGACCCGACTGTGTACGGGGACTCCGGGGGTTTGCTGGGATTTTTTGGCAAGCCACCACCATGGTCCTATGGTATGTTTTGCACAGAACAACAAAATGACCGTGGTTTCACAGGACCTGAGAGCAGGACCCGAGGATCCCTACGTTCCCTCGTGTTCGTTCTTTTCTTTTTTGCGTCGCAATGTATGGGTTCTTCTTTGATCTTTCAATGGGGAACATTCATCCGGAGCATCACCTGACATGTTGGGAGTTCAGCGTGAACCTCCAAAAAACACGATGCAATGATGCAACAAGGTTGTTGAATCTATCACACAAGCAAGCAACGCATGGGCACAGCACATTAACATCAGTTCGTAGAACAAATAGAACAACAACAAACATCCTCCGAAAAGCCAATCCCCAAGGGCACACCATTTTGATACGACTTTCCTCCAGTTGATACGACTTAAAGCGAGGCCCCAGTAGCATTGAAAGAAAGGTTAGCTAGATCATTTGCATGTCGCATGTTCTCAAAACAGCATGGAATCATGAAACCGATGCGACTTCCCGAAGACCTTTCGACGCAAGTAACGGCAACATTTAGTGCAAACCGATGCGACTAATCTATCTGAGAGTATGGTTGGAGAACCGTCACTGTGACCTCTTCACACCCCACGAGCTGCGTAGATGTTGCGTGGAGATGAGCGATCTGAGCATGCGGGGCCCGGGTGGGTGGAAGTCAGTACTGAGCATCAGAATTGACCTCCAAACATCCTCAGAAACGATGCACCCCTTTGGGGGAGGAACATCTCCTGGCCAAACAATTCCCCTTCCATGATTGTATATGAACTAGGGTATCTGATTATACAGTTATGTAATGACACAGATTAATCATATTATGTATCCATAGATCCACGCCAAAAGCCTCCTCAATGAACATTCCTCCCTGCCCACATTATGCTTGGCGCCTGAAAATCCTAATAGCCTCTCCAACCTGCCAAGCCATCCACCTCTCTGATCGCCCAGGGGCTCTGGTGTCCTCAACAGCAAGCGCCAAGCCAACATGCCGATCTCGTTGCTGCCAGCCTTTCGCTGTTCCTTCCTCAAACATGGCAAGGAAGAAGCTGATTCAGGCTGATTCGAAAAGATTGTGTAAAGATTCTTGCCGTCTCGACCACTAACTCTACAGTAATTGAATTGATCTAAACTGCCACGTTTATCAAAAGGAACTACACCAAAGTTAAAGTAGGGTGCAACTAAAACAGTGCATGGCATGGGTGTTGTGCTATCTACCGGTACACTGAATCTACTTGTTTGCAAAAAAATTGGCCATGGCCATGACATGTTTAATTTCTTGAACAAATCATTTGATGATTCTAGGGATGATGTAGATTCGATGCAAACACTCTGACTTGGAGCGGGTTGTCAAACTTTACTAGCAACAACAAAGTCAAGGGAACATTGGTAACACCGCCACACCAATACTAGACATTCAAACAGGCTATTTGTCTTCCAAATGGCTATGCTTTGGACATACGGACATACGGATTCCACCACCACTCCACCTGTTCCACCATGAGTCTCTTGCAGCTCGTTAGCTTCGTTCAGCACCAGCTCCGTCGCCCGCAAGAGTTCCTTCGGCGCCGTCCTTGCCGCGGTCGGAGCGCTGCGCTCCGCGCCGAGGTCGGCCGCGCTGCGCGCAAAGGCCGCCCAGGCTTTCACCAAAGCGGCCTCCAAGAGTCCTAGGACAGTGGAAAGCTGTGCGACGGTTTGGAATGGAGAGATATGGTTTGTGAGTGAATAGAAGTGAGTTGATAGAACCAGGAAAGCCACGAACCAGAATCCCAACAATCAAAACATATCAAAACCTAGTCAGGTAGCTTCTTGGCCAGAACATGCTTCCACCATACCCTACCGGCTTCCACCATCCCCCCCCTTCCCACTTTCCCTCCACCACGTACAAGTATCCCACAGATCCCGCATATCCCTTTTCCCGTCCTCTCTTCTGCCACCCGATGCCACTCGCCTGGCCCCAATATCATGTCACCTTGCGAGTCCTCTCCAGTCCTCTCCTGGCTCAGCCATTCCAGAAGTTAAGTGACCTGAACTAGGACTCGTGACCTGGGGGCTACCTATCAGATGGTCCAAAAAGGGTTCTTCCACCTCTGCCATTCTTCTTCATGATTCCCCACCAAGCGTCCCAAGAACTCCGGCGCATACGTCGACCCGGCACGCCGCGCCGCCTGCCGCCTCCGCAGCGTCGCGGCCTCGGCTGCGCCCGTCGTGAGGTCCACGACTTCTTGGCCCGTCGTGAGGTCCTCCGGTCTCGGTGCGACGGCACCCGGCGTCAGGTCGCGACGGCACGAAGGGTTGAGAGTGGGGAGAGGTGAGAAGAGGACACCAAGAACTCAGAGCCTGAAACATATGTATTACTATATAGCACCTATTAGATTTTAGATCATATCATATATCTAATATCCTTTACTATCTATATTATATACAGCTGTTCTGTTTAAACATGGTCTAAACACGTTTTGAGAGAAGATTGATTACTGTAGATGTCACACTCCGGCACCTGCTTCCAAGAGACCAACACCGTGACACCGTACCCAGTCCCACCATCTGTGCATCGTCACGCGTGTGTCCTGCCACTGGAGTGGCAAGCCGCTGAGGGGGTCCACCTCCTCCCACATCGCCTTGCACTTCCTGGAGCGACACACGCGCCAAACGGGTCTCCCGGTCTCCCCCCGCGTTCGGCAGAACTGGACATGACCGGGGTTTGCGATGTGAACGAAAGACACGACCCACAGTGCCTCCACTGTATCTCATTCAATGCTCTGAAGCTAGATGTCCCGTGCCTCTAACACGAGGGATTCATGATGTTCATGGTTCTGTGCATGTTCCTCATAACATCTTGATTGACCAACTAAGTATCCACGCATGTCCCCAGAAATCGAGGCGAATCAAACAAACAACAGGGTAAGTAAGGGCTCTGAACATTGCGAACGAACAGCCTTGGGAAAGCAGTCTATGATCGGGGCATATGGAATCACACAACTGATTTTGAAACACAAGAGTAAGATGTATGCAGTATCATGCAGTATATCTATGTATCATACACCAAAGCACACACAAAGAAACCAAACCCCAAAACAACAAAAAACGATCAATGAATCAATCAAGCAATCAATCAATGAATCAAACAAGCAAACAAAAACAGAACCAACCAACCAACCAACCCAACCCAACCCAACCCAAACCAAACCAACCAATGTAAAGGTAGCAAACCGCAACAACAAGCGCGCTACC
Organism: Durusdinium trenchii; assembly: GCA_963970005.1. Lineage (NCBI taxonomy): Eukaryota > Dinophyceae > Suessiales > Symbiodiniaceae > Durusdinium > Durusdinium trenchii. Next base: position 334,410 of record CAXAMN010004302.1, read on the forward strand.
ACACGACGCGTCACGTCCAAGATCTATTTAGATCTTTTGTTCTCTCTCCGGGCTTGAGCCACATTTCGTGGCATATTCTTGTTTCATTGATGAATTCGTGAATTCATCTGTACAAGTACTGGCTGCTTCTCTTTCACGAAAAACACTCAAAAGCTCATAATTTCAAATCTACACATTCTGAATTCACTTCTTGGCTGGATTCCGGTGGTTGTTTTTCCAACAAAGTCCAAACAACAGCGTGGGTCGTGAGAACCGCTAGAGGTGGGCACAGACCATCGGGGACACATCGACTTGGATCAATACTGCGCAGAGATCGATGTCACGGATTTGCAGGCATCCCTCAGGGATATTCAGCCAAACACAAAACGCGTGCACAAGCAAAGACAGGTACCCAAGTGACGTGTCAACGACATGTCCAAAGTGCAGCCTGTAAGGGTGCTCACGTGGAATCCAAAACCACAGATGCACACACAGCTCAAACGCAAAGCGCCAAGGTGAACGCCAAGCAGACAGAACAGGAGTGCGCAGAACTCCAAAAACTTGACTTGAATCAAGGTTCAAAAATTGACCGTGGTCAATTCAAACTGTTTCTGTTAGCGTATTGGGCAAAGCAAACTGGCGTCACAATCCTGCGAGTGCGTGTCGTACAGTGCGTGTGTGGCATCTATCATATCTGTAGTTCACTATAATTCAACAAACTCAAATCTACAAATCAGCAAATTGAAATGCAACGTAACGCAACGCGTTGCAAACAGTGCAACTCTGAAGCAAACAAACTGACATGTTCGTGCAATGCATCTGTGAAACACTAAGTTCACTTCTGATGCTTTCTGACCTTTGTCCGTACGTTCAATGCAAGCGGAAACTGTCAGGACTGAATGTATTCATTTCCAATCCTTGTGTACCAGGGACATTGGGTGAACACAATTTTACCAAAGGACAACGTTCCAAAGACAACAGTTCAAGGTGTTCAACATCTATTGTAACTCTCCGTGCGCATCTCACAGGAACTGAGTTCGGTACACTCTGCACAGCAAGTGGACTTCACGTTCATACGTGTGTGCAAACAAAAGTTGACATCTGCACGACAAGTCATCTAGCTCCAATGACAGTGAACGAGAACTAGATAATCTCAAGGTCTTCACATGTAGTGAGATCTACCCAAAGCACTTCATAGATTGCAACTGAACATCAAATGCAGAAACCAAATCTGAACACGCAAGGTGAAAACGCTTGAAAGGAAAATGGTTTTGGTCACACAGTTCTAGACACAGTCCTCGAGGTTTACACTCTTTCACACCCCTTCTTGACCGAAACATTCTTTAAGAATCTCTTCTTTTTCCTTTCAACATTAGTTCATTTGTCGTTTCTGAGATCAGCTCCATCGCCAGTCTTGGTGACTGGGGGTCACTGAAACTCCTGGCCTATTTAAAGGCTATTTGCAAATCGGCAGACCTCTAAGGTCCAAAACCACAAGGCCATTTCGGCCATTCCTTCATACGGCCTTCTCGGCCACCAACTTTGGCTTGCCAGCCAACACTTCCATCTTTAAGGCCTTCTCGGCCATTCCAAGACCCTCTTGCCAAGAGTTCTGTTGATCGTAGGGCAGCACGTCAAGCAAGGCTTCAATGGCGTTCTTGGATACTCTTCATCGCGAGGATCTCCATGTTTGCAGGCGACATCCACATGTAGCGTGTGGTGCTGAAACACGCACAATTGGAATTTCGAGAATCCCAAATGGACCCTCTCCGAGCACTTCTCGCACAGGCGGGCTTGGACAACTCGCTTGCTTCTGCGAGCATAGGTGCACGAAGCTCTGTGGAAATGAGTGCCAGTCTTCGTGACGACATAGTTGTGCCCTCCATTGGATGCTTCCCTCACGTCAATGAGTGACTCATTGCTAGGAGTCCTCACTTCATCCTTGCTTTCTTCCGGATCATTTCTTGGCACAGTCTTCTGCTGGGGCTTGGTGTATGGATCAGGTTGGACCCCCGCTGCACCTGAACTTTCAAAGACCTCTTCCGGGGTCCTTGGACTTGGGATCATCCTGCTGGACATTCCCGCCGTAAGGCGAGCTGCTGCTGCGCTCCGTTCTTCACTCGTTGGGTCGGTCGGCAACGGGGGCGCCCTTGGAGAGCGCTCTCTTCCATCTTCCATGCAAGGCGGCTGGTTGCGCCACCTCCAAATGACACACGTCAAAATGAGGATCACTACCGCCTGAGCGGTAATGGAGAGAAAAATCAGCTCCAACATCTCGAGCCTCTTCTCTGCAGGTTCTCTCCAACCCAACAATGAAATCTTCCAAACCGGCGCAGCACGAAATACTTAAGCTTCCAAAAATAAGCTTCCACTATTCCGTCTCGACGTTTCGTACCAGACATGCTAAAACATCTTTCTTTGACTTCAGTTCAAAAGAACATGCAAAGATCATGCAAAACAGTGAAACTCTTTCTTATCCCTTTTCACCCTTGTGCCCATCTCTTCATCGTAGGGCGACAGCAGAAGAGTAGTTGCCTGAATCCTTTAGGTTCTTTGGATCCTGCTTTTCGGTGCAGGCACAAGTTCCAGTGGCGACGCGGGCTGCAAACGACTCACAGTTCGTGTGAACTAACCACTCTTTACGGATACCATCTAGGCAACACCTGTTTACCTTTGCCTGAAACTGCAAACACAAAAGTTTGGCAACATCTTGATACAAGACATCTTGAAAGAGATCACAGTTCACAGGCCATTCATGACTTACCAGAATACTCCGTTTCGTTTTCCAATTCTTACCAAAGATGTCCCTGATGGCCTTCCATATCTCTCTGTGTGCTAGAAACCTATTCTGCCACGTTTCTAGATGTTTTTCGTTCTGTAAATTCAAATGCCTGAGTCGACAGCCTGCGGTGCATGGTGTCGATAGCCACCACGCTGAATGTCTCTGACATTCTCTGACCCACTTGAGAATCTGCTTGGGGGGTCCAGTGAGTCCAATGTTCTTAGTCACTCCTATATATGGTAGTTGAAGTCTTCTGCAAACAACACACATACCACTTTCTTCTTCACAACAAATCTCAACAATCAGGGGCTTGAATCCTATGAACAACGTAGAAAACTCTCGGTGCCAGTGACTAATAATATGCGTTCTACTTAGTAGATCCTTCCACCTCTTCGGAATAGCTCTAAAAGCTAGAAGACTCTCTGGAACCTCAAAGATCGTGGCTTCTCCCTCGAACGTCACGCGCCTCTCATTCGGCTCGGTGAGATAGGCAGTTTCCTGCCTACTGGGGTTTTCCCCTTCTTTCCCAGTGTCCTCCGAAGTCGAAGTCCGAGTTTCAACAAGTGAATCGACGAACGTCAAAGTCGACTTATCTTCACACTTCAAGCCAACATCCAATGCTGAACCAACATGTTCAATGTTGCACAATGCTGGATCAACACGCTCAATGTTGCTCAATGCTGGATCAACACGCTGAACCGTTTCATGTCTGCTCAACCATTTTTCAACACAAGCAACGATCTTCGCCTGGTTGCGCCTCCTCACGCCTTTCAACTCTAGGCCCTGATACTGATTGATGTAGTCACGCAAACGACCAAATCCTAGTTGACGACGAAGTGCACAGGCTTGGATACAAAGGTCCAAATGAATCCTATCTGAGTCCTTAGTCAGAAGATCTGCTGGATTCTCATGGCCCGGGACGAAGTTCAAGCGCAACCTTCCCGACTCGACCAACTGTTGTAACCGTACAGACATTTTCCGACTGCGATAGCTGCCTCCGAATCAGAGTGCATCTCAACTGCAAATGTTCCTTCCACACTCTTGTGGAATCCGAGGGAATCACAACTTGGTAATCCCTTCTGAAACGTCTCAGTCATCAGCGCTATCGCCAAAGATTCGTGAGCTCCTTCCACCAAGGCATGGAGCTCAGCCTCACAAGAGCTAAGGCATATCGTTTGGATACGTCTTGAGAAGCACTTCACCATGGTGCCTCCAACAAAGCACAAACCGCCCATTACGGAGCGAGTAGACCAACTTGCATCCACAACAACAGAGACCTGTTCGACTGACTGGCCCCATTCCGACTGTCCGATGTATTGCGAACAGCCCTTGAACGACTTTGCGTACCTCAGCACATCCTTCAACGCTTCCCATCCGTTCTTGGTTGGGTTACTCTGGTAGCAACTCAAAAAACTCACCTGGAAAGCCAAGGGTGGTGCTGTCAGTGAAAACCCCGCTAATCGACCAAATGTCGACCTGAAGCGCTTCTTCTCGGCCTCATTCAACTCAACGTCTTCTCCTTCGAGATACTTGGCAAGCTTCGGTGGGCTCGACAGGTGGCTTCACAACATCCAGCTGTGCCGCCTCAACGATGGAGTCGTAGTACGACGGTGGTAGTCCGATAAGGAGAGGCCCACCCGACACTTCACGCTCAATCACTTGACCAAGATATGAGGGCGACCTGGCTCTCCTTTCAAGATCGAACCTGTTTGTTTCACCTGATATTTTTCTGAGAGCCATTCGATCACCTCCAAACAACCTTTCGACTCACCAAGCAACATGCAGTCATCAACATATAGCATATCACCAGGATCATGCCATTCTCTCGACTGAAGCGTAAAATCGTGGCCTCAGACGTTTCCTCCGCTCCAAGCAACATCAAGTAGTTCTTAAGTTCTCTGTGCCAAGCCAACGGAGCTCGTCTGAGCCCATACAATGCACGCTTCAACAACAAGTGAACTCGATGTCCATGGGCGTCCACCGTTCCAGTGGGCAACGTGATGCACTGTTGCTCTTCTGGCAAAAGATTGGCAAAAAGGAAAGCTGTGCTAATATCTATGGTATGTATCGACCAACCATACCACGACGCTAGCGACAAAGCTGTCCTTAACGACTCCAAGTTCGAAGTCGGTGAGTATAGGTTCTCCCTCAACGACGAAAGTCCGGTCGACCGAAAGTCCTTCACGACGACACGAGACCGAGTGAGTTCCGGCGTCTTCTGAACATGAACCCATCTTGAACTCAAGACTTTGTTTCCAGACATGTGTGCATGTTTCTGTGCTTCTGACTCCGTCTTCCAGATTCCTAGCTCCAAAGCCTCAAATTGACTGAATTCTTTTCGAATGGCAGCTTCCAACTGTTTCACATCTAAGATGTTTCCAGTGTTTTCACATGGCTCACGTGTTGAAATGGCTTGCCATAACTCTTTACCTAGACAGTGAATCTGAATCCAAACTGTTTCACCTCCAGAACCTAGAGCCTTTGGAATCCTTCTCAAAAGCTGGTTTTCTTCTTCATCAACCATCTGCTCTAGGATACAGTCTAAAAGCTGTCCTAAATCCATTCCATCTGACTCTGGGGGCATGTTGACTGGATCCGGCTCGACTTCCATTGGTGCCGGGCTCTTGCTTCCTCTCGGTGACCCTGGTTGAAGCGGGCCATCGATCACACCTGGGCCTTCCGATCCTGCCGGGGCAAGTGGCACGGCGGTTGGCATTCCAGACAATGGAATCGGCGGTGGGGGCCGACTTCCAACAGGCAACTTGACTAAACCTGAACCTAACCCTCTAGGCCTCTTAGGCTCCTGATCCGAGATTGGGGGCATGCATAGACTGTCGTTTCTTCTCTACCAAAGCCTGCTTCTCTAGGTACTCTAGATACCTCCTTTTACAACTAGACGAGTGCACACGACCGTGACTCTTTCCCGTGTTCTTGACCCTCTCGCAGGCTGAGCACCCTGCCGTAGGACCAAACTCCTCCACCCACCTTTTCGGTGGTCCCGAAGCTGGCACAATCAAAGAAGATGGAGGATCCTTCATGTCATCTGCCACGTATGGCTCATCGATGTCTTCGTTTCCGTCAGGGTTCACGACAGGAGGGGGATCTAACAACGCTGGGGGCCCTTCCGTTTTTATACACAAACGCTGGATATCCTCAACAGGCCAAGAACATGGGGTAACCACTCGACCTGCATTAAAGACCCTCACCTTGTCGGGATCTTCCACTCCGATTCTTCCAGCACCTGCCAAAATCCCAAAGAAACCTCCTCCAGTGGAGTTGATGGGACCCAAATAGATAGTTGGACTCAAATGTTCCAACTCTCGAATTTCCGCGGACGGCGCACCCTTTCCCAAAACAAGAGAACCGAACGGAAGTGTCTTCGGCTTCTTCCGTTTCACCCCTCGAAGTTTCTCCAGAGGTGTCGTTTCTGAACCCTCTTTGATATGATGTATATTGTAACATCGATACACATATGGGCCTAGATGACACAAAAGCTCGCTCTCCAGAGGTATTCTGATACCTAGCTGTTGTTCCAAACTGAAAATGTTTGATCCAATCAGTTGCTTGAACGTCTGAACTGCTCTCTCTCTGCTAAGCCGTTCTGCTGTGACCGGCCTGGTGCCGTCGGAAAACTAGATAGGCCTGTTACCGGGCTCCCTTCTGCCTTGACGGCATTTCGAAACAGCGACTGAAGTGCAGCTTCTGAGTCGCTGACCAGTTCCATTTGCTTCCCAGTCAAACCTGCCTCTTTCAGAAGCCTATTCAACTGACGGATGTTTGCATCATAGTTCGTGGGATGCATTTGCATGGACAGGATCATACCAGTTTGAACGACCAGCAAAACTAGCCACTTGACTTGACCTAAGAAGCAAAATTCTGAAGCAACTGCGTTCCGGTTTCGTCTCGATTTCAGTCGACGTGCGGGCAAACGACCTGCTGACGTCACGCATGCTTGACATGAGGAGAGGTACGGGGTGTGACCTCTCGACAAATAGTGAAAAAGATCAACTTCATTCAAATCTGGTTCCTGTTCATCTTCGACTGGTTCTAGGCCTGGTCCCTCTTCACTGTCCTGTCTCTCATCTTCTTCTAGAAGCTCTTGCCCTTCCTCAAAACGTGGTAGTGGCATGTCCTCATCGTCCCCTATCCAAAAATGTTCTGTTTCAACATCTCCTATGTAGTAGTACTCAATAGGATAGGTTTCCTCACACTCGCAATACTCCTCTTCACCTGATGCCTCTAGTTCTTGTTCCTTCCAACCTGATGCTTCTAATAGGGAGTGACAAGTTGTCTCAACCATCTCGTCCGTGAGTCCACGGACTAAGAAATTTAGCCTCCCCACGTAACGTGCTTCTTGGGGCACTCGCTCTCTCCCGTTGGCCGACACGAAGGCGGATCCGATCGACGTCCGAGCACTTGACTGCGGTTCAACCTCCTCGCCTCCTATGCCTTTCTTCTTAAACAAAACGACAGGTGACGCAGCTTCCCTTGACTCGTGCTGACCTTGCTGACCTATTACGCCTTTCGTTAGACAGCCAACTGATGCACATGCCCTTGACTCATGTTCACCTTTCTCACCTGATACGCCTTCTCTAGATAGATTCACAGTTGCAAGCACTTGACTGGGGCCTTCTGGAGTCCTTGGGGCCTTCGAGACTTCTACGGAGGCCTTTACTGGTTCTTTCCTCGTCTTGAGGATTGGCTTCAAAACACTCTGAGGATCCGGACATCCAGTAGGCCGTGTGGGAGACACAGCGATTGTGTCTACTTCCATGTGTGTTGGTGCATCCTGTCTAGCTTTCTGTCGGTTCTGTTGCTTCCTATTGTTTCCTCCTTCAAACGCAACACACCACCAAGAACGATCATCCAGATTCAACGACACGTGCAGGTCTCTCAGCTTGAGGCACGACGAACCCTTCTCGAACGACAACCGAGTTTCCCATCCGGCGTGCGACAAAGCATAAGGTGACAGAACGTTCAATGGCAACTGGGCAACAACACATCGGGTAAGCCTGAACTTCTTCAAACTTTCCTTGCGACCTTGGAAGCAGTTGAAAAAGATCTCAACGTCAACGACTCCCGAGGTACGAATCGGCTCACCGTTCGCGGCTTTCAACTCACATGTGACCCTGTGTTCACAAACAACATGGTACAAGTGAAGCTGCTCTGCTGAGATAATGTGACATGTTGCACCCGAATCCACCAGCCATGATCCTAAAGCTTTCTTGGTTGTGCGAAAACACTGTTCGTGAGACATGGCATGTTCTGCCGATAGAACTGTCTGACTGGAAGGAATGCATTCTAGCGTTCCTTCTGACAAGTTCTTAAAACTTGCCCTCAAACTCATCACAATGGCATCTTCCTCTGTGGTGTCTCGCTCTGGCTCCGACATGCTAGCTTCCAACGTGCGGTCCATTCGGACACGACAGTTGGAACGGGTGTGGCCTTTCTTTCCACATCTAAAACACACAATCTCTGACTTCCCCTTTGGGGACTGACTGCGCTGTTTCCCCTTGCCTTTGGCCTTCTCGGGGCAATCTTTGGCAAGGTGTCCGGCCTTACCACAACCAAAGCAAACACCGGGTCCACGAGAGGTCGAGCGATCTTTCCCTTTGCTCTTGCCTTTCGACTTACCTTCACCTTTGTCACCTTTGCCGGCCTTTCCATCTGACTTTCCACCTTTTCCTTTACCTTTGTCTTTTCCTTTCGAACCTTTGCCTTCAAGCAAGCTGACCTCACCTGTTACATCACTCATCACTCTGGTTGAGATGTCATACTCAAGCAACACGTCCTTGAGGTTCTTGTAAACTTCCATGGCTGACTTGTGAAAGAGCGAGACGTGAACACGCACCTGCTCTGGCAATGACCTCAGCAAAATCATGGTTCGATCTGCTTCTGGGATTTCTAGTGAGGCACGCATCGACATGGCTGTCGTCGGTGGAATACTCGTTGGAATAGCCCAATTCGACAACAACAAATCATACTGGTGCAATTCAATGTCAACACTTCTCACAATGTCAACCAAACTACGGTCACGCGACTGAAACCTCAAAGTCTGTTCCCTAAAGGAAAGAACTTACCCGTGTGCTTCACCATATGTTGATGTAGTGTCCAATCACGCCTTCAATCTTTGTCGAACCTGAGAATGCTTGGCGAATGAAAGACAACAACTTCAAACCTCAACTTCTGTTCACTGTTCAACATTCGAATGCTGATTGCATTGTCGTGAGTGACGCACTCCCTAACTTCACGCGGCCACACTTCCCCAAACAATGCAATCCAGGAAGAAAAACTCTCAAGCCAACTCCTGTAACCTAAAACTTCTGCATGCCTAGACTTCCAACTCTTGTGGTCTGCAACTGGCATGGGCACACCAAAAGGTAACTTTCCGTCACCTAGTGCTCCTCCGGTGGTAGTTGCAGACACACTTGGTGGTCCTCCTGCTGGTGGAGGTGGTGGGATCCCTCTCCCAACACCAAAACCTGTTGAAGACGAAGTCGGTGCTGCTGACAACCGTTGCTCTAAATGGTTCATACGCTCCATCATCATCGACAACAAGCGGTCCTGTCGCTCTGCAGACCGGGAAAGCATATCTAACAACCTGTCTGTGGTTGATGGAGTACCAATGCCGAAATGTTGGGGCCTTTCAAAGGCAGCTCGGGCTTCTTCCTGTGCTTCGTCTGTTTCCTCTCTACGTGCTCTTGCTTCAGCTTGCTCTTCGAACATCTCTCGGGCCTCGTAAGGTGCAAAGGGCGTCGTCTCAAAGCTTGGTGGTGCTGTGAACAACGTACCAAAAGCTGTTGCTGAACTAGAGGACTGTTCCGAACTTTCCATGGCGCCAAAAAACTAAAGAGCCTAGGAGCGCTGTGGCTTCGCTACCATGTAAAGGTAGCAAACCGCAACAACAAGCGCGCTACCACACGACGCGTCACGTCCAAGATCTATTTAGATCTTTTGTTCTCTCTCCGGGCTTGAGCCACATTTCGTGGCATATTCTTCTTTCATTGATGAATTCTTGAATTCATCTGTACAAGTACTGGCTGTTTCTCTTTCACGAAAAACACTCAAAAACTCATAATTTCAAATCTACACATTATGAATTCACTTCTTGGCTGGATTCCGGTGGTTGTTTTTCCAACAAAGTCCAAACAACAGCGTGGGTCGTGAGAACCGCTAGAGGTAAGCACAGACCATCGGGGACACATCGACTTGGATCAATACTGCGCAGAGATCGATGTCACGGATTTGCAGGCATCCCTCAGGGATATTCAGCCAAACACAAAACGCGTGCACAAGCAAAGACAGGTACCCAAGTGACGTGTCAACGACATGTCCAAAGTGCAGCCTGTAAGGGTGCTCACGTGGAATCCAAAACCACAGATGTACACACAGCTCAAACGCAAAGCGCCAAGGTGAACGCCAAGCAGACAGAACAGGAGTGTGCAGAACTCCAAAAACTTGACTTGAATCAAGGTTCAAAAATTGACCGTGGTCAATTCAAACTGTTTCTGTTAGCATATTGGGCAAAGCAAACTGGCGTCACAATCCTGGTGCGAAGTGCGTGTCGTACAGTGCGTGTGTGGCATCTATCATATCTGTAGTTCACTATAATTCAACAAGCTCAAATCCACAAGTCAGCAAATTGAAATGCAACGTAACGCAACGCATTGCAAACAGTGCAACTCTGAAGCAAACAAACTGACATGTTCGTGCAATGCATCTGTGAAACACTAAGTTCACTTCTGATGCTTTCTGACCTTTGTCCGTACGTTCAATGCAGGTGGAAACTGTCAGGACTGAATGTATTCATTTCCAATCCTTGTGTACCAGGGACATTGGGTGAACACAATTTTACCAAAGGACAACGTTCCAAAGACAACAGTTCAAGGTGTTCAACATCTATTGTAACTCTCCGTGCGCATCTCACAGGAACATACAGGAACTGAGTTCGGTACACTCTGCACAGCAAGTGGACTTCACGTTCATACGTGTGTGCAAACAAAAGTTGACATCTGCACGACAAGTCATCTAGCTCCAATGACAGTGAACGAGAACTAGATAATTCTCAAGATCTTCACATGTAGTGAGATCTACCCAAAACACTTCATAGATTGCAACTGAACGCAAACGAACATCAAATGCAGAAACCAAATCTGAACATGCAAGGTGAAAACGCTTGAAAGGAAAATGGTTTTGGTCACACAGTTCTAGACACAGTCCTCGAGGTTTACACTCTTTCACAACCAACCCACCCACCCAAACCCAAACCCAAACCCAAACCCAAACCCAAACCCAAACCCAACCCAACCCAACCCAACCCAACCCAAACAACCAACCCAACCCAAACAAACCAGCACACCAACCCCCGAACCCAAACAAACAAAAACAAACAAACAAACAATCAAACAAACCTGAAAAATTCTTCCCCAAAAACATCCCAAAAACCCACGCCCTTCCTCTGCCCAAACCTCCTCATGGCCCGAGGCTCATGTACTCGCCAGCTCCGCTGGTGGCTGAAAAGCGCACCACCCCTTGGCAGCCATCGGTCTCCGAGCCTAATCGCACCTGTGCAGGCGACGCCGGTAAGGGAACCGGTGAACGGCGCCAGGGTCTCTTGGCACTTCCGAGAGAAAACCATGATCCCATGGCCGACCTCCTTCACCCTCCTCGTCTCCTCCCCAACCCCCTACATCCCCCTACCCCCTAAACGATGCATGACCCAGCACCCCCAAAACTTCGCCCTGCGCGGTCCCGCAGGGCACAACCCGCGGTCCCGGCGGCAGGCCTTCAAGGTGATCTCGTCCACCCAGAGCGACTGCAGCACCGCGCCGTGCCGGGCAACGAACTCGCCCAGGAAGGACTCCAACAGGCGGAACAAATCCATGGCCGCCTCCGTGCTGCACCGAAGCTCGGTTCAGTGCGCGGTCCGGTCACGGCCGAACCGGCTGGGCGCCTTTGGTATACCGATGAAACACGAAAATTCCGTCGGCAGTCAGCCGTGTCTGGGCGGGAAAACGGGCAGAAAAACCTTGGAACATCTTGGGTTCCCCATGTGGAAAGCATCCAGTCTTTCGTTGTGTCATGTCGTGTCCTTTGCCACATCCTGAGCCGTCAAAAAACCGAGCCGTAAAAAACCGCCGAGTGACGATCTCCGCCAGGGCGGTGAGGTTCAGGAACAAGCGTCCTGGCGGCCAAGCGTCCCGGGATGTTTGCTGCCAAACCCTGTGCTGGTACAAGTACATGTCTGTGAAATCATCATGGAAGTGAAGGGTATGGCCCTGGAAGGGTGATATTTGTCCTCTACAAACAGGTGGTGCACTCCACTTCCATGATTTCTCCAGGGAATGTATGTGTATGTTCATGACCTGGCGAAGCCTATCATCGACGGAGTCGGTCTCCTGCTACAAGTGCTATCTGCATCATATACGATATAATGATATAAACTTAAACCACAAATGACACATGAGTACTCAAAAAATCAAAGAACCACATGAGAGTCAAGGTATATCCAGAGTGCCACAGCCAGAACTCCGCGCAGAAGCCGCGTCTCGTGATCGACCTCGTTTCCACGACGGCCAAGCCGGCCCGGCCGCCTCGCCTTCGCTGCCCGACGCCTTTGGACTCAGCTTTGCACAGTCCATCTCATGCACTGCTGCCAACCTGAGAGCGTGAGGCGTGGGAACGAGCCCTGCAGAGCCAGAAATGAGAGAGCGCGGCGCGGGAGGGTGTCATGCTTGATTCAGTTTGGCTTCCTCACATCATGCATGTATCAGATGCTCAAATGCCCAAAGCATGGATACAAGTTGCAAGTAGATGTCAAATATCAAAGGTGTGGCGCAAAAACAACAGCTATATGCTATGCAAACGTGGCAGTTCGCATGCGGACACATATACACGTGCACCATGTTTTTCAAGCCGGCGAGGCAAAGTAAGTTCAACAAGTCTCAGCAGTCCTAAGCAGACCAAAGCCACAACACTCAGCAAACTACTTTGTGGCACAAGTTATTTTTTGTATTTGACTGAGAAGTCCTGCGGGCAGTATCGCTTAACTTGTTCAAACACATGGACCTCGTCTTGCAGACTGCCTCATTGTCAAGGAAAAAGCTTCTAAACACAAAAAACACACCATCCCAGGAGTCTTTGGGGGGAGGGGATTGCCAGACAGTCTCAGAAGCTTGCTTATATATACATATATATATATATCTTTGTTTGTGTGTTCTCGAGTGATTTTTTTCGTTTTGGGGACGGGGGGGGCGATCAAAGAGTCTCGGATTGTTGTTGTTTTTATACTCCAACTCTCCGTGGCATTTCTTTACACGCATTTGTTCTGCTGCATTCAAATACAGATTGTGCACACAGCAACCCCCTGGCTGAATTGTTGATTCTTATACATTGTCTGCTAGTTTCTTATTAAGGTCTTGGTCCTGTGAATCACATACTTGGACCGCTGGTCTGAGTTTTTGCCATCCGCCTTCCAAGCAGTCATCAGGCATGCACGAACATGCGGTGGTTAGTCACGAGCACAGGTCCCGGGAAACAGCAGCTCTGTTTGAGAGTCTCGGCGTGCAGGGAAACGAAAGAAATTGGGGTGTGTATATAGACGTATATATGATTTTGTACAATTGTATATAAGTCTCAAGCAGGTTTCTACCAATCCAAGGTTTCATACACCCGAGGCCAGTACAAACAATTGAACACCACATGTTGAATGCTTTATTTATTTATTTTTTTTATCAGGACTTCAATGCATCCGACATCATCTGATTCTGACCGTCTTTGCCCTTTCAATTGAACTCGCTGGGCTCGAGGATTGAGGATGAGCTGCGTCCACATCTGAGTCTGGGCTGTTCTCTTCATCAAGGCTTCCCTCTGCACAATCCCTGTACCACAGCTCCACCGGAGCCCAGGGAATTTCCTGCGAGCCCATGGAGCCGAACTGGCAGTTGTGGCCGGTCTCCTTCCCCTCTTTGACGGTCATGTAGAAACAACGGTCGAACTGGGTCGATGACAAGGCTGCAGCGCATGCAAGCGCTTTTCATGGCAAGACGGGGGTGTGCGGGGCTGGGCAGCTGTGCTTCTAATGTTGGAAGAAACAGTGGCATTCCAAACATAGTGGCCTCGCCTTCCGTTTCAGGGGTGAGGTGCGCCAATGAAGCTTTCTTGTGCTCTTCGATCTGGGCCCAGCTGTTCTGCTTATTTTGAGAGAACGGCATGCGCCAAGCAATCTAATCAGCAACTGGATAAATTACAATACCATCACAATCCTTTGGATCATTAGCCACAATATCAACAAGCGCAACAAGTGTAAACAAGTCATCATCAATCTGTCACCAACACTGCCATCTTGCCCTGTCTACTCCTCACCAGGTGCCTCACCACGCTGCTTCGCCTCCAAAAACACCAAAAACACCGCCCACACCGACACAACGCCCCTTGGGCTCCAAGGTGCAACAACTCCTCCAAGCGCGAAGCCCAGCTGTTGCTGACCGGGTGAAATCCGATTCGGCTGTGTGACACCGAGCCTGGAGCGCGTGCGGTGTCACCGCGGCTGAAACCAGTCCAAGCCATCCATGTGTTCAGTCGGCCCGGGAGATGAGACCTTGAGACCCTCTGAAGTTCCCTGCAAAGGACAAGTGAATACTGCTCGACCATGTGGATGTTCTGTATTTCACATGTATGTGCATGGTGAACTTCATGGGTATGGGGTCCAAGCCTCAACAGGTCGACATGCGCCCCTCTCTCTAGATCTCTGCCGCATAAGATCGCATAAGTTATCATATCAAACACTTGTCTTCTATCGTATTCTAGTCTTTAGCTGTGGATGTACCGGAATCGATTGCTCGCACTCGCTTCATCCCTTTTGTTCACTCCATCTGCCCAAACAATGCCTCCGGCCACACCGGCCCTGCGTGGCGGTACGTCCCACACCCGCAGCCGTACGTCTGCCGGGCTGCGCACGTGGACGACCTTGGCCTTGTCGTTGCTGGTGAGGAAGACTTCGGAGATGGGATCCACAGAAGTGACCTGTCGCAAGGACTCGCTCTTTGTCTGTCTCTCCTCTGATCCTCTGAGGGAGGAGAGAAGCAGGATCTGCATCCGGGATAGAAGAAACAGGACAAACATGGTGGTGATGCTCAGGAGCTTGGGTACTTCTTTCAGGATCTTTCGGATCTGGGGGAAATTCTGGGGAACGAAGTCAGTTCACCCTGTCAATCTGTGCAAATCAAAGAAACTGGCAGTTTCTGCCGGGGGGAACACAGTGAATACTCGGACTCTTTGTACAGCTTGCCGATGTCCTTTTTCAGAGTTTCACTCCCATCATCCACTCAAACAACCAACAAACAGGACACGAGAGGACACGAGGATCGAGACGACAACCCGCACTCATCAAATTGGAAGTCACCTGGTCTCAAACAAAGCTGGAACCACCTGGAAGTGGAACGCAAATGGAATATCCACCATCCGCCACGCAAATGGCTCAAATGTCTGGCCATGCCCAGGTCCGCCACTCATGCGCAACAAAGGGTGCAGCCTAGGTCAGCCCTCCCAATCATCCTCCTTGTCACAAGGGTCCCAAACGCATGGTCCCATGTCGAACCAGCTCTCCACCAGCACCGTTCCGTCGAAAAAAACACCGCTCCCCCAAGCTTGAGCTTCCTGGGCGTCCCCGACCGCAGGCATCCTTTCCAAGTGGTTGGCTGACTCACTCAAGCGTTCCACCTGTTTGGCACGGGTGGGGGTTCCGGCGAGGCATGAACCGCAGAGACCCGAGGTCACGGGGAAGACGCAAAGAACCCTCAACCCGAACGGAGGGAAAACGCGGCCAAAAGGCTGCTGTGGATGGAAAAAGAACACACATCCAGCTGCAGGCTGGCATAGTCTGAAAAACCTCCACATGCCAAACCCATGGGGACTCTACCATGAAGGCTTAGAAACTCATTCATTCGGCCGAGACCAAGAAGAGCGCAACACGTGTGGATGTTGGAATTTTGCTGTCACTCTTGCCTTTTGTGGGATCCTACTTTGACCTGACCGGCGTGACCAGAGGGAAAACGGAGCACGCTGTTGTTCTCCGGGTGGCTTCTCGTAGGGGTCTCCGGGTCGATCACTCGTATGATCCAACTGAACAACCACAACCTGTCTTCTTCCAAGAATGGCCTCAGGTCAGGAACTCCCATCTCTATATGTCTATCTAGCCTTCAAAACTTCCCACCTTCAGATGTCCAACCACAGGGCGCCGAAAAAGGGACGCATCGTTCCAGCTCACCCTCCGTCACCCAAAGGGGCCCATATCTGTTCCAATATCTGTCCATTCCACCTTCACCCCCCCGGAATCCTTGTGAAACAAGCTCCCGGAGGCGCAACGCCGTGTTGCCCGGTTGGCACATGCGGACCTCCATGAGACAGGGCAAGGCTGGACTCAAGTCGCGGAGGCTCGGCACCTGCTGCGCTGGCGCTCGACGGATGGGACGGACGGGCAGGTCGAGGGCGCACAAAGAAGATCAAGTGAATTGAAGGAGGTGAAGAGAAGAGAGTGAAAAAGAGTGAAAGTTGGGCAGGTCAAATCTTTCTGTCCAAAACTGGTTCCGTGGATTGTTTGAAACAGGTTCTTTGCTAGTTCAGGCACAGATCACTGGGCTGAAGCCAGAAGCACACGCTTTTAGTCAAAGACATTGGACACTAAAAAGACAAGTCTTGTGTTTCAATGCAGCGCTATGCGGTTGCGCTGAATATATTACAGTATATGTTCTGCTTCAATATTAGTACCCTCCAGCACCCGCGGCCAAGAAAGCTTATAGCTAAAGGATCTCTGCGACAATTGAGGTGGTGTGACAACCCTTTTGTACGTAGTGTCTTTGCAAAGTTCTCTAAAAGCAAACATGGTTGAAGAAGAAATTAACTGACTGGTGCTTAGTGAGGAATAAAGGAAGTTTTGCTCCCAATAGAGATTCCGTTGGATCCAGCCACCCTCATTCCCTACGACATGCACCAGTCAAAATTACTGCCCTGGGCCCTGATTCGCATTGAAGCCTCTGGGTAAACCTGCCCAGTACGCAAAGGTGCTATGGTGCCGAGCTGTTTCCTTCGGGCCTCAGGCCTCCAGTGATAGATGGATATCTGATATCAACGGTCAACGCTTTATAGGACTGACAGTGCAAGGGTAGGTCATAAGCAATTCCAAACCACAAGCACCGCCAAATACATCATACATCCATATGTACATAATTGTATGAGTATACGCTCTGCATACAGCTGTGGCTTCTCATGGTGTTTTGGGTGGTCTTCTCGGCTGTTTGGGGGGGCACGCAACAAAGTCTCCGTCGTCCACACGACCCGCTGCAACGCCGAAGGTACCGCGTCCGGACCTGGCCTCGGCCCAGCTGGCTCGCTTCGCAAAGAAGGCATAGCCTCAGTTCTTTTCAGGTCAAGCGCCTGTCAGGTCCTTTTCAGCACCAGTTCCAAGCTGGAGACCAGTTGCCGAACGGACCCAAAAAGTCAACCCAGGCCAGTTGACATCCTAAATGCAGGGGTGGGCGACTTGCAGAACAGGTCAGATTTACTTCTGTGGCCCTGGCACCATTCCTGGAGGAGGTTGGTTCTGGCCGTATCAAAGGCCCCCAGTCGCCTCTGATTTCTGGAAGAACTTGAGCGTTTTCGGTGAAAACCTTCGGGTGCCAAATTGATGCGGAATCCGAGGGTGCCTGACCCAGACCCATGAAAATCCAAACAAGAAACTTGTGCATGTGACGTTATTGCCTATCATGTAGCGCTTCCTTTCTCCTACTTCTGTGTTTCTCCTATTCCGAAAGAAGAAAACGTGAACGCAATGTACCTGATAGCCTGCTGTTTGATGCTGGTTCCCCATGAGGCTGTTCAAAAAATATTCTCCTATACCCTTTCCTTTCCTGTTCTTTCCTCAATGTCTCCTTTCCCTCTCCTTTCATGTCCCTCTGCTTTTCCTATCCTTGTGTTTCGGTTCCTTCCCTTCTCCTTTACCTTTCCTTCCCTTTCCTTTTGCCCTATTTTCCCATCCCATGCACCACATCCCGGCAAATTCCCAAAGCGGCGACCGTTCACTGAACAAACATTCGCTTACACCATGTGGTTGGTGTGAGTCCTCTTGAGACTTACCCGTGTCAAAACAGATCTTGGCTTGCTTCTTGAAGCTTAACCATCAATCCAGAAGGTGTAAACACCCCACTCTGAACTGGCTCCCTTTGGAGGATGGCCAAAGAAACGGACCTGCTCTTCCTCCCTTAAAGCCACCCTTTAGATCTCCCTAGATTCCACAATCGACCACAGATTCATCACAGTCCTCAGCTTAATCACAATTCAACATCTGAACATGTTCCCCTTTTTGTGGTCAACCCCCCTTAAGCCTTAGGCCTTGGCGTCTTCCCTTGTATACGTTGGTTGCTGAAGGACTTGCCATGCTCCACACTAGACTCTTCAGTTCAAACAATCCCAAGAAACCCACGAGATAGTTTCATACTATAAATTGGCTTCAATGAATAACTGACTTTATATAATGACTTTGTTTATTGGCTCCAATTAGAGTATTCACGGGCTTATAATCATATGTCCTTCAGTTCCAATTCCGATTGTATTTCGTCTGCGGCATGCTCCGCAAAGCAACGTGGTTCATCGCCGTTGCTGCCCAGCGTGGTGGCCTGTGGCAATGTCCAACCGGTCAGTGGTTGAGGCACAATTCTTTCAATCAATATCCGAGTCGAGGAGCAACCAAAAAAACACACATGCATGTGATTTTGCCTTCAGAATTGTTTTTCAGTATAAAACTATATATGTTACTGCTCACTTTTGACACACAACAAAAGTCAGCCACAACCAGCACTGCACCAGCAAAAGCAGTTCACCAGTTTAGCCCTCATCCAACCCCCGAGCGGTTTGGGCCAACGTTGGCTGGTTTTGCTTCACGGTGGTAGCCACCGACGGGTGGTCTCCATCCTGGCCATCGCATGAAAGTCTTTCATCCATCGTCCTACAGTTAATTATATACTTTTCAACTCCCCTCAGGTCTTGTGATGAGACACACCCCTTTTGTTCTGGGGGGGGTGGGGAACCAACCAACCAACCAACCAACCAATACTCCCCGTTTTGTTCTGGGGGGTTGGGGAGTGGTTCCGAGGCTTTTCGGTGTTTTTTCTTCCTCCTCCGAGCCGAGGCTTTCTGTCGCCGAAACGGCTCCACCCGTGACGCCCAGCTGCATGCTTGGGCAGCGTCAGCAGGACCTCCGTGACGCCCAGCGCGCTGAGCTTGGCCTCCACCTGCGAACAAGCGAACGGTGCCAGAGGTCCTGCTGGGGAAGAAACGGTGCCAAGAGATCTGAAGTGAAACATGTGGGTGTTAGAAGGCATATTAATGTATATATTTAATATATATATATATATGCTATACAGATGATAGGAGACCCCCCACAAAAGTTGTTGGAAAATCCAAGAACCAAACGAAATCCGAGAACCAACGGTCCCCCCCTATTACATGTCTTCACATCCATGTGAACTGCGAACACCTGCTCCCGGTCACAACCAATATGGCAGTCGTTTTTGTGTTCGTGTCTGGGTAAGTGAACAGGACAGGACACGTCCGATTTGGGTTCTATCATGTTCGTCCTCAGAATTCCGATTGGTACATCACTGGTGCTGGGGGACGGTGAAGCCTCTAACAACACCCAAAAGCGGCAATGCAAGCATGGATCTGATTGAAACGCATGCAGCTGCAACACGTGAGTGTAAGAAACCCAAATTAGGAGCCAAGTTAGCAGTGATTATCTACATCTGGTTGTGTTTGGTGGTGAATGCTGGTCATAGTACCTACATGGATCCTCTGGGAATGACAAATCACAAGGAGTCTTCAACGTTGGCGATCCATTTTCGAATGACACAAGACCATAAACACTGGCAGTTTCCACATGCAGTCATACCGACCGGATAGAACGATCCAAGCTCATGTCATAATTCGGAGTGCAGGAGGATCCTCTGCAAAAATACTCCGCAGAACTCCCAAGCGATCCTCGAGTTCCACAGGCATCCCACGCTGCCTGCCGCAAGAGCTGATGCACTTCTCCAATCATTTGGCTAAATCTTTCCTCGTTGCCCGCCACTGTCATAGCCTTGGATCGGAGAAGACGCCCTGGGTGGGATAGTCTCAACTGGCACATGCTGATGGTGACAATCCTGAGTATACAATTCCACCAATCTCCACTAGTCACTAATCCAACATGGCCGCCCGCCGTCATCATTACTTGCAGCGGTCTCAAAGACCTGGGAGTATTCGCATGGATTCTGGCTAGTGTGAGGCATTGGTTTGCAGCATTCCAATGAATGATGTACCTGGATGTACGTAGACGGCTAGTATGATTCTGTATGTATCTGTCTGTATCATCCGCAAAGAATCCGCCTCAGGTCGCTGGTCGCTTCGTCAACCCCCAAAGTCTTTGAATCTGGAACTGATTTGTCCAGAAACTGGAACCAACCCATGCTGGAAAATTCTGACCCATCAAATAGTCTGGAACAAATCAGATAGGGGCTGGATGTTCAAACACCCGCCACGCCACAGCAATACAATAGGAATCAACAAGAATCTATGACCCCTATTGAAATTATCCCCAATATAAATGTATACTCCACTGTAGTTTGGGTGTATCCTAGTACCAGCAACAGTGGATGATGATGGGGCCTGGTGGCAGGCCTTTCTCCAAAGGAGTGATGTTCTTCTTTACCACCTGCTACAGGTTATTTTCTGGGAGAGACCCCAATTATAGCAATCATCTGCCAGGACCCCCCAAAGGAATGTGTTTTGGAGGTTTTGTCTTACATAAAACCAACCAAAAAGCATCCATTTGGGGGGTGCTGGTGTATTTCCAGTGTATTTCCGAATATCCCACGGATCCGTTCTCTCCTTTGCCGCAGAGTTACCTCATCTCCCAGGAGGATCAAATGGAGCCGACCGGCTTTAGGCGCTTCACCTGGAGCGTCCGGTGTCGTCGATGTCAGTGGTCAAGTGAGACCCTCCAAAAGAGCCAAGTACGTCGCTCATGAATAACTGCTGATGCTTGATCCTTCTTAAAAATTCTACTTGGAGACAAACATCGGCATCTCACCCATGTCATGTTGAAAAACAGAGTAGAACGACACAAATCCCCAAGGATTCAAGTTAAGGTTTGCAGGTGAAATCCACCAACATAAATTCATGTGTCCTTTATCTCCTACATTGGTGGCTGTGGTGTAACAACAGGACTCCCAAACTCTCCCATGTCCTCCTTTGAATCAAAAGGAACATCACATTTACATGCTGTATCCCCCTTGAATGAGGAGCTGGCTGTGGAGGATCGACATGTTTATAGTGTCTCATTCTAGTTCCATTAAACATCACAGTCTTTTCCCCAGACAACTCACTGGTTCCAAGTGCGAGTGACCGACAGTGACTGGTGGGTGTTGGATGATTGGCCAACAGCCCGTGACTCAGGAGGCCAACACCTGCTCGGGGTCCCAGTCGAGTGTGTTGATACATGATACCCACAGGGTATCAAACAGCTACTGAAGATTCTTTGATTGCTCTATGTTGCTCTCATTCTCTGTCCACGGGCCGGCTCTTCGCCGTCGAAAGCGGTCGCTGCGCCTTGGACGTGCTGCCGCAAGAGCTCGCCCTGCAGGTAGCTCTTCAGGGCTGCCTGGATCTGCAAGAACACTTGCGCCAGGGCACACAAGCCAGGGCACACCGAGACGGTGTCGTTTCGTGTCTCGGTGTGTCCAAAAACGTGGGAGGCCTTCCAAACTACTAGAGGTTTTGAGTTGCTTTGTCTTATTTGTGGAGGGTCTTCGGTCTTTGGAGGGCCTCCGGACGAGTTTCAGGCAATCTGAGTCTCCAAGTGAAAATATAGACTAGACCCCAAATAAATAGATGGAGATAGATGGAGCAAATCCCCACTAAAGATGTATTGGACACCGTTTCCAGCTATTTGGGGATCCATCTACAGAAGGTGAGAAGTGCGCTACTTTGCTGTTTTCTATCTCAGCTGCATGGTCTCAGTGCATCTGGGCGGCGTAGTCTGGGAGGACCTTGGCTATGCCTTGCCAGACGGTCATCGCCTTCCCATTGGGGATGCCTTGGCCATGCAGGTTGACATGTTCAAAATCAGACTGCATGTCAGTGGAGAAGCCGAGCCCTATATAGCTCCCTCAGCTGGTTACCACTCACCAAAGGCAATTGAGTTTTCATGTAGCGATTTGCTTGGGGTAGTGACCTGTGAGCTGTCTAATTCTTCTATGGTCCCAGGTTCTGACACTGATTCAACGTCCAGAAGTCCCCAAATGCCAGACGTCGCTGCGCATGCCACATCGGATGGCTCCAAAAAAAAACCATACCCTGGGGTTCCTGGCCCATCTCGGTAACCAAACGGGTCAGGAATCCTGATATGAATCATGTATCTTGCAAACAGCAAAAAACGAACATCTGATCTCTACCAGGACCCCCAGGAGTTGGGTGGTAGACATGGACACCCCGAATCACAGCCTTTTGGGACTATGTACATATACACCCCGACAGGAGGGTCCTGGTATATCCCTCTATTATACATCTACCTGGAGTCTCAAGGTACCTTGGAAAATTGGTACAAGTACCTGCTTTTAAGGGATCATGTCCCATTTTCTAAGGTACTTTGGAGGGTCCAGGTATGTATAATATAAGAACCGCTGCTTATTAAAACCTTGTAACATATGAATTCCTAGGGCTCCTGGCCCGTGACATGATCGAGTCTTCCCCTTTTCTTCTGCTCCTGGACACCTGCCAGCAGTTCCATGTCCCAGGTGCCTGGGGGGGTGCCCTGAAAATCCACTCACCACTGGGGTCCTGAAACCAGGAACTGCTCGTACCAGCACCGACTTCACCGGTCACCAACTAAAACCTGTTAGGGCCCTTCCCAACCCTCCATTTCGGAGACCTGTTGGGTTCGGTGCTGGTATAAGGGTTTGCTTTTTCTTCGGTCAACCCCCGGTCAACGCGGCCACCGCCCGGTCAACGCGGCCGAAGTCGCCGGGGTGGCGGAACTTCCAGCGCGCTTCCAGGGTCTCCTGCAGTTCCACCCACTCTACCAGTACACAGCCACACCACCTGGATAACTGTATATATAAAGAAAATACGAAAGATTTATAAATAGTGTAATTTATCCTGAATCATGATATCCATTGATATCCCACTCCTGGTGCATGCTGTTCTTGTTATCATCCCGTCCATCCCACCGCCTGCCAGCGTCCGCATTCATCCCATCCCAAGCCAAACATCCCCCCTCACCTCCCCACCACCACCTCCCCGCCCAGGTCTCTGGTCTCCGGTCTCAGCGTCGGTCTCCGGTCCTCCTTCCGCTCCAGGCGAATGCTGGACTCCTTGGAGACGCCGAAGGCGCGATAACTCCGCCGGAGCAAGACCTGCGCCGGACGATCGCTGGAGACGCACCGCGTGGAACGCGGAAGTTCCACGAACGGAGGCGACAGCTGTCGGTGTCGGTGTCCGAAAGCAGGTCGGGGGTCTGAAGGAACAAGTACCCAGCTGGGTAGGTTTGCCAGGTACTATTGTCTTTTAATTAAGCAACTTCTGTCAGGGTTAAAAACAATATGGCTTCCCGGATCTTCCCACATATTCCGCTTCCTTACTTTCAAGCTAAAGGTTGTTCAGTTTACTCCATTTCAGTCTTCCCCATCTTTGACAGCAAGTATCTACCTGCTCCGAACAGGCCAACAGTGCCTCTGAATTCATCCCAGGCCACGGCCGTGGGTTTGTGTTCGGGCCACCGGGCCCACTCCATGTAGTTTGAAAGGCCTCCAGGCAACGCGCCCAGGCCTCGACCGGTGAGAACCCCGGCGTCTCGCGCCTCCAAGGCCTTGAGTTGAAGATCTTTCTGCGAGAGCCTCGGTGACGTGGCGAAACGCGTCCAGTGGAGCGTCCAGTGGCCCTTTGTGACGGAGTACGGAGCGAAACAAACGAAGACAGAAAGGAGTGAAACAAATTGAACCATGTTGAAACATCTACCAGGGGAGAACTATAGATATATATATATAATAAGATGTCCATGCATGTAATCTAAAATATCTAATATAATAAGCTTCCTAGTCACGTCCCACAGGTGGCTTTGGAATCGTGACAAATAAATAGGTGGAGGAGGAGCAATCTTCAGAACCAGAAAAGAAGGTGTAGCTCTTCTCCGTAGTACTCACTTATTTGACAGGTTCTTAGTAATTAGGGAGTGGAAGAAAGACCATCAAAAAACACCCACACACACATCAAAAATCTCCATGTACAAATTGTGTAAACACGTGTGTATATCTAAATTTATATCAATTACAGGAGGTTCAGGTCCCCAAACAAAAGCTCGTTATAATTGCTCTTTGAAAAGACCTGGCACTGGGCTTATATACAATATACAACCTACTTGCAAACCCGGAAAACTGGCTGTTTTTTGGATACGTCACACTGAACATCCTTGTCTGACCCCCAAGCCGTTTCCCAGGGAAAGAAAGATTCACCAAACGTTCCACCTGTTTCACTTTAGTGAACGAGACAAAGAACATCCGGCGATCCAGAAAAATCTCCCTGGGGTCAGGTTGTTCCATCTCGCTCCGCCTTCTCATTCCAATCAGGTGGGGACTGCTAGTAGATCCGCCCCTTCCGGGGATCCCTCCGATCGCCCCACTCCGATCTCTCCACGTCACGCATGCATCAACAGGTTGCCGCCCGCCGCGTGGGGCGTGGACGTCACCAACTTGCCGGGGTCGGTGGCCAGGCCCAGCTCGAGCGCCTGGAACGAGAACAACGCGCCCAATAAATCCGAAAAGGATTGCTACAATGTACAAACTATATCAAGGAGTAGATATGGAACACTGGAGTTGGATCCTGACTTGAGTTGAGTGTCTAAGTCCTAAGATGTCCTAAGTACTCGATCGGTAACTCAGAAAGGATATCTGATGCACGCTGATGCAAACAGCATGTGACTCTATAATCACAGGCTCTCTTTGTCAACGATGGATCATGAATCATGATGTATCAACCACTCCAGTAGCAAATTTATGTTCAAACTTTGTCTAGAGTCTATATTGGAGCGGTTTCAAAGGAAATTCCAAGACTGACTTCCTCAGTTTCCCTCCAAAATAAAGGCGGCTAACCAAACTTTCCACCCGTTTCTTGATGAGGGGGGCTGCCCCAATCCCCCCAAAAAGTTGCAAGGTTGTCCACGTTTCCTGTGTTGGTCATGGAGTCTTCATCCTCTTTCACCTCTTCAAATTCAGTGATCCCCAATCCCAAGTGGGATTGAGTGAATCTGAAAGCAATACATGACACGAGACATTGTAAAACCTCACAATATAGGCATTTCAGCACCTTGAAAAAAATCACCTGGCTGGACGCCCCAGCCCACCACTATCCAGGATCTCGAGACAGGACACCCCTTTTTCAGATTCAGGATGGTTTTTCGTATTTCCTGATACCTGGAGCCCTGAACACTTTCTTTTTCAGGTGCCAGGTGCGTCCCAAAATATCATCCGCTGTAAAGTTTTTGCGTGCTCAGGTCCTGGAGGGACACTTGTCAAGAAAAGTCCAACACTATGAGAAGAACATGGAAGTATTTAACAAAGACAAGAGGCTTGCATGGCCATGCTAGATGTTTGATCGTGTTTCCCAATGCCCCATGTCAATGCTGCAAAAAAAAACGGCCATCAGAGGTAGGGAGCGCAAGTAATCAAAACCGGATGGCTGCACAGCCACAACAACCCTAATCAATCACCAAAACTGCCTTCGCCTGGATGGACATTTGGAGGGCCCTGGGTTCTTCTTGTATACACTCAAAGAAAAGTTGACCCCAGCAAGCCCTTCCCCGTTGTACAAACTTACAAACTGAACCAAGCCTGGAATCATGGACTTGCTGGGCCAAGGTTTCTTTGGGGAATTAACTCGGTGAGAACTTGCTTTGGTGGCAAGTGTCTGCTTGGCCTCCAAGAACTTAAGAGGTTCAGGAGCGGTATTGAAGGATTTGGCACTCTTTTGTTGTGTTTCTGTAGAAACCTACTCATCCACTGCGCACAAAAACCAAACGCCAAATCCTGAAAAAACGGCGCCTTCACTTAAAAACCAAACGCCAAACCGACGCCATCACTCAAAAAACAGACTCCGCGCCAAAACCGCACCCAAAAAAACGATGCCAAAAAGGTGTCTTTGGGTTTGAATGACATTGGGCCTCAGCCTCATGTCTTGTCAGATATTGACGGTGTGGGACGTAAGTTGTCATCACTTTTGGTCGGGAGCGTTGATGTATCCTTTAATGTATCCTCTTGTCTAGTCATGTTTGGTAATTAGCATTTGGTAGTGGATGATTTTCTGTTTCAACTTCAAAGAAGCTTGCCAAGGAAATGCACACTGTAGTCGCTAATTAGGCCATGACAGAACTTCAAAGCCGTATGGGGAGTTGTGCGTCCCTTGATGAAGGTTTGCTATCAAGAGGAACAATATTGAGATGCCCGCGCATGCTCACAACCTTTGAAGCCCGTGTTGAAGGTCCCCTGTCGGAAAAGAACACTTTGCACTTCCAGTTAAGACTAATCCTTTGGTGCTTTAGATGCAGGGTTTGAGGCTGTTTCTACCTTGAAAGAAGCTGGGAGGTCTCTTCTTCCCTTTGAAATGGTTTTTGGCGAGATGTGCCCACGTAGGCCCTGAACTGGTTTTTGAGTGAAACCCAAAAACTTACTCACGTGAAAAAGAAGCGTCTCTCGAGGGTACAGGTAACCTACAGGATTCCTCCATCGATGTCAACCCCTTCGTTTTTGTTAATTACTTAAAAAACAAAAAATTGGTGGAAGGTTAAGGTGCCAGGTACCATGACTCAAACATCTGGAGAGGTCAATGAATGGCGGGACCGTGCCGCTCGGGGCGTCTCGCCTTGAATCGCTGTGTCCAGGGCTCCCCGGTGACCTTCTGGCAGAGGCGCCTGCGCCAGGTGGCGCGCTTCCGCCGCAAGGAGGGCGGTGGCCTTCCTCCAAGAACGCCGTGGGCTAATATACCCAAAGACTCACACGAAAGGACCGGGTTTTCCAAGGAAAAAACAACACGAACAACCTCGAAAACCAAACACGGGGGGGTACCTTCTGAGGTTCCGAGGAATCGGTTCTTCAGCCGATGTGGTTCGAACAAAAAAAACCGGTCCGTTCACATCAAGCAATCCCCAGCGGCAGGGTGACGTCGACTTCCTGGGTCGGTCAGGAGACACATCTGGCCATTCCCATCCGGGCTCCAAACGGCCCATCTCCTCAGGTGACCGGTGGTCTTCGACCCTGGCACCCACCCCAACCACCTTCGAAGGCCAGGGACACCCTTCTTTTTCGACCCCTATACCTTCCATTTTGACCCTGTTGCCTTGGAAACCTTCCTTTCGGACCCCGTCTGTGGTGAAAACCATCCTTTGTGACCCCGCAAATAAATAGGCATAAATAGGCTCCCCGTAGGCCAGGAGCCCTAGGGATTCATGTTCTTTGCCGAAGGGTGGGTGGGATGATACATGACGATGCGAAGTCAGACTTGTAGCATCTTGTGGCCATGCCAAGTCAGACTGTGGTGAAGCGGAACGCTGAAAGCTAACGGGAGGAAGGATTCACAGAGTTTGATGCATCACCAAGTTCTCACAACTGGAATCTGACATCTGCATTCCTCTTCATGAGTCCCCACATCCAAGCACTACATGTATACAGCAACTCTCATGGAGGAGAATCAAATCCCCAACATATCTGGAACTTGGGTCTATACTATCACCTGCAACAGTGGATGATGATGGTTAGTAAAGGCCTTGTTCAAGCATGATGATCATTGTTTACTGACTGTTACAGGCTACAGGTAATAGGACAGACCCCATCTGGAACTTTCATGAACTGGTTGATGCTTTCAACCCACTTGAAAAGCATTAGTCAGAGGCTCCAATCATCCCCGAGTAAGGGTCGACCATAAACATATCCGGAGATCATCACCTACTTTCTGCTTTCGTTTCTCTCACCCCAATCATGGCACATCCTGGGGCCCATTTCTTCGGTTCGTCTCGCTCATGTCGCATCCGGCCCCTCATGTCGCATCCGTCGGCCTGGCAGCTAGTAGCACCGGCGCGTAGATGGAGGTGTTTGGGAGTTCAGAGAGCTCGGTCAAGAAGTCTGAGAGCTTGTTCCTTCGATGGGCGCGGTGGGATCGGTGTTTCGTCGATTGAGGAAAGAAGCATCTAAGCATCTGAGTACCATTGACATAGCCTGCCCAACGGGCCCAACCCTACCCAGTTGCAGGGAAAGACACATTGCTAACTGAGTACCCATTGCTAACGACGTTCATTATTTGGTGGAGGGGTCAGTCTATCTCTAGAGCCCATTGGATCCATTGCCCATGAGTATCTCCAAAAACATGTATCCCAAAATCAGGTGTTGAACCTGCTGTTCCCGAACCAGCCAGCGTGGCCGGGCTTCCGTCCGACCCAAAGCGATCTGGGTCCCTGATCACTTTCCTCACCCAGCCGATCTCTATCCAGTGTCCAGCCCTCACGACAAACCTCTGGTGTGCGCACCGGCCGAGTGTCCAATTGCCTTCTTCCCTCACTGATTGCCACAGCTTTTGCGACTTGGCCCGTGCCAACCAACGCCCTTCCTCCGTGGCATCCTGGACGTCTTAGCGATCCAAGAGACGGTCCGTGTGGCTGGAAGGGGGTGAAGGGAGCCTTTGCTCAGAGTAAACAGTACTACACATGGACCGCCCAAAAAGCGCCCAAAAACATTAGCTTTTAAGGAAATCGTAGGTCGGATCCGGTTCCAAGTGTGTTTTCGGATGGGAGGACACCGCTCTGATGACATACACTCCCGGCACCAATCCCAAGTCTTGGGAAGACTGGGCCTTTGGGCCATCGGTTCAAAATGGAACAGTCTATACTTTGTCTGATCCGGTGAACGCCGATGTGAGCGGGTGGCAGAAGACTCAAGTGATGGAAAAAACCTTAAATGAGGGGAATCCACTTTTTGGGCAAAGAGGGAGCCAGATGCAACGGAATAAAAGGACCTGAAGCATCCTAAATCCAGAAGAATGCTGTGTACACAACAGTGGTCTTTGGGTCCTTACTGGTCTAATAAATACTGGTCGATCACATTCTCACATTATGGCATTGTGGTGAAGTCGACCTACCAAGCAGCTGCTAGACTCTGAAGAAAATGTCAGCTGATTGACACTATGGTTGAATCAATTCATATCAATTCTGTCATGCTCCTCTGCCAACAAAGTCAACCAGCCAATGTTTCAATATTATCAAAGAACAACAAGGGGCAAAACAACCAAGTAGCTGCATCATAACCTGTTCATCAGTTTACTGCACAGTTTGTAATTCATGGTTCATGATGATAGACCCCATCTTCAACACACATCATCCAAACACCCCTTCAGCACTCCTGGTTCAGCACATGCATGCTCACAACTGGGTTACCCTTCGTGGACATCCACCATCACTGCGCATCCACCCATTTCACCTGATCACCTGATGTGCTTTTCAGGGAGAGCAGTCTCCTGGCTGTGCGAGTTGACTGTCAATGAAGAAACACCCCCGTTTCTCAAGATGTGAACGACTTCCCAACGCACCAAGGGGGCGTTCTTCATGAACAGTCCACCTCATCTGCTCCAGAAAGTAACTGCCACCTCTCCTCCTTCCTGAGATCTTCCGACTTCTCACCACTCCCTTCACCACCACTCTTGGATCCCGCCTCTGGCGCCTTGGCGTGAGGCAAGGCCTGCGAAGCCTCCAAGCCCTGCAAAAGCTCTCCAATGAGTTCGGAGCGCCATGCCGCCACACCGTGGGCGCGCAAGGAGCTGATGGCCTCCTGAAGGTGCTGGAGCCCAGCTGGAGAAAGCAGGTGTTCAAGTCACAAGGAGAACAAGCGTCTGACACGTTGAGCATGTGGTGTTAACTGGTCAAACAAATAAATCCAACGGGATCTTTGATCCTACAAACGAGCTCTTCATCGCATCCAACCTGCCGGTGGTTCATCCTTGACAAGGACGCATGGGTCGACCCCAAAAAAGAGCTTAAAAGAACAAACACTCTGACAGATCGGGTACCATAGATCAGTTTGTCATCCAAGAGATTCGAGTCTATAGTGACTTTTTAGGTCAGTCTTTACGTACTTTGTATCTGTTTGAAAGAAAATCATTCTAATTTATATATCAAATGAGGGTTCCATTTCAACTATAAACAATAACTACCTGTGAATCCTCGACTCTACTTCTGTATCTAGACGATATGACATAGACTTTGCAAAAAGGCTGGGAGGCTGGATGTGGCTGGTGGAGTAATTCTTCCTACATTAACTTGATGTCAACCGCCGTAGGAGAAGGACACTGAGAAGGACCCCACTAAGAACACCTACTATGTCAATGTTCCATTCATTTGGGGTCCAAAAACATGATGGCTCTGATTTCTGGCTTTCAGCACGGTCCCATCCATTACGGTCCCATAATATGATAAGAGGGGCAACCTTTTTTTTCACCCTTCAACCCTTTTTTTTTTCACCCCACCCTTTTTTTTCCACCCTCCACCTTTCTTTTTCACCCTCTGAACCATTTTTTTTCACCCTCGAACCTTTTTTTTCACCCTCTACGGGTCAACTACGGGCTTTGCGGCTGCACATACGCGGCGTGAAACTAACCGGAGGTGACATCGTTCTCTGCGCAGGTTCCAGGGGTTACCTGCTTCGCCGGCGGAGGGTTGAAAAGAAAGGGTCGAGGGTGAAAAAGAAAGGGTAAAGGGTGAAAAAAACAAGGTGAAGGGTGAAAGAAACATGCTACAGGGTGAAAATGGCAGGGTGCAGGGTGAAAAAAACAGGTTTTCGAAGGGTGAAAAAAAAGGTTCCACAGGGTGGGCAAAAAAACATTTTTGAGGGTGAAAAAAGAAGGTTTCGAGGGTGGAAAAAAAAGGGCGGGTGAAAAAAAACTTTGTTGAAGGGTGAAAAACACAGGGAGCCTCGCGTCCCGGCGGCGTCCGGGTCAGTTTCCGCCGGTTCGCGTCGTTCCGGATAGTCTCTGCGCAGTTTCCGGAGGGTTCCGAAGGGTTCGTCCCAAGAAGTTTTGGAGGTGACCACTACGGGTTTTGCGGCTGCACATACGCGGCGTGAAACTAACCGGAGGTGACATCGTTCTCTGCGCAGGTTCCAGGGGTTACCTGCTTCGCCGGCGGAGGGTTGAAAAGAAAGGGTCGAGGGTGAAAAAGAAAGGGTAAAGGGTGAAAAAAACAAGGTGAAGGGTGAAAGAAACATGCTACAGGGTGAAAATGGCAGGGTGCAGGGTGAAAAAACAGGTTCCACAGGGTGGGTAAAAAATGATTTTTGAGGGTGAAAAAAGAAGGTTTCGAGGGTGGAAAAAAAAGGGAGGGTGAAAAAAACATTGTTGAAGGGTGAAAAAAAAAGGGAGCCCATGTACAAACAGCCCTGCACAATCATTGGCGGACTCGGCGGTCCGTCCTCCTCGGACTCCTGCGCCTCTAAAACCTGGGCCACGGTCAAATCCGCACTGCAGCCCGCAGCATACGCTTCTGCAAAGGGCCGCTCCACGCTCAGGTAGCGTTCCTGCAGATGTGGGCAGGGTGTGCTTACTTGTGGTCGGACTCAGTAGTGGGGTGCTATTGGAACTCATGTCAAGACATGAATTTGGAAGGCATGAACGACGTGCTTATCTTTTTTGACATACGGTTCTACATGATTCTACTAGTTTTAGTCTACAACCTGTTTTATCATCTAGTTCTCCCAGTGTCCCTAAGCTCCAAAGATATCACCTCAACTGAAGGGACATGAAACCGGAGCTCGAATCTTCCCAAATCACAAGGGGGGACTTCACCCGCCCCCCTCCCACACTTGAGCATCACAAAAACCAGTTGGCTCCCGGTCCATCGCCCCGGCAGTCCAGCGCGGTGAGGGCGTGCTCCAACTTGGTGCCGATCTCCTCCTAGAGACGGGGCCATGCGTGGTCCTTCCGACCAACGCTCCAGCCTCTACATCCACCAGTTGGCTCTGTTCACGGGGTTTTAGAAAGAACGCAAGGACACTTATCCCCACTTCTCAGGCAGCGACCGACAGCCACAACATAGCACCACACATCCATTGTGGACAGCAACAACATCCACCTCTTGTAATTGCAATTTGACGATCATGATCAATTCTGCCTCCAAGACTTGCCCCCCCAGGCTCTTCCCCCCAAAACACCTCTCCATTGCGAGCGCTTTTTTTTGCACCACTTAAAGGTCTCTCCTCCGCGCTCAACAACTCCTCTGCCAACTCCTTGGCACTGCCCTGCGCCGCATACCCCTCCAGCGCCAGCCGCACGCGTCGCGCTGCGTCCGCGGAGGCGTCAAAGCTGCCGGGGTGGCCCGACACGGTGCGGGCCAGGGCAAAGGGGCCGGTGAAAGGCTCCAGCTGCGGAGCGCTGGAGGGGTCATCCAAGTGGAGCCTGCAACTGTGTGACTGGGAGTCGGTGGACAGAAGTAGAGTTGCTGAAAGGGCTTGGGTCACACATGTTGATGGGTGCGTTTTCTTCCAGTTGTTGGCAATGAATCATAGAGCCAGTCTTCAGAAAAATCAACAAAAAGAACGACTTGACTAGTAGAAACCAAACTTGACACCGACCGGCATGTAAAGGGAGCAAACTATTGCTCTTTATTATACCATGTGCAATAGGAAGCCCTGTAGTAGAGTCAGCCAAGGACATTGCTTTACTCAAACTCCGATTTCAATTTGAGGAACAGCAACACATATACACCTGTTTGGCTTCGTACTCAGGCAGGGAAAGTTACAAGGTTGTGGTTCTCCCCCACCAAGGAAACTCAGATTGTGCTGGAACTCTCGGTAATCAGTTGAGACAAAAGTTCATGGTTTCATGTTGTTATTTGTTCAGGAACCTTCATACTGCTGGATCAGCTGAACACTCAGCAGCCGTGGGGACCATGCTGGCACTGGGGGGGGCCACAAGCTGTACAGGGCCCAATTGACCCAGACGCTGATTTCAACCAGTTTCCGTCCATCTCACAAGATGAACGATCCGCAGGCCAAGCATTGGAATGAGATGGAGAAGTCAATCGCAACTTGTCAGTGACAACAATCTTGGCCTTGTCATCGTTGTCAATTCCGCCAACCGAAATGCTCATTCTACCCTACCAGCTCCACAGCTCAAACAATCGTGCCCTTTTCCCACCACTCCCCATAGCTCCCCCCCAGGGTTTCTCCCGCGTATTGGCAGCGTTTCAGCAGCTTTTC
>CAXAMN010004313.1:20608-50950 GCA_963970005.1 Durusdinium trenchii
CCCCCTGGAATAACTATGTGCCACTGGCTGGGTCCTGCAAAACTTGCCATTGCCACTGCAATTGTCCACAGTCCTGGCTTTGTTACATTCTCACCGATCCCCCTAAGCTCCCACTAGGAGGGGAACCTATACTTGGACATCCAACGCAAAATTAATTCAAACACGTGGCTTTGCATCCAGATGTTTCAGAAATTTTTGAAACTATTCCTGAATGTGAATGACATACCAAAATAATTTCCAGCATCGATGTGACTGGGGGTCAGAATATTTTATAGATTATTCCAGGGGGGCCTTGAGAGGGGGTCCCCTTAAGCCACGGCCCATGTTTTAAGTTACCATCCAATGAACATCCGGAACATCAATCAACTCTAGCAGAACATGACAAGCAGAACATGACATGACATGGCTCAAACACTGACTCTACTTTTTCGTTCCCTTGCCCGACGCTATCCAGGATATCCTGGCCGTCCCCTAGTCCAACCACCTCGACGGATGCAATTGCACCTCACCATGCAGGCTGAGTGGATCAAAAGGTTGGAAATGAGACTTCAGAGATTTTCAGAGAGTGCAATTTAGCAGAAAGCAAACACGTGCGCAATCTGCTGACAAAAGAAATAGATGCGAGTCAGCGGATTTGTATGGATTTGTGTTTATTGTTCTGGATGCGCGCTGTGGAGGCATAGTAGACAGAACTCCCTGGGAGACAGGTCGGGTTTGTTTCTTTTTGGACGGTTCTTTTGTGCATTCATTTTGTTCCCAAGTTATTTTTTTTCGATAGCAGAGTCTTCAGCATAGAAGTTGACAGCGAGCAAACATATTTGAGTTTGATCTTTTCATTTTGTTTTCGTAACAACAAGCTACTAGGGGCTCCTGGCATCGCTACTAGGAGCATGCTACTAGGAGCAAGGGCATCGCTACTAGGAGCAAAGGCGCTACTAGGGGCTCCTGGGTTCGTCTAACAGGGCAGACCGCCGGGTTCGACCATGTGTCGAGACCTGCCAAGACGCAAGGCACCAGCGGCACCACCCAGTGGCATTCGTGGGATGCCTCTGCAGCTCGTCAAGATTTCAACTCTTTGCAGCCACAAGCAGTGGTGACAGTGACGGTGACGCGGCTTTCCGAATTGGGCAAAATGATATAGACTATATAGTTACATTGAAACGCAACATAACCAACATTCAGGTGTTATTGTTGTATCGCTATTTGGCCATAAGTCACACGATGTCTCTTTCAAAGCACCTGACTTTGCTATTCGATTCTAAGGACTACGAGCAAAATGTGGCTTGGCACACAAAGTGTGAACAGTGCAATTGATGCAACAGTAGGCCATTTCATTGAAAAGTTAAGAACGGATATGAATGACCTGAACAAAATCTTTGATTGTCATGGAGTCATGGCTGTCGTGGCTTCCATGGAAACAACATTTCTTAGTCTTCGTATGTCTTCGTCTTATTCTTCCAGTCGTCGTTTTGAAGGCGTGGAATTTCATCACTCCGGAGGCATCATACTCGACAGAGATGCGCGGATCCTACTTCAGGAACTGAAAGCAGACACAGAACACATCCATTGAAAAAAATATTTTGATACCTTTGGATCACGGTCGACCCTGATGCAAATATATAGGTCCTGGGTGCTCGGTTTGTTTTTTCCTGACAGCCTGACCGCTGTGTGAACAAACACTCGCAATGCCAAGCATGTATATAGAAGTGCTGTAGAAGAAAAAGCAAAAGTGAGTGACAGTGAGGAAAGTGATGGGGCAGAAAGGGGGCAAAAGAAACAGAGAAGAGGAGTGACGATGAGGTATACAAAGCTTCTCCTCAAAGATCTCAGAATATCATGGACAATCCTATTGCCGTACACAACAAGGCACAGTACCATACCATACAGTACTGTACCTTGCAACGTCTACAACATTCGACAAATTCACAATCCGCATGATATGCCCAATCTATTTTTTCCTAGAGACATAGACAGGGTTTGCAGATGCGTACATATTCAATATGACTATATATGGGATAGGAGGCGTTGGCAACTGAGCAAGCACATGATATCATGCTTCCATACCACGCACCAAAGATGCTTCGCCGACTTTCAAGGCTGCCAAAGCTCCCGATGGACCTTGATGCTTCCTGCGGCTCCTCTGCAGCTGCCCGATCCTAAGCTTTGCACAAGCAGGCAGAACGAGGCAGAAGCTTGTGCAACTCTTGGCAACATTATAATCATGATATATCTATATATATATATGTGTGTAATCATTGGCAACACTATGTATATACTGTATGTACATAATTGGTGGAGCATTCGTGTTGTGTTGTGGAGACAGCTGCCAACCAGCCCACACGATACAAATGGGAGAGGTTAACATAGATTAACATAGGCAGCTGACTGCACAGTGTTTATCTTATTTGGTTGGAATAGTGAATTGCATGAAGACTTCTGAAGGCGCTTCAAGTTTGTTAAGGGTCAACTGAACCCAGAGGGTAGAAGTTGAGCAGCTGGTCAACATTCGTTATCCCGTTATCCGTAAAGATTCCAATACCTGGTAGAAGCCGCGTCAATCTAGAGCACTTGAATGGCTGTGAGAGCCCTCTTGCATTCATGAAAACAACTAGTGCAGCCATCGGAGATTCAGTTTGAGGGAAGCATGAAGGTGATTGAATTGTTTTGATATGTCAAATATCTCAACATGCCTCTTCTGAATGGGCGACTGCAAAGCAACACGAGTGAAGAAGCCATGCCAACATACGCTGAGGCGCATGGGTTCGATGCCATGTATCAGGCGTGGTTCTGCAACAATTGACTTTTGACAAGATCGAAAGACGTCGAGAGTAGTTGGTTAGAGAATAGCGCATAATTTGTCTGAGGTTGAACACATGGACCTGCACTTGGGAGACGCATCAATGTTCGAGGAGCTTGTCAGTCTTCCTGTCTTCCTCACTCTAATCAGCTTTAGATACGTAGTTCCTTTGTATTCGTGTCATGAAGAGACAGTATTGTAAAGACTGTAATTGGCTACTCAACTCGCCTCATGTGTTTGCACATGTGACAGGCATCCCTCCTGTTCCTGTGACAGTGACGTGGAACATTTGTTAAAGTCTCGTTTTCGGAGTCTTTCCCCACTGGTATCAACGTCTCCTTACAGGCTAATTGAATATTTTATTGTAGCGGCCATCTATTCGGCAATGGCTAAGGCAGCTTGTCGCCTCATTCTGGCCCATGCCAGGATCCCATGAATGGTCACACTGATGTCATGATGCTTGAGGTGCAAGGGTTCCTTGTCTATGTCAACTTGGAATGCGCATGTCCACAGGTCGTGAGGTATATATAACCGAATATAACCATATATTATATAACTCTCTTTTTGTGGGCAGTCCCAGCTCGAAGAGTCACAGTAACATCCTCCAACCTAGTAGCATCCTTGCTCCTAGTAGCGATGCCCTTTGGTCCCTGTAGTTTCTTGCTCCTAGTAGTAAGGCCAGGAGCCCTAGTAGCGTCCTTGCTCCTAATATTGCTTTGTATAAGTTGCCTTGTCCCAGCCCTTGGAGCCCTGAAGGACAGCATGGATAGCATGCTCGTGCAGGAGGGTGTGCAGGGGCTAGGCTGAGAGTTTCTGGGGTTGACATTTGATGAATCCACTCTTCATGCTCCCCAACATTCTAACCTCAAGCCATGTTCACGCAATATGAAAGTTACATTGGCTTGTCACCTTGCAAAGCGTTGTGCCGGTGTCACCACTGCTATCTTGCTGTTTAGGGAGGTGGGAATTCATGCTTGGATTTGATGAAAGCAAAGACTGGCAAGGATGGCAGCATGAGTGCGGATGCCATGATGCAGGACTGGCTGGACATGGAAGTAAGCATTGTAAAAAGCACACATATGTATCATATGTACAGGACTTCTACACCGTTTGACTCATGACATCTTGAAGTTTACTTGACTAGTAAAGGGGGAGAAGTTTGGAGACATTAAGTTTCTCTACTTCCTCACATCTCATCAAGGCTGTCAGTTAAAGGTTTCAATTGACTCATCAGAATCAGGCTGATACCTTCGGCATGTGGTGCAACCAGGCGCTTACGAGGTGATCGAGCAACATGTTTTTGGGGAGTAGGCCACCTATTGGCCATAAAGACCTGAGATTGGGGGAGGGAGTTGAGGTAAGAAGAGGCAATGGTAGCTTAAGTCGCTGCGAGCAACTCTAATTACCGCAAAAGGGCTTTTCAAAGAGCCGAAAAAGGGTGGAATTGGTTCCGAAATAAGAAACATACGGATATGGCACATTAAAAAGTCTTTCCTACGCTGTTTTTCGTCTTCTTTAGCTTCTCTTTCTTTGGGGAAACTTCATCTTGACCGACCTTGTCTACAGCTGCATGCCTTAGTCTGTTTTGGAAAGGCACACTACTCTTTGTCACGTCAAGTCTTAGCATCAGCAGCATTCTGTTGAAAATAGAGGCGCCTAGTGCCTACATCCCAGACACACCCAGCATAGTGGTACTGATTGCTTTGCTCGAGGTTCATACGGTCCATACGGGACAGATGGCCAACTGGGTGCAGCCAACATATGGTGCTGGAAGCCCAGAATTGTTCAGAGCTTAAGGGAACATCCAATTATAGAACCACCAAGCCACTTTTGTTTAAGTGGATTCCTTCCGGTCCTTTCTCAATTGATTCCAAGAATTGGCAGTCCCGAAAAGCGGACAACACAAAAACAGCACTGTCATGCACTGATTTTTCTTTAAGAGAGCAAGCACCGCAGGCGCTGCCTGAGTGCCTGCCACCACCTCCACCAGCACCTCCAGTGCTGCGAACGACGGAGGCCTGTCCTGGTGTTTGAAACAGTTCGCCAAGATATGCCACAGTGCACCTCTATGTTTGCATATTGTCCCCGATAACGTTCCACATAAACATAGACAGATAGACATAGTTATTTCAATCCAGTTCAGGGTCTATGTCGTGGTAGGTATGATTTTGGTGATGGTTCATTTCTGGCAAAAGATTTGCTCACATTGTGCAACATCAGCTGTGTGTTCGGTTGCCGTTGCAGTCCTTTCTGAGCTGAGCATGTGTGTACCGCGCATTGCATTTTGCCTTTTTGCAATGTTGTCATGTGGTAAGCTACTTAAGCTACTAGTAACAAGAAGCTACTACTGCCAGCATCTCCTGGCATCGCTACTAGTAACAAGGGCATCGCTACTAGTAACAAGGGCATCGCTACTAGTAACAAGGACTCTACTAGTAGCTCACCGGCTCTGAAAAGCTGAGTGCTTCAGGTCATTAGCTATCCACCGCCGCCGCAAGGCGCAGCCCTTCACAGCTAGAGCCGACGCGATGTTTTTCCAAGCATCATTGGTTTCCAATGAAAATCACAAAACATGCAGGAGCAGATTGTCAGAGAATACCCTTTGTTTGTGGCAGATGCAGCTGACCTAGCAGCACCCGTTCTCACAATCATTTCAATTCAAAAAGGAAAAGATAGAAAAAAGAATGCATAGACTACGGAGTGCTGCATCCCTCTCCAACGCAACTGGAGCATGCAATGGCGACGGTCTCCTGATCCTCGGACGTTGGACGCTTTTGTAGCCAATCATGTGCTAGGTGAATAGCTGGGTCTCCACCATCACATCCTCTTAGGAGATTGTTCATTGTTATGTTTTTCAGTTTGCTCAAGATCAACAACAACTATGTGTGAGGCAGGGACACAATGATCACTGAAAGAGCGATGCCCAAGAGGTTCTAAAGCTGAAACAAGGATCGTGGACCTCCAAATGCTCCATGTAAAGATCAACATGTTTAAACTTTATATAATCCCATCACTAGGCGAAACACAGTCGCAATGGTTTCTGCGAAACAAGCCGAACTCATGAGTGCACCTTAGAATCTCTGTCAAAGCACAAGTTGTCTTTGGATGTTTTTGGACTGTCCTTGTGCTAGGCCTTTTGTCAATGCCAACACCGGCTGTCAGCTCAGCTGCGCTTGTTTGTAGGGATTCAGCTTACAACACAAGAAGAGCACTACTAAAGGCCTATATGGCAAGTTCAATGCCACGAGCGCAGCCATATTTTAAGAATGGAGAAGCATCGGTAGTTGGTCGCAAAAGATTGAGGGTGCATTGAACTACGGACAACATGTGGCCAAGAAGTGGGAAAATGTTAGCAACTCTTCCAGCTGACATTATTCTTTCTTCAAGTTACTATTCTTCCTCCTTTAGAATTCTACTCGACTAAAAGCCGCAAATCAGCCAGCGCTACTTCCCTTCCACGCAACTCATTTGTAGCAAAGAAGGGTGCCAGAGATCCTTGTACACTCGTCCTTACTGCTTCTCTTTCTGAAATAGGAGCGGTTTGCTATTCATTTCTTCTCGCCGCTTCTGCCTGGCCTACACCTTTACAAATGCCTCAAAGAAAACCAGGCCAGTGCCCAAACCTTTATGAATGCATTAAAGACCATACAATGTGTCAAGTCTTGCTCTCTCATTTACCTCTTTCTGAAAGAAGACGACCAAACGAGAAGGTTTTTTGCGAACGAAGTGAAAAAGTATGGGTTTGGGGGTCTTCGTGATGTAGTTGATGCGACCGCTTTGATGGCTTGCATCATTTGCATCATGAGTGCACTTGAGATCCATTGATTCCTAGTATGAAAGGAGGAGGTTTGGGATAGGTCATGAACGGCGATGATTGGCGATGTAGGTGGGTGGATAGAAAATGTGAACGGGGGCTCTGTGCCGCTTGCAGGTAGGCGGATGGATTGCTAGCTGCATGGCTGTGTGGGCAGATGGATGGATGGATGGATGGAAGGCGAGGAAGTGATAACTTGCTGCCGGGTCAAGCTTGTGTTCAAAAATACCCAGATTTCCAGCCTCTTCCATGTCAGTGATTGATCCTGGAATTCGTGGATTCCTTCCCAGGACCCACTGTGCAGGGGAATGCCCTTAGACTCTTTGCATCTGATTCTTCACGGACGCGCGCTCGTGAAGACACGCTTCAAAGGCATCTTTGCCAACAACGGCTTCCGTGTCATGGAGTGTCTTCCTGAGGACTATCTTCACGATTCCTTGCATGGCGTCGTTCAACCTTGCCAATAGCCGATGTCATGCTTCTCGAATGGCTGCCCAGAAAGCCTTCATTCATTTGGACACCAGTTCCCGTGTTGCAAGAGCATTCACTAGTTCAGAACAAGAAGACTTTTTGTGGTTGGAGACCTGGTGGTCTACCGTCAAGACACTCAAATGGGTGGAACCATGTGGTCCACTGCTTCGCGGGCGATTGGCATTGACCCACACAACGGTATTTGGTTGTTGCGTGAAGGAGTCCCTGTTTTGTGTAGTGCTGGAAAGCTCAGATCAGCCAAGGAGAGTGAATCCTTGGCCCTTGGCCTACTTGATTCTCAACAACATTCCAGTGCTCCCAGAAGCAAGCACAATGGGACAACAGAAATATACCCGCAGCATGATGGACGATGAAGCGAATCCCAAGTGAGGACAAAAGAGAGAAGTTCAGGCAGAAGATGAGACGGGCAAGGCTGCCCGATCATCTGAAAGCATTGCGCCTATGACGCCTGGTGGACTTGAAGGAGAGGATGAAGTTATGATGGCAGCAATGAATGGTGAAGATCACTGGAGGATTCACAACATCATGCAATTCGAGCACACCCCAAGAAGCGGTACCACGAATACCATCCGATGCAAGACCCCGTTCCCGAAGGTTATGGAGGATGAAGCGTGACCAGGAAGATCCACGAAGATGGAAGTAAAGAATCCAGCGAGTCAATGTTGTTGGGCGTGAGCAATGTTGATTCGCGTGCCTGGACAGGTTTCACCGTTTTCTCCCGGGTAACGGACCCGCTTGCCTCCATGGTTGCTGTAGATGAATCCTGTGATCCTGGCCCGGCCTGATGGATGAATACAGGGCTTTTGTTGCGCAACGCTTTTCGAAGAAGCTGCAACGCAGGAAGGACAGGTTTCAAGAACACCGGTCTACGACAAGTGCCCGTCGGAGGTACAGAAGCGCATCATTGAGGCACGTAAAGCAGAGTGGAAATGGTGTTGCCATTTCAACGCTGAGGGCCGCCGCTCCTTGATGGCATAGCCAACCTCGGTCCAGGTGAAGTGAAGAAATGCTGCCCTCATATCAAGATTGTACATCTACACAGACTTGCAGCAGGGTCAGTTGGGGAGCCACTTCTTGAGGTAAGTAGGCAATACTACCCGCCACTGACATAGGATGTGTCGGAGGTATGCTCAAAAACACAACTCCCATGTCATGAGGAAAGAGTAAAATGTGCCAAAAGCCACAAGTCCTAAGTCATGACGCCGAAACTAGCAAAATCAGGAAACTTACAACACCCTCTTAAGGATTCCTGGAATTGTAGAAATGCAGGACAAAATGCGCCAAAAACAACCTTCTGGCAAAGCCAGGACATAGGAAGAAGCTGGGTTTAAAGTTTATTTCAAGAGGCCGTCCTATGTCATACCTCAACCTCTCCAGCTGCAAGGAATCTCTGCTCCCAAGAATGATCCAGCAGAGCTGACTCCATTCAAGCACCCTCCGCAAAAATTCAGCCGCGCAGCATTGGAGATGTGGGCTGGTGTCCCAAAACTGCATCAGCAGCCGCAACTCTGTTGCAGCACTGAGTACAGGGCTGGCCTGGCAGCCCCAAATTTTTTCTAGCATGGCTCCAGGCGGATCGCTCATTTTCAAGTAGCGCGACCAGTCTGGATTGTTCAGCCGAACTTCACAAACAGCTCGACGAGCAGTGATCAAGCTCACACGAGAAAGGTGACCAGGCAAGGTCAGCGTTTGCCGCGACCCTTGCACCTCTTGGCATTGTGTGGTTGCATTGTCGTTTGGAGAAGTTGCCAGGTGCTGTTGTAGGCGAGTTTGGAGAGCAAGTGGTCGCCCGGACGGTCGCCCCAAGGGATGAGGCTGAAGGGAGATCAAGATCAGGCCCCCACTGCAGCGCGGCTTTGCAGCAACCCTCGGGCCACCAAGCAGGTGCATCAGCTAGAAGGCCAGTCATCGAAAATAAGATGGCTGCAATGAGCGCCCACTTGGGTGGGGATTTCGGCCTTGCCGTCCCAGGTAGCACCGCCTTCGTTGTCGGAGGTCGTGGCTGGAGCAAGCTCAGTGACGCGGTGATCAGGTAATTGGGGAAGAGCTTCAGGTGTGTGGAGGCAAAGTCAAGAACAAAGGACAACAGGAACAAGTAGCGGCCGCACTCACCCACGAAGACCTCAGTGGGACTCAGATGTAATCGGAGAACCCAATCTCTATGACGCAGCTATGTGCCTGCCGATGGACGACTCAATGATCGTGGTATAGAGGTTTGGCAGGATCATGGCATAGGGATCAGCACACTAGCCCACCACTGGATGGGGCTCAGGTGGGCCGCTAGTGGCCCTTGATGGATAGATGGATGGATGGATGGATGGAAGAGGAAACTGTGTCCAATAGATGGTGAGACAGAGAGAGAAGCCGGAGAGATTCGGAGATGCGCGTAGAGATAGAGAAATTGTTATACAAAGGTGAATGGATGGCTGGTTTGACGAATGGGTGCGTGAATGGATGGATGGATAGAAGGGGAGAGGGTGTGAGAGGGGTTGCGCGACAACCAGAACCGCAGACATATCCTTCCTTCTCGATGAGTTTTCCTGCTGGAGAGGGCAGAGGACGTTGCTAGGCGACTCCTCCCCACTTCTAGATCCCCTTTGTTGCGACGCGCGAGATGCAACGACTGTTACTGCTTCTACGCCGCGCGCCTTGTTTCGAAAGAGGGGGCAACAAATGCAATTTTTTGAGAAAAGGACACTTGTACATGTTGAGTTTGTTCCTGGTGGCCTCATCTGAAACAGAAGGACAATGGACACGGCTCTTGTTTCTTGCGACAAATCATGAAACATTATCCTGCAAGAAAAGAACGCGGATGATCTGAGTACTGTACAGTAAATATTCTTACTGTATACTCTTCTTCTTGACTTCGACCCATTGAAGGGCTAGAGGGCTATGCTGCGTGAAGAAATGGCTGACAGATGTTACTATCCTTCCTACCAAGTACAAGAGCTGGGGCCACTCTTCCCTCTTTCTACATACCTTCCAAGCTGCCGCGACTTGCACTCATCAACGCAACTGCGTCCACCCACTGGGCACCCGCCGCAGGAGCGGGGTGACGCCCTTTGCGCTGCGTCGCGGTATCCTGCCGCAAAGTCGCCGCACAGTGCTTCGACGCCTGGATCCACGCCAATACCAAAACATCATGTCAGCAGCAATTAACACGACCGATATTGCGACGCTTGACATGTGACATAGTTGATCTAATTATGGCGTCCTGCGCAAACGTTTGCAAACTTTCTTCCAGGTTCAATTTCCCGCTAGAGGCTGCTGTCTCTATATCTTTAGACCTAGACTCAAGAAACTGACAGAGTTTGGGCCTCAAACCTTGCCAAACCGAAGAAAGGCAAAGGAAAAGAAAGACTCCGTGCTTGCACAGAAAACCTGGTTGATCCTGGCTGGCCTGTCCGCCAAGCTCATCAAGCAAGCGAGCAAACCGGTTCCCTCCATGGCCAAGCAAGCAACAACTGCGCTGTTTCACTTCTGGGTCGCCGTTTTGGTCGTTGTGGTCGGCGACTGCCATGTGCCACTGAAAACGAGCTGCGGAACCTGAGTGAGAGGATATCGAGTTTCCAAGTTGCATGGCTCCGTGACAGTGTTTGCAA
Source organism: Durusdinium trenchii (assembly GCA_963970005.1). Classification (NCBI taxonomy): domain Eukaryota; class Dinophyceae; order Suessiales; family Symbiodiniaceae; genus Durusdinium; species Durusdinium trenchii. Next base: position 31,314 of record CAXAMN010004313.1, read on the forward strand.
GCCTGGCTTGAAACGTGGGGAAAAAGGGATGGCTTGAAACGGGGGGAAAAAGGGCCGGATAAAAAAATCAAGCGTAATGTAAGCGCCAGCTACTTTAATGATGCGCTTTGAATCCTCCGACATGAACGCCATGGGCAGAGCGTGACGCACTAAGGCCGAGAGATGGCAAGTATTTGCACAATTGTCACTTCTCCCCAGCATGACCGGGGCTTGAGGCCACGCCATCGGCCCAAAATTGAGAGAATCAAACCACGCAACTTGCTGGCAGGCCGACAAGCGTCGCTGGCAAATTGAGACATGTCGGCTCGTTGTTCTGCCAGGAAACCGCTCCAAGCCACAAGACCGTCATGTCTAACATCGATGGCTCCGTCGGTATGTGCTCACCTGCGCCCTGCGCAGCCAGCATCAGCCAGCAAAAGTGTGCCTGTGTTGACACCGACCCTGTTCTGACACAAACTTCAAATTTCTGTTTTTGCGTGAGTTTCTACTCTATGTGAGCAACTGCCAGAACGTGCGATGACCAATTTAGTAAAGAACTGTCAGGAGTTTCAGGAATTAGCTTAAAACCGTCAAAGGTCATAGGCCCCCGTCAAAAGTGATAACCTTGTTGAATCACCACTGGGAAGAATTGATGGAGAGAGAGAGAGAGAGAACAAAAAAACGAAACGAGGTCGATAATTTTCCCTCAGAAACTCGAGACTGGAAATGCATCGCGCCATTCACTGCGGCACCATTCATTGTACGGGTTAAGCACTTCGGACACTGAGGCTGTGAGTTCCACGCCGCAGGAGTGGTTGGGGGTTTCAACTTGGCACACGATGAGTGTGGGCAGTTCACTGTTTTTTGGTAATCCCTATCCATCGCATGGTGGAATTGCCCAAATTCTTTTGCATTGCAATGGAGATCATCATGTACACCTTCAATGTGACGCATGAGATCGCATGAGTGTATGTTTTTTTCTAAACTTGGGACGTGGTTCCTGTCAAGCACAAGCAGAGCATAGATGTGCAAATTGTTTTGCCAATTTCTGATTGCACAGGTAGTTCCTAGCCCACCAGAGGGCGATGCTTCTGAAAGTGCGCCGTGTGTGCCATGGACCTGGACTCACCATCAAGCACCAGAGGGTGAGGTGAAATCGTTTGGATGCATATGACTTTGAACAGTCTTACGGTTAAAAAACTAGTTACAGTCGGAGTCTCATTTCCAGCAGTGAGTAGATTCATGTAGATTCCTTGTTGAGCAGAACGTCCTTTGTGTTTTGATTTAGGCCTGAGCTTGAGCAGACAGAGCAATTGAGCGGAGCCCCTGAGCAGGAGGTGCCTGGGTGGTGGAAACTCTTCACCATTTTGATGCAATAAGACCCTTGAAGAAGGTAGATTCATCATATTTTGAATGAATGAACTTCACCCCAAAACATGTTTTATGAATGTGTGGCTGTGTGTTGTTTTTTGCTTGACTTCGCTCTATTTTGTATTGTCAAGTCACTCAGACCGTTCTCAACTAGAGTATATAGTTGACTTGAATATCGAATAGGTCACTTGATGGAGTGAGTGTTTGTGAAGTCTCGCAGGCTTTTGATGCTCTGGCATCCGAGGAGAGACTCGCATTCTTTGAACATGTGGCAATGATTGTGCAAGTCATCAGATTTGTTGAGAAATCCTGGTGGCTAACTTCCATTGAGCATGATGCGATGATGAAAAGGTGCGGAAGGCAGTAGAAACCCTAGATTGAATCTCAAGCAAAAGAGTTGACGATATCTAATCTATCAATGTCGACCGGGCAAGCAAGCAAAACGATCAAGAACGCATGGTGGGACTTGATGATGTCAATGGACTCGCGGGCCTTCAACCTAAGAGATGTCAGGACGAAGACCTGGTTTTGAGACGCTCGGGAGCCCATGATCCATACTCTGTGAGTGACCGTGTGCAAGAGGGCCATAGACGAACAGCTGCTCAGTCAGGTGGACCAGTAATACTCTTTCCATGTCCTTGTAGCTTCATGTCATATTTCTTCGCACTTGAAGCTTCAAAGGAAATCTACATATATATATATATCCATACTGCATAGATCTGCATAGTACTCGAGCTTCTGAAGTGTGTTGGGAGTTCGACCTGCAGGCCGTCGCCGGCGGAAGGACCGTGATGAGCGTCATGACCGGGATCGGCGACGTGAGCATAGAGGCATGCGCAAAGATGGAAGGACGAGCTTTTGAGGATCTGAAGAAAGATGAAAGACATCAGACATTGACAAATTGAGAGATACAGCCAACTTGTGGCGAAGAGATAATATGTTCAGATCATTGTAATTATATATACAGGTACACAATGGATTTTGAGCCCAGGGCAGCGAAGATTGGCAAACAAATCCGCAGATTTATATAAGTTTATATAGTAAGTACGTTGTACATGGACCGGTTGGACCAATCGATCTGTTTTTTTTGTTCAATTTGCTTGAAGACATGCCAGGAAAGAAAGACCGATCAGTACTGAGAGCCATCCGCCTGATGCACAGAGAGGCTGGCGTATGACGAGAACAAGCCATTTCTGTTTTGTAAGATGGCAGTATCTAGTACTGTACAGCATTGGCACTGACAGTCAGTGGCCGCTAGTGCGACATCGAAACCAGTTGATATTTGGCAGGGCAAGGGCTACCGGCCACCTTGGTACCGACGCTTCAAGGCACGAGAAGCTTGATTCGGTGTTGAACATAAATATCAAATGCTAAAGTTTTGCACATGTTGTTGCTTGGAACATGTGCCTTTTTGTGTGCATTGCTTTGAGCTAGTGACTACTACGCGGCCCGTCACGGTAGCATCAACATCAACAAAGTTGAATTCGCTTCCACAGCGCAAGAGTCCAATCAATTCTTGCGCCCTTGGTTCCAGGACATTATCCGATCTGCAGTCCTCGATATACACCAGGACAGCAGTGGCCCCAATAATACATGTGACTTTAAGCAAGCAAATTATTTTTGCACAACCAAGCATCAGCACAAGCACAATCAAGCACACACACAAACATCAGTACGTGTTTGCATGTATTTTAGTTGGCAGGGCTGCTGGCCGCTGAACAAATCTCAACCTGATCTATTATTGAAGAGTTGCGAAAGCTTGTATGACTAGTGTTCTTGCATGAATCTTTGCCGAGGTCTAAACGCGCTCCGCTTTGGCATTTGCTTTGCCATGGCTTGGTTCGGACCTTGCTTCAAATCAACGACTTGGCGTATGTCATATGCCGTTGCATTGCAGATCCAACATGATTGGGAAGTCACCATAACGAAACCAGCGCCGTAAGTTTTGGTGGCATGCCAGAGGCCAGAAGCAAACACCACCTTACGAAAGTGTGATGAAGTAGGAGTAAAATGCAGTCTTTTTGGCTCTGAGTTTCACTGAGTGTTGAGTTTGTGGGATGAGGTCGCTATGCAGCTTGATCATGTCAATGATTCGTTTGGAACCCGGATGAACCCGGCATTAGGGAATGGAGGTCTCGTGTCGAGGCGCAGTATGGCAAAGCCGCGAAGCCTATATTTTTGGGGGTCACTGTAGAATTTATGTTTTCCGGAGCATGAATCACTGCAGTTTTGCACAACGAGAATTTCTGTGGAGATTTGTGGCTGTTTCGCAGACACGGTAAATATCTTGAGACCAGGAACACTACATTCAACCACTTTGTTTGTTTTGGTCCCAACTCTAACCACAAGGCTTACAGTGCAAAACAATAAAGGGGAAGGCTTATTCTTACTTTGATAGAAGCCCAGAAGCCTTCATCTTTTCACGGTGTTTATATAATGCGTTTACATGCAGGACTGAAGACTGTCAGGCTGATCCAGTGCCGCATAGTTTCCTCATGTTATCTTCGTTCATAATGATATTTTTGGCAGCAGGCTTTGATGGTTTCTTTGTTTAGTTTTTCCTTTGATTTCCTATCCATGTGAGCATGTGTGGTGTATTCTCACCTTTTTTTCACAGTTGATTTACTGTTGTGAGGCTTTTCCTCACAACTCAAAGCGAGCAATGTAGGCGCGCAGGGACGTGCGCTCCGGGCGGAATTGTGGGATCAAGACTGATCAAGGTTTCATGGCCACAAACGCTTAAAGCGTTGTGTTTTTGGTTTTCAGAAAGTGATGTTGTTGTTTCTCACTGTGGCCATTGTTGACCTTCCACGAGCTGTAATATTCTATATTCTCACTCTCGCAGCAAAATGTAACAATGTAACAGTACACTTTTGTAACACATTCAGAGTACCCCGACTCCTGAATGATTGACTTCAACTGCCCAAGAAGTGCACTTTCCGCAACATGCAGCAAACCTTGATTCATCAAGTGAAGGGCGACCACACCAGACCACACGCCTGTCCATTCCAGTTTGGGCCGTGGTGTAGTTGCAGTAGTAATTGCACGAGTGACATTTTGTTCAACTCACAGCGAACTGAACAGACTAGAAAAGCTAAGACCAAGCAGGTTGCAAAGGACAGCATGCTGTGTATGCTTTTTGTTATTATTTCCAAACGGAGATCCAGAGCTGTTGCCTTCGGTGCAAAGCTCTCAATTAGCTTGATCTGGGCCATGCCTTAACAACATTCAGCTTCTCTTTGTTTGCGCAGGAAGCTGACACGCATCAAGGCGTGTACATGGCTTGTGTGTGCATGCGCGTTTTGGTTTAATTAAGCATGTCAGTTCTGCAGAAAAAAATACATGATTTCTCCCCCTCATAGCATGCTAGCTGCTAGCCTCCTGACATGTGATGGATTCTGATGCCACTTACAATCTCCAGTTGCAATCTGCCATTTACGCACTTGTAAACCTCCCAAGGCTGAGGTTCTTTTCAGGGTTGGTACTGTAGAGTGATTTTGCTTGGAGGCCGGAGTGACTGAGCTGCGTGATCAGACTTTTGGTCCGTCGGTGAAATGTGCTTTGGGTCGCGTGCATCCTCAATGTATTAAATGTTGCCGCCTTCACGTTGTTTGCACTGGAAGATAAACACACTTACACCAATAACATGCATTAGCACATTTGGCATTATTTTGTTTGCTTTGCAGCCTTTGCCTATCACGATTGCCAGGGAGCAAGACATGGCCGGTGTATTCGAAGATAGCGAACACGCAAATCATGCATTCATTATTTTTTTCATATGGAGGAAAGACATGCTGAATTGCCATTCCCCAAGTGGCCAGTCCTTGAGACGTGACCGGAGCTGAAGAATGCACATGCTTTTGGGAGCAAACACAGCGGATGCAGTCCTTCAAGCACTTGACCGGCAGAGAGGAGTGTATCAGCTCCTGTCAGGCTCGTGTATCACCAGCCCTCAGTTTGGTGCAGTCCACTGCCAGATGGAATATCTCACGAGCTTGTTGCCAGAGAGAGAGAGAGAGGGAGAGAAAGTGAACGTGTAGACAAAAATAGAATTGCGCTTTATACCATAATCATAATATGTGCTTTTTTGCAGTTGTCTCATCGCCGCGAGGGCAACTCCATGTTCTATCGCAATAAATCAAATCGCAGATGTCAGAGAAGCAGACTGCACAGGTCAAGGGATGAAACCGCTATTCTCCTGTGACCAATCTACTGAGAACAACAATTCCACGAAGAGTCAAGGCTTTTCGCTGGTGGTGGTTTTGGACATGTTCTAACTGAAAGCGCTCAAGTGTTGACAAGATTCTGTTTTGCATTCCATATTGTGTGAACATTTGTGAGCATGCAGCTTGCAAATCAAGCAGTGATTGGTCACACTTTCATACTTTCCTTCTGCCTCGCGGAGGGATTGTTTCAGAGATGGTCATATGGTTACGACAATCTCGGCTGTTTTCAATATCCTGAAAAGATAAGCCATATTCCGGAGCACCAAAGTTGTTGTTATTCACAGCCACCAGCAACATGTGACCAGCGGAATCTGATTTGAAATGGTGCTGTTGGATCTCGACTGATGTGCATTGTGCATACTGGTGATCAGAGGACCTCTTGACTCTTGCTTGCGAAGTTGGCAGCAAATGTCGCCGTACCGCCTGCAAAGCATTGCAAACTTCAGCTGGAGCTGCTCAAACAACGTGGTGCGGACACCGGACCCGGCAGCCCAGGTGCTTCACTCTCAGCTCATCTCAGCTCGCCGCAGTTTGTGATATCCTGATGTGAGGAATGGCGCTGCGAGCTGCATTGAGGCGCTTGAGTTCAAAGCCAGCCTGGAGCTTGGAGCAGTGCAGAACAGAGACATCAGAGGGTCCTCCGGAAAGATCAGATCTCTCCTGAAAGAGTGCTCCTGCAGTTTCTGACATCAGAGAGTCTTCCTGAGGTGCCGCTGGGTATCCAAAATCAAGCGGCTTCTATTCGTGACTCGGCCGGCAACTTCTTCAACCAGGCGCGCTCTGAGGTGAAACTATGGTGACAGTTGCGCAGGACTGGGTTGACAGGAATGCGTAGAATGGTGTTCTTGGCAGCGCTGCTTTTGGCTCAAACTACTTACGCAAGGTTCTTCTTGACATTGAAGCACAGGCGGGACTATAACCTAAACGCCATATCCATGATCATCCATGTCATGTTTGTTATTAAAACGCATACTTTCCGCATCACCTGCAACACTCTGTTTTGGCCTTGAGGATGAAGTTCTTGAAAGCGGTTGCCTTTGGCTTCTCCAGCTTCACCTTGGTGGTGTCACAAGATGACGCGTGTCACACCTCTCACAAGGCTCCACTGAAAGTCTCAGTCGCAATTGCATAGAGCGTTAAACAAATTGATTTACAGTAGAAATCCTGCAACAGAGCAATACAGAACAAAATGTGTACACCTTGTTCAGTCGATATTTTTTCTGGAAAGGTGTCATTTAATTACTAGTTTACTGAGTCTTCCAACGCATCTTGGTTTCATTCTTTCGTTCTGCACGCAGATTGCCTTGAGCAGGCGAAGGCCGACTGTATGGGCGACTCCAAGTGTTCCTGGTGTGAGGCGTGACAGCCAGGGATTTTCTATGGCCAGCTCCAAGGACTAAAGGAACTGATGCCCTAAGGATTTTTCTGTAGTACTACAGTACTGAGACCTGAAGGTGCCAACGGTCAGAAGCACCTCTCCAACCTCACAACTGATTTGAGGGTGCTCTACTAGGGGCATCAAGTCGATCATCGAGAATGGTTCAATGACACAATCAAGGCGAGTCCAGCTTTGCAAGTTGTCCGGCCTGCACTTTCGGTATTGGTGGGGTGGCACGGTTTTTGTTCACAACGGGGCTACCTGGCGGCCTTGGGTTGGTGACATGTTGTAAACAGGGCGTGTTGGCTCAGCATGGCAGGCATCGGCAGTGCCAAGTGCATGCTACACAAAAGAGAACGTCACAGCCTAATTAAATGTCCAGGCAACAGCGTCAATGACATGAATATGTGCTGTGAAGGTATGTGAAACCTAGCTTTGAAGCTAAGGGGTTGCACCTCCAAGGCTGCAAAGCTTCCTCCTGCAGTCTTTACTTGCGCCAGCTCTCGCGCTCGCCGCTCTGAGTTGCTCCCACGTGAGGAGGCCACGCCTGATTGCTTGACCATTGGCTAGACAAATATGTTCTTTCAGCAAATTCTTTCGCGAGCGGAGGTATTGTTGGAATCAATTGGAATCACTTTTGTTTTTGGGCTCCCCGTTTGGCATGTCAGGCAGATTCGCGTATTGAGATTCAATTGGTTCAAACGCCCATGTTATGCGACTGATAAGCCAGATATAACATGTACAATGACAACCATGACAACATCAACATCGACAAGCCGCAGTGACAGGATGGACTGCAACATGCATGGCAACATGACAAGTTGCAGCGACAAGAGCAAAGACAGCAAAGGTGAGCCGCAACTCACAAAAGACAGTGCGCAGCCATACGTGACAATAGCAATATCAAGGTATGACTATATAAATATTGAAGGTTTCAGCCTGAAGACCTTTTTCAGGCTTGTGCAAAAGCGGCTTCCAACCGTCTCAGTTGGGTTTGTTTCAAGTGTCCGTTTTGGTACACCTTTCGTTTTGTGCGTGTCATCCTTTACGGACGTGCACTCCTCCTTGGTCTCTGCCCTTTTTGGCAGTAGACCAACCTCCAAAAAGCGAGCTCTAGGCTCAAGCCGCCTCAGGATCCGCAGACTTTGCACTGTCGGATCTCAGTCATCGGTCCCGTGACCGCATTGCACCGAGCATCGGTGTGGAAGTTGCCGAGCTGGTCCTCATAGATGAAGTTCGTCTCTCGAAGACTTCTCTGGCCTCTGGTGGCCCTTTGACAGGCTCCACACACCGGCTGTTCATGAACTCGGTTGGCCTTGCTCAATCCCCTGCAGCTCCGCTGTCTATGGAAGCACTTGCTGGACTCCGCGAACCAGATCTTCCACGTTGGCTCATTGGGGAATCGCCTCCTCCTCCCAGTCAGGGTGATCTGCAGATGATGCCCTCCAGGTAGGTCAGCTTGATTCGGCGGTTCCTCCTGTGGCTCATTCAGCGCGGGATCCGGTCTCCCTTGATGTCCATCTTCAATGCCTCCACTCATCCTGGTACCTCTTGGTGATGAGGATGAAGCACTCTGCCCTCCATGGTTCATTTGCTGCCATTCTCCATCACGTTGACGTGGTTCTCGATCTCCTCCTCCTTGAGGTCTGGTAGAAGTCCTTGTCCCGGAAGAAGATTGACCAGCCAAGCGAGAGACCCTCACTCTACGCGTCGCCGTATCGTCCTCCACCCGGTTCCAATGCAAGCGGCATTTTTGAATGACCTTCATGAGCACCATTCCCAGCAACATCATCATGACGCTGAGGAGGTACAAGATCTGGTCACCCTCCACATTCTCATCAACGTTCTTGGTGACATTCTCCGCCATAGCTCCATGCACTTCTTTGAGGGCCGACAGCACCACGACAAGCCTCATGGCCTTTTCCAAGTGGTACTTCGCGACCAATTTCATGGCACGAGGTGCGACAATGCCCTTGTCCTCCTCATGCACCTCGTCAACTGAGTCAGGCTGCCATGACATCCCCATCCGCTGTCTCAGCTCATTAATCCGAGCCACTGGCAACGCCTTTGTGCCGATGTCCGCGATGAGCTCTCTTCCAGGCTGGTACTTCAGCTCCCATTGACCAGACTGGATCCTCCATTTGAGGTGGGCGGCCCGTACCTTCAAGTGTCTTGTACGCCACGCTCCAGTTGCACAACTTGCTATTGAGACTGCAGCAGTGTTGTCGCACTTGAGGAACTTCGGGACGTCCTTCGCCATCTCATCAACCAGGCATGCGATGCTGTCCCCCACAACTACAGCTTCGATGACCTCTATGAGTTCGGCTTCCGCAGTTGAAAGGGCGGGGAACGGCTGCTTGCAGCTCTTCCATGCCACCGGTGCTCCGGCCACCGTCGTGATCACACAGCCATGGCTATGAGCACCTCCTGGAGCGAAGGATGCATCACTCACTGACTCCAGGATGAAGTTGGCGTCTCTTCGGTACCACAAGCCCAGGCCCTGCGTGGCATTCAAGTGCCTGATCAGCTGGTATGCGGTTTGGACCGCCCATTTCGGAGCCCGGCTCGTCGCTGAGCAGATTCGGCTGACCGTGTAGGCAATGTCCGGCCTCGTCTTCGTTGCCAGCCACAAAAGTTCTCCTCCGAGTTGTTGTGCCTCTCGGATCTGCAAGGGCGTGCGATCCAGCTCATCCTCGGGTTCCTGGGATTCCTTCATCATCTGAGCGCTGCAAAGGTCCTCCATGCCATGTCGCCGAACCACTTCCCTCAAGTAGGAACATTGATTGGCAAAGAAGTCTCCTTGTTCAGTTCGGCTCAACTCCATTCCACAGTACCGAACTGGTTCACGATCTCCCACCCACGTAGGTTCGGACGTCTCCCAGGTCCTTCGAAAGCTCTGGAGCCCTGCCCTCACAATCTCTTCGGTGCCGAAGAGCATCACATCATCCACGTACACCAAGGCGAGTCCCTCAACCTGGTCTCCATCTCCGGCATCCTTCCATCCTTCCGGCGCACCAACCACAAGTTCTCCTCCGCGAAGTTCTGTTGGTACTCATAGGTGACGGAGTTCGCCTGAAAGGACATCTGGCTGATCTCGATGTCCCTGTAGTCCCCCCAAAGCTTTGGAGACTCACGTAGGCCATACAGAGCCTTTTCCACCAGCCACATTTCCCCCTCCTTGACCAATCCCAGTCGAACGAGGATCTTTGGGGGGAGCATGAGCACCAGGCGTTTCCTTTTCGTGAGGTCCTCCTCCTGCTGCTCTTCCGTGGTTACCCCTTCTTGACCTTCGTGACCTCCTCCATCTTCTTCTTGATCCTCTTGAAGTCGTCCATGAGCATCTTCCAAGGCGAGGTTCTTTTTTCGGCTGCTCTCCTGAAGTGTTCGTAGAGGTGCGTTCAAGAAGGCAGTCTTGATGTCCAGGCTAGCCGCCTGCCAGCCTCGCGAAGCGGCCAGTGGCAATGAGGTCCTCAAGCATGTAGTGTCCGCCCCACCTGCATAGAGCTGAGCTGCTTCCGAACGGTCTCCAGGACCTCTTCCAGCTCCCTTCAGGTAGTTCCCGCACACCACCAGGCGGCATTTCCTTCGTCCGTCAGGGGCCTTCACCGCATGGATGGCCTTCCCTGGAACCACCTCCACCTTGTCTCCATGCTCTCTCTGGTAATAGGCCACTTCTGCGGGAGTCAATCTCCGGATCGCTTTCTTGCCCTCCAAGGACTGGATCTCTTTCATAATGGCTTCCAGCCAAAGGTTCCGGTCTTTGTATACCTCATCGTTTGGTACGATCCGTGTTTGGAGAATCTCGTCTTCCAAGAGTCGTTGGGTTGATGCCACCTGTTCTTGTCGTAGAGCAACCAGACCTCGGCTCAACGGAGGAACTTCTCTTGGAGCAGCTCCCAACAAGTGACCCTCCTCCTCATAGACGGCCTGAAAGAGCATTCGACGATCCTCCTCCCTCCGTAGGTCTTCTTCTCCCCGTATGCATGCCAGTGGTGTCTTCTCTCTCAACCTCCAGCGAAGCCGTACAGGGTCGTCTTGGATATGGACCTCCTCCATGACCAAGTCTCGTTCATCAGGCTTAGGCTCTTTGACATCCTTTATCAAGTAGCTCACTACCTTGACCTTCTCCTTGTCCGTGAGAACCGCGTGCCCTTTAGACACTTGCGGTGTAGGGGTCAGGTAGGTCACCATCTCGGATGTCGCTTCAAAAGGTCCTCCTCGCTCCCAAGCTCGTTTTCTCACCGTGATGAGCTGTCCAAAGCGTGGAAGCGTCTCCTTGATGTTCTCCCTTCTCCTTCTTTCCAGCTCCGTGACATGTCTCGCCGCTGCCGGCCACCACTTCGTGGGCATGCCCGAAGCATGTAGAAGTCGACGGACCCTTTGCTTGATCGACGCGATCATGGCCTCCGCACGACCGTTGGATTGGTGTTCATCTGGAGGACTGAAGGTTCTTGCCAGCCCCCTCTCCAAGCACCACCTCTTGAACGGGTTGTTATCAAACTCCCTGCCAGCATCGGTGTGAATCCTAGCCACAGGGTAGCCATGGCGTCTCAGCATCCCAAACAGTTCTTGTGTTCCAGCAAGGACTTCCGCTGCGCTCTTCGAGGCTAGTGGTAGGCAGATAGACATCGTGATCATCTCGTAGGCCTTCTGGTGCTCTTCGACTTCCTCCGGAGTCTTTGGGAGCGGCACCGATGGTGGTTCGGGTTCACAGGGTCCTGTATCAGGTAGCGGCTCTAACTGGTCACCGCCTCCTCCGCCCTGCCCTTCGTCCTCCTCCGGCTCACCCATCTCCAGATCTTCGCCCTCATCTGACGTAGGTCTATAGGACATCTCCTCACCATGAGCTTCCAGATCTTGAGCCAGGTCATACTCCACCTCCCGAAGAGCCTCCTCTTCCTCGAGTGTAGGCCAGTCCTTGTCTGGGATCACCTCGAGCTGTTCGACCTCGTCCCATGGTGCCTCCTCCATGACCGGCCACGTGTATGCTCCCACCAGGAGGTACTTCTTGAGGTCGCCGTCAATGTCATGGCCGAGCACAAATGGTCCTGTCAGATCCAGCGACAGCACGCACGGAGCCGCTATCCCTTGAGCTCGATGTGGTCGATCCCTTGCCGCTGCTCTCTGACAGACAGCGCAGTCTCTGCGGAACGGCACATGCCCCTGGGCCAGGTGTTCCTGCCAAGACAAGGCCTTCATCGTCACCCGCCTCTTCTGGATGTTGACTGTGATGCTTCTTGCGATCTCTCGCATCATTCCTGGGGCCCATCTCGCCAGCTCGGAGCTCGACACCTCATGCTTGGTCTTCAGGAAGGCCTTGGGCGGGCCCCGATCCTCGGGAACCATGAACTCCATGTTCAATGCCAGTGAGGTAGGTTTCACCGCCATACCACCATAGGCACCCTGGTTGAAGGTCACCATGTCCAAGTTGAGATGCTCTTTCATTACCCTCCACTCTTCGGTTCTCCAGAAGGATGCCACTTCCGGCATGTGCTGAGGCGCTGCAGGCTGCTCCATCAAGAACCTGACCGTCGGCAGCAACGCGGAATTCTTCTCCTGGGACAATCGTGCATCTCGACCCAGCTTTGCCACCACATAGAGCGTCACCATACGCAACAGCAGCACATCGTCCAAATGGCACTTTGCCCTCTCCACTTCATCCAACTCGTCCAAGCCCCAGGGTCTTCCCAACGATCTCGATGGCCCTGGCATTCCCGTGACTGGATGGTGACGTAGCTCACTGCGGGTCCTGCAGTTGGGTCCACCGATCACCGCATCAATCCAGCCCAACATCGCAATCCGTAGCAGTGCTGCATACATTGCATCGTCCTTTGACATGTCATGACTTTGGGTTCGAAGGATATCCACCTCCAACAATCTCGTAGTGTCTCCGCCAGCCTCCTTGAGAGCCCTTGTGAGATCGTAGCCCTCATTCTTCCCAGCGTAGAGATGAACCACCACACCCTCATTTCTCCAGCGCTTGCGGATGCGTCGATTGACTCCAAGGACCTCAAGATTCCTTGCTGGAGAGTCCACCAGGCGATCCTTGATTCGGATCGGGACCTTGTCGAAGATCGGACAATCTGCCACCACCCGGTCCAGCCAGTCGACGTCATTGTGAGTCTCCCCAAATCGGTAGCACCTCAACGCCGTTCTCGACCGAGATTCCTCCAGCTCCCTGATGAGGTCCAACGCAACATCATGGTCCATTTGAGGGCATCCAGCTTCAACCCTGAGGTCAATGTTGCCCTTGACTGGATGCTCCAAGGTGCACGCTTCCCCTACCCATTCTATTCGACATCCCAGATCGCGAACCAGCCTTCCCGCCGGTACAATCGGCTCCACATTCTCACTGTTGTGGACCAGCGTCTCCCCTTCTGTCATTCGGATGTCTTGTGCTCCTCCAGCAGCCAACGTCACCCTCACCTTGCGATATCTCTGAAGATCTTCTCCTCGGAGCTTGGGCCTCAGAGCGTGCGTTGCCCCAGAATCCAGAAGTCCTTCTCGACCTTGTTGGACTCGAGCTATCTTGACTGCCCGTAGCTCTGGGCCACCTTTCTCCCATGCTCGATTCAGCTTCTTCAACGTCGCACCAAGGTCCGTTGCACGATCTTGCCCTTCTTCTTCGAGGTTCATGCCCTTGAGCAACTTGTGCGCCTCATCAAGCACATTCTTGATTGGGTCTGCAGTTCTTGTCGCTGTATCCGATACCGCCTCCGAAGTCACCGACTGCGAGGATGCTGCTTGAGGAGAAATTGAAGCCCCCGACTCACTCCGCGAGGTCCCATTTCCACCACCACCGGTTTTGTCCAGCAGCTTCTGAAGCTTCGGTTTCTGGCCAGATGGAGGTCCTTCTCCCTTCTTTGCCGTCTCTTTCCTCGGACAGTCTCGAGCCAGGTGCTGTGTGGCCCCGCACGTGAAGCACCTCCTCTCCTGGTTCTGCTTGTCGCCAGTCTCCAGTTGATGTGCCCATTTGCACGACTGCCCTCTTCGACATCCAGACTCCGTGAGGAAATATCGACAAGGACCCTTCGCCGATGTCGTTGGCGAGTCCCCCTTCTTCTCTCGATCTTCCCCTTGAAGTGCCTTTACTGCCAATGGTCCACCTCCCTGATTTCCAGGCCTCGTAGTGCTCGAAGACGGTCGGACTCGGTGCATGAGTTGTTCAAGTTCAGCGAGCAAATGCTCAGCATACGTCCGAACAGTCTCCTCATTGGGGATGGTATCAAGCTGCAAGGTGTTTTTGACCAAGGCACATCTGAATTGCAGATCCGGTTGTTGAGTGAGGATCCGCTTGCTAAGTTTGTTGATGCCCTTCATGAGGATGATCGCATCAGGGAGATTCAGGCCAATGTCGGTGGCCCTCCTGAGCCAGCGCATCCAGCGTCGGAGCCCCATGCAGGCTTCGCTTGGCGACCCTGCTTCTGGCGGATCTTCAAGTTGCCGCAGGATGATGGTGCGCTCATGAGCACCCCCTGGTTGATAGAGGACCATGAGTTTGCTCACCAGCCCCAGCGGTGACAAAGTCCTCGTTGCTACCAGTTCCTCCTTCACTGTCGTGGGAACTGAAGAAAGCAGCATGCTGATGGCCCTCTTCTCCACTCGAGCCCACTTCGGCTTTTGCAACTCAGCAGACGGCTCGATCTTGGATGATGCCCGCTGAATTGGACGAAGCTTGATGTACTGCTTGTACCAGGCCCTTGCTTCGCTCACCACCAACTCCCACCACTCGCCTGACGAGTCGCTAAGATCTGTCATGGCCGGTTCCACCATAGTGAGCCAGTCAGCAAGGTCGATGGGAGCCGTATCGGATGGCTCTGCCAGGACTGGGAGTGTGGCCGTCCCCGGCTTGACCGACTCCGGTCCTTTTTGCTTCTTGTCCTTGTCGACCAGGTAGGTGATCAGCATAGACATCGCATCAGCCATGCCACCACCGCGCTCTCTTGATTGTTCCTCCCGAACATTTGCAGTTGAAGATCGACCAGGCTGCTCGGCTGTGGCTTTCTTCTTTGGCTGACCCACACCTTTCCCGGTCCCTTGTCTCCCTTCCGGTTCGAAGCCCTTCGCCCGAGATGCCACCAAGCCCTCAGGTTGACCTCCTCCCTGACGTGCAGTTCTCGGACCTTGAGATCTCGACCTCTCTCGTTGTCCTTGCCCCCGACCACCTCGCTTTGCTGGCGCCGGAGTGACCGTCCCCATCAAGGATTGGAGTTGCTCGAACTGTTGCATGGGAGTCAACTCGTACAGTCGGCGTCTTTCCACCTCCAAATCTGTCTCTCTCGGAGGTTCGTCGACCGTCAATTCCAGCTGACGATTCACAGGCTCATCGCTTTCTGGCGTTCTAAAAACCTGCTGCTCCAGCTCACGTTGTAGATCATGGACCTTGGCTTCCAGGCTTGCCCTCTGGTACTTCATGGCATCCATGAGCTCTGCCTGCTGAATCTGCAGTTGCTGATTCTCCTGCTTCAGCATCGCCAACATGGTCATCATCTCCTGTGGATTCGGTGGACCAGGGCCATAGGGATGCAACTGAACTTGCCATCCTCCTTGATGCGGCATAGGTCCCCTCCTCTCTTCATGGGGCATGATGTACCCAGGTGGGCCAGTTTGTCCAAAGCCTCTTGGAACATGTAGACCTCTTCCTCCAGGCCCGTTCCCTTGGATCTGAACCACCGATTGCTCTCTAGGTTGGGGAGGTTGCCGCCCATCGCTGTCACTTTCAGGCTCTTGTACTTCAGGTACCCGTGGTTCTCTTGTTCGTCCACGTCGCTGGTCATCTGGTACATGGTCGCCCACCAGTGCCGGTGATGGTGTCCCCGTCGTCGTACTCGTCTGTGGAAGCACTCCCACTGAACCCTCTTCTTTCGGTAGGAACGTGGGTCTCTCTTTCTGCACCTCCTCTGGCGACCTGTTCCCCAGACCAGGCTGCCAGATGCTCTGCCTCGGGACTTGAGCATATAGGTGAGGAGCTTGGCTCTGCACTTCATGAAGTCCCTTCAACTGTTCCGGCGTGAAGAGTGGGGTCATCGGCGTCAAGGTCGTAGGTGGTCTCTTCGGGCCTTCCAATGTCTCCTCTCCCCCAACATCTTCACCATCCTCCAGAGCAAGCTGCTCTTCTTCCAGCTGCCGATCATGTAGTGGGAGGCCTTCCGGATCGGCTTCTTCTCCTTCTCCATCATCGCCAGGTTGCCGTCTTCGTCGGCGAACCATCATGGCCATGGCTTCCGCTTGCGCAGGGCGGCCCAGCGATCGACCTCCTCAAGCTGGGTCTTACACCTTCAACCTTGGGCTCATAACCTGAAGGTTTCAGCCTGAAGACCTTTTTCAGGCTTGTGCAAAAGCGGCTTCCAACCGTCTCAGTTGGGTTTGTTTCAAGTGTCCGTTTTGGTACACCTTTCGTTTTGTGCGTGTCATCCTTTACGGACGTGCAAATATAATGGCAAGATTGGTCACCAAGGCAACACCAACGGCAGGACATATAATTACATTATATTACATTTATATATATAGTATATATTTTTAGCACTGCCGACACGCCACAATCACGATGAGAAGCACAAGCCGCAATGGCAACAGCACAAGTCACAACAACAGCGCAACAAAAGCAAGCCATAGTGACTACATTGCTGGGAAACTACACTGGCCAACAGCACCTAGGAGAGAGTGGCAACAGCAGCCACGACGCACCACACACATTGCACAGACTTGTCACAATGACAACAAAAAAGATCACAACGACAACATAGATGACCAGCTCAAATTATTCAGCACGATGACGACGTCAATGAAAGCAGCTGCCTAGTTTGGAGGGTTACGGCTTAGGAGGGTTGAAACTTAATACACAACAGAAACACTGCTGCCGGGTCATGTTGTTGTCATCATGCTCTTTTTTGTTGTCACTGCGACAAGTCTGTGCAATGTTTGTCGGTGCGTCGTGGCTGCTGTTGTCATTATCTCCGAGGTGCTGCTGCTATTGGCCATTGTAGTTTCCCAGCGATGTAGCGCTAGTGTTGTTTTGTTGTTGGTGCTGCTGCTGTTTCCATTGCGGCTTGTGCGTCTCATCATAATTGTGGCTTGTCAGCGGTGCTAATATAAGTATTTCTTGTAATAGTTTTATATGTGTCCTGCTATTGCTGTCTTGCTAGCCTGTCAGTGCTCGTGTTTTGTTGGCCTGCCATTGGTACCGTCATCATGTTTGGCTTGCCTGACGACGTCAATGACAGGCCCCCAAATGAGCCAACCTGGTTACAGCTTCAAGTTAGGTTTAGTGGGGATAGCTTGAGGGGAGTAAATTTGGAAAGTGTTGTGCAAAACGCTCATTGTTTGTTTTATCTTACAGTGTGGTCTCCGAGAAATTGCAGTCCAGGCTGAGAAGCTTGGTGTGGTGTGGCGAGGAAATTCTTCCAAGCAGAGCCGGAGAGCCAAGGGAGCATGACGGTCAAGTCTGAAAGATGTGTTTGTCACCTCAAGGCTCTCATGAGTTGCTCGAAGCCACTGACATGCCATCAGATTTCAGCTGGTGCAACAAGGATGGCAAGTCCGAGGCTTAGCACAAGGAGACACAGCTTATGTATGATTCCGTATTGCATATGAGTCGTTTTCAATATTATCGTCATTTACTTTATACAAGGGCGTTTAGGGCGTTTCATCCAAGAGTGTGATTTTGGGTTTCGCTTGGAAAATGATACGGGACGTCCAAAAAACGATACCTCTATTGTTACATGCATTAGTTCCTTGAGTTTTTTTGAGTTTGTTTTGGTATGTCGTCCTGCTACAGCAACTCTTCTGAGCATTTGTGCTCAAGGGTCTGAAGGGCGTCACTTCATAAACCTGTGTGTTCTTCCTAGTGACCTAGTGTTCACAGCCACTACCACTACCCCTACCACTACTACTACTACTGCTGCTACTACTACTACCACTACCACTACTACTAGCACTAATACAACAACAACAACAACTACTACTACTACTACGACGACTTCGACTTCGGCTTCTACTTCTACTTCTACTTCTGCTACTACCACCATTAGTACTCCTTCTCCTACTACTACTACTACGACGGCGACGGCGACGACGACGACTACTACTACTAGCACTACTACCATTACTACTACTCCTACTCTAGTCCAACTCTTACTCCTACTACTGCTACCACTACTACTACTACTACTACTACTACTACTACTGGTACTTCTACTACGACGTACCACTACTGCTACTACTACTACTGCTACTACTACTACTAACAACAACAACTACAACAACTACTACTAACAACAACTACTACTACTAACAACAACTACTACTACTAACAACAACTACTACTACTAACAACAACAACTACTACTACAACTACTACTACTACTACTAGTACCACTACTACTACTACTACGACTACTACTACTACTACTACTACTACTACTACTACAAGGCCTCAATATTTGTTGAGTCCCTTTTTATTTCTCTTTTGATCCCCGTTGAATATGTTTGATTTTTTTGTGATCCCTTACCCCTCCAGTGTTTTGTTGTTTGTGCGCTTGTGTTTGCACTTTGTTTGTCATGGTCCGTGACGTTCATTGTTGGTGGCAAGACTCCACCATGCGAATCATGTAAAGCCTGCAAAACGATACATACAGTGCTCATTCTTCCAAACATTGTAAAACGATACGGGACGTCCTAACTTTGAATGAATACAGCTTAAGCAAGCAGTTTCGAAAACAACTCATATATATATATATCTTACACAACTTGGCACCCTATGTCGTTCCTTTCTCTTGCTCATTCCTCCTCTCATCAGAATCCGAGGAGCTACTGCACCATGTCCAGGAACCAGCACATCCCCCAGGAGAGTGCGGGAGTAATTATGTTAAGTTGAACGGAAGAGCAAGTGTGCAGCTGTCAATCTGAGCAACATGTTCCGACCTCAGATGCGAGATGACGTGTAGATTTTACAGTTTGTACAACGAGGCCATACTAAAATTGACTATGTTGGATCTTAAATGATCGCCTCCACCCGCTGCCGAAAACAACTGTGGGAGAATTGGTGAGATAGCCGCCCATGGCAGTCCTAGTCTCAGTGGAAGGTGGTCGTAGTCGTAGGCGTAGGTGGTGGTAGTGGTGAAGTAGGTAGGGGTAGGTAGGAGGTAGGAGGTAGTAGGTGCTGGTGGTGGTAGTAGTAGCAGTAGTTGATGTGGTAGTAGTAGTAATAAAAATTGGTATTTAGTAGTTAGTAGTAAGTGGCTGATAGTAAGTAGTATACAAGTGGTAAGTAGTAAGTGGTAAGTAGTAAATAGTAGTAGTAGTAGTAGTAGTAGTAGTGGTAGTGGTAGTGGTAGTGGTAGTGGTAGTGGTAGTGGTAGTGGTGGTAGTAGTAGTAGTAGGAGTAGTAGTAGTAGTAGGTAGTAGTAGTAAGTTGTAGTAGTCGTAGTAGTAGTAGTAGTAGTAGTAGGTAGTAGTAGTAAGTTGTAGTAGTCGTAGTAGTAGTAGTAGTGGTAGTAGTGGTAGTGGTAGTAGTGGTAGTAGTGGGGTAGTAGTAGTAGCAGTAGTAGTAGTAGTAGTCGCAGTAGGAGTAATAGCAGTGGCAGTGGCAGTAGCAGTAGTGGTAGTTTCCAGGAGGTGTTTGTTTATAGTAGTAACTAGTAGGTAGCAGGCAGAAGGCAGTAGGTAGCTGGTCGCAGGTAACA
>CAXAMN010004313.1:50960-69214 GCA_963970005.1 Durusdinium trenchii
CAGTAGGTAGCTGGTCGCAGGTAACAGGTAGCAGGTGGCAGGTAACAGGTAGGTAACAGGTAGCAGGTAGCAGGTAGCGAGCAGGTGGTAGTAGTAGTAGTAGTAGTAGGAGTATCAGCAACACCAGCACTAGCAGGACCAGTAGCAGTAGCAGTAGTAGTAGTAGAATTAGCAGCAGCAGCAGCAGCAGCAGCAGCAGCAGCAGCAGCAGTAGTAGTAGTAGTAGTAGTAGTAGTGGTAGTAGTAATGGTAGTAGTAGTAGCTAAAAGTAGTAGTATAGTGGTAGGTCGTAATGGGTAGCAGGTAGCAGGTAGTTAGTAGTAGTAGTCGTCGTCGTAGTACGTCGCCAGGGGGCTTGTGGACCACCCCCAGAAGATTTGATTGGTTGATACTTGGAATGTTTTTTTGGTATTTGCGAGGGTTTGAAAATGTTTTTTTTGGTCAGACGAGTCTTTAGTTTCAAGAAAAAGCCAATCAAGGATCTCAAAGGAATCCAATAGCTGAACAAGATTAAAATCAACAAAGTTGATCCTTTAAATCAACCTTGGTCAAGAACACCTGTTGGTTTTCCATCCCGCGGTCTAGAGTAAGTTTTTGAACTTTTTCTAACCCCTCCCGCTTGACAGTTCAGGGATGTTCAGGGCTTGACGCAGACAAAGTCACACAATTTGGCACTGCAAGTGGTTGGTGTGAAAGGTTCTTTCTTGTGGGGCAACGTCGCTTGGCAGTGTTTTTGACATGTGTTCTGAGCTGGCTGTCTGTGACTTCGCTGGCGCTTCGATCGCGCTCGTGCAGTGAATGATTGAACCTTCAGTACTGCGGCTCTTGCTGGGCGCATGGAGCCATTTCTGCATTGGGAGACCGCATCAAGATTGCGCGCAACGCACAGGGCGTGGACATCAACTTGGCGGCGCCAAACTAAGAACTAACAAAACTCAAGCAGATGTGGCCCTTGTACTCTCCTCTTCCTTCATGCCCATGGCAACTAGTAGGTGTGGGGCCTCATGTTTCAGTGGTGTAGCAGTTCGCTTCTTCCCCATCATGTTCAAGATATAGTGTATCATGACACTTTTAAGCTGTCCAGGCATTCGTTAGTCAGCTTGTGAAAACGAGTGGTAAGGTAGAAGCAGCGATGCCCAAAAATAGGTGCTGAGTGTGTTGCGAATGTTGCTTTGACTATTCCTCCTCCACGCCAGAACTTCGACCAACTTCTATACCTCATGGAGGGCGATCCAGGCTGTGGAGCGGAAGGTCCTCCAACTTCTATACTTCCAAGCGGTTGAACCGGGCGCGTGCAGCAGCACAGGTGCGAAGCGCCGCGCGTCCGTCACTTGGGTTTTGGCTTTGGCGCTGGCCTTGGGGACAATGGGCCAGTATATGCACATGCGCAGACACGCACCGTATCGCAGTGGTGGCAAAGACCATCCAGCGACCGCGACAGCGGCAGTCACATCAGTGCGCCCGAACGTGGAGACAACTCAATGTAACCATAAATAACCACAAATGCCAGGTACTTACAGCAAGACAGAGCGCTGCGGCAGCTGCACTACCTTCACATAGTGGCTAACATGCCACACGCGTGGACCACGCGACTCCTCCACGGTGGAGCTGGTGGAAGCGCGTCCACGCGTCGAAGACGACTTGCGCAAGACGCAGAACACGCCGACCGCGAAGACGATTTCGTCGATGCCCTATAGGCAAGCGTCGCAAATTGCGTCGCCGCCAGACCTTGTCGTGCGAACCTCACACCACGACACTCCAACGCACACCACACCCCCACAACAAACGTGCGCCGCAAAAGCTTGATCTCTTTGCTCGCGCGCAAGACATCTTCCGCAACAGCTCACATAGCGACCCTGTCCGACCCTGTGGACGAACTCACTGCGCTCGTCGCTCAAGCCACGGCGCTCCGCGCGCAGCGACAAGCAAGAAGGAACGCGAGACACCAACAGAGCTTCTATGAGGCATTGCCACGCAAAACCACTCTATGGAGCAGCAACAGCAGCAACAGCGTTCCGACCAACCACCAACCACAGCCACTGCGACTTGCTTTCAATGACATGCGCGCATCTGTCTTTGGCCGACAGCGCCTGATCACCTTCCTTGACTCCTTGAGGACGAAGCAACGCTTTGTGATGGATACGCGTCTGTGCGCATGCAGAATACACAGATACTATCCCCTGCCGAATTTCCTCTTTAGAATCTGGGAGCTTGCGCTGAGAATTGTCCTCAGATTTTATAGACAATTTTCTTTTAGAATCAAATATCAACCTATTTGAAAAACCACCGCATTTTAAGCGTGGGGTCCTCCTGGGAGATGTGTTTCAAGCAAAAAATCGCAAAACCACTGTGTTTTACTGTGATTTTTGGCTAAGACATCACCCAAACCTAGGTATTGGGCTATGTTTTGATCAATTTTGCAAGGACCAGACCTATAACTGTTTAAGTAGAGGAGATGAGGAGATACATGGCGTTTTACAATGATTTTTTGCTAAAACATCACCGAACAATACCAAAACCTAGATTTTCACCTTTTGTTAATTTGTGAGGGCCGGGCCTATAACAGTTTTGAGGGAATACCACAAAACCGAGAACCAAAAAACAACCAAAAACACATAAAAACCAAAAAACCAATGTTTGAGAGAAAATGGGGTGGTACTATAGGAGTTTGTGTGTTTTTGGGGGGGCGGGGGGGTGCATCCATTTTATCTCAAACATTTATGGGTTTTTGCGTTTTGATCTTTTGTTTTTTTGTTGCTTCGTTTTTTCTTACACTTTGTCGCGCAGCAGACATTCGTGATAAGTTGCGCAGTCTTTTAGTATATTGCATTTCTGACACGGATGCATAGATTTCAGGGTATGTACAACAGCTTTTGCCGAGCACTGGCGCCACTGTGCTTCCAACAGCATCGCTCAACGCAAGTCTTGCGTAGAAAATTCTTTATAGAACCCTTACTTAAAAGCCACTGAAACTTGATCAAAGCGACCCTGGAAAGGCTACCCCTCATGAAGCCACCATACCTTAAATAAAGTGCACCCCAAATAGAGCTAAACATGTTTGTTGCCTGTTCTAAGTACCTAAGTAAAGATTCATTTCATTTCCTTATTCATCTCCTTCTCTGTTCTAAGTAAAAATTCATTTCACTTATTAAATTCCTTTCTTAGAATTCCCTTTCTGTTCTAAGTAAAGATTCATTTAATTTCCTTATTAAACTCCTTTCTTGGAATTTCCTTTCCGTGTCAATAAAAGGTTCGTTTCATAAACGCCTTTTTCTTAGAAGTCTACTTGATCTCAATCCCAGGAATTTGTCCTAAGTACAGATTCGTTTCAGTTATATACTTCTTAAACTCCTTTCTTAGAATCTGGAATGAACTTTATTCAAGGTCAAAGTGAGGGGGGAGGGGGGGGCCTGTTCATTAACAATAAGGGCGCTCGTGGGAGATGTCTTTTTTCAAAATGGACACCTGAAAATACATCATGAAAACAAGAAGCAAGAGACTAAAGCAACTACTAAAGCAATATCATTGACATACATGTTCATTTTGATGTTGTATTTGCTCATGATGCTACATACATTGCGCGCAGAGAAAGATTAACCTACTTGTCATTGGTGTTACACATTGATAGTGGGCAGACGAGGAGCTGTTAATTGTTGTAATTGACATTGCACGTCCAGACTGGGCACAGGAAGGTTGAACAATATGCGTTTTGCCTAGGCCCCAGAGCAGTTTTTGAAATTTTGCACGGTAACATTGTTTTCTAAAGGTTTTGAGCTAGTGTGTGCTCTCCCGAGCACACCCGCCCTCCAATTATAGAGGCCCTAACATTTGGTTCTAGAGTTGATTTTAGAGTGGATGGTGTGTTGTGAGATCAGGTAGGTTGATTTTAAACCTTCATATGTCAATTGCAACCTTCATATGGTTTTCTAAAACCAAGTTCGACTTTCATATGTCCCCACACTTCTCTATAGAATCAAAATCCAACCTTGGCTATGCGTCATTGATTTTCCAAATTTTTGCTATCAAGTTGATTCTATAGAGAATATGTTTCCAGCAGCGCAGGCACACGGCGCCACAGCTCCAGCGGACCTCCCAGAAGGCAGAAGCAACGACCCAGCCGATCCCCATGCTGACGGAAACGTCGCGATTCGGACCGAGACAGACGGCCGCCTCTATGCGCTGGACAAAGTTAAAGGCCCCAGAACACCACTTACCATCATGATCCAAGACACATTCACCACTCTCGCAATAGAAGCATGTTGCCACAGTGGAGCACCACCGAGCTCGAACGCACCACTCAACTAAACGGAGTCATCTACACCGCGTTTGGCACGGTCGAATGGATTCCGAAAGTATAAGACAACGTATTCGACGCCAGGCCCACCGCATCTCTTCCGCCTAAAACGCACGCGGGTATGCCGGGTATGCCCCCCGCCTTGCGGCGCTCCCGGAACTCGTGGCGCCACTTCGAAAATACACAGCTCCTTCTCGTCGTGACGAGGACAATGTCAATTGGCGCAAGCGCTCAAGGTCACCCATCAGCACATTGCTCCGCGTTCGCTCGGCGTGGAAGCCCGCTGTCACGTCATGGATGGCTGGTCACCAGCCTTGGACGCACGGAGCAGCTCAGCATTGGCTTGACAACCCCCTACGTAAGGCCATAGTTGCCAATTCCAATCACGCACGGCGCGCGCTCGCCCATACGTGGAACGGGCGGAACGCTGGGACATGTCCACGCTGTGGCCTCGTGTCACTGGCAAACCCACCACCTCCCCACAACACATCCCGAGAAATTAGCCGCCGCCGCCGTGCCTTGCTACCGTGACTACCGTGCATCCCGGCCCTGACCCGGGGCCGGGGCCCGGGGCCTCAAGTGCAAAGTAAAGGACGCAAGGACACACAGGACCATAGTCTTTGCATTAAATTTTGTTGTTGCAGCATACACGTCACACTCAGCACTTTTTCCTGCTACTTCAGGTGTCCGGTTTCTGCCTTGTCCCAGGCTATTCCTGTTCTATGTTAATGCCTCTTTGTTTTGCCGGGTCGGTTTCGCCGTCGTCGTTTCAGTGCTTTGTTCTGTAAGATCACACAATGCAAGGTGCAGCACTTGCTGAACTGCGGTGGGGTGGGAAGCTGCAAGGGAGGCACCGTGGATGGCCCTTACCAGTGGCTCAAACAGATGTCCGAGAAGGGCACTGGCATCAGTTTCCTGGCAAAGCCTTTGACCTTTCCAACAAGTGACATTGCTACAACACGTTACATTGGCAGTACCAAAAGTGCTGAATTACACTTTCTCGGCAGCCTTACAAGCATGCAATTATTCCACATGAGCACTAAGGCTACGAGACGGCAAATCCTTATGTTGCTTGCTCCTCCGACTCGACTGAAGGGTTTTGCTCCCACGTGGACACCTCGTGCAAGGCAATGACGTTGACCGTTTGACCATATTTGATCATGTTTGGATCACGCTTAAGAAGGCTGTGGGGTTGCACGGCATGGGAAAAGTAAGCTAGATTAAATGGTTGCTGCGCACAAGTGAAGGCTGCGAATGTGGCACGTACCTGTGGCAGCTTTTCCCAGGAGGGCGGCCCATGCGTTTTGTCACAAATCCATCTGCATGTGTTTTTCTTGTGTTGCAGTTTTGCAAACCGCCTTGGTAATTCAAAAATGCAAACCAACCAATCCAGCTTGTGCGTGAAAACACATAGTTTCAACATGGGACTCCTTCCCATCAACAGCTCTGAGGCACTGGCCTTGGCTATTTTCCCAATGCAACCATCACGGACTATGGTTCCATCAGTGGCGGGGGGCCCAGATGTTTTGAAAAGCAACGTGTTATTTGTTTGAATCTGAAAACCTGCAGATGCCTTGTTCAAGTTGAGGAGCAGATGCCATGATGAAGGAAATTTTTCATCGTGGTCCGATTTCCTGCGGCGTGGATGCCAATCCTCTTCTGAACTACGAGTCTGGTGCCGCGCCTATTTGCCGTTGTTGAAAGCAATTCACGATCTAACTTCGAGGCAATTGTAAGGTGCGCCATTATACATATGCAATACACATGCAATGTGCGTTTTCTCGCTCTTACCAAAGGGCAGCCGGTATGTTTCAGCGAGTATTTGACTGCAGAGGCATCATCAAGACCAAGGGTGAGGGTGTGGACCATGTCGTGTCCGTGGTTGGCTGGGGCACTGACTCCAAGGAACACAGATTCACACTTTTTGTTTCTGCATGCCGCATGCCCGTGCATGCAGAGTTCGCATTGCTCAGTCCAGTGGGTGCTTGTAGGATGGCATGTACTGGATTGTCCGCAATTCATGGGGCGAGTACTGGGGTGAGATGGGGTACTTCAGGCGAGGTCGTCACTTGACATGAACTTCTCAACAGTAGGTTTGTAGGTTCAGTGCCGTAACAATTTAGCAGACTTACACCAGTGACCACTGATCTTCAACATTCTTCAACTATTCTTTTGAACCTGATTGTACCATTCTTTCAAAACTATTCCGACCTTGGCAGGGTGGCGAAGGGCGCTCTGGTGTTGGAGGACCAGTGCTCCTGGGCAGTCCCAGGATCTTTCACCGCAGCCGAGAAGAACAACCAGGCGCAGCGCAACTGACAATGGCGCAAACTACCGAATCTTGAGAACTGTCTATGACTATCATTGCTTATCAGGTGCACTGCCATGAGGGCGGTGACAACTGCAAGGCCAAGGCCGAGGAGCACCAGGTTGTTGTTTAAGTTCCTCGGAGCACACCAGAAATCTGTGATCATGTCCAGCATGTTCACTTCTTCCCTTCTCCGACTTTCATGCTTTTGCATGAACTCGCCCCTGCCTTGTAGATCAAACACAGAAATTTGGTTCAAGCTCTCGGGTTTATTGTCTACGGAGATTTGTGGTTTCATTCATTCAGTGTTTTCTTCAAACAGCAAGAATTTGGTGCTGAGAAGCAAGGTGCCACAATCCTTTGAAGATGCACTTCCCAAGACTTCTGACGCTGTCCGTGTGAGCAGTCCCGCTATGCCTTGTTGACGGCCTTGCTTGTCAATGCCTTTGACGAGATTCTTCCAAGGTTGTCAGCATTGGCTGCTTCATGGTAGGATCAGAGTAGCTGTCCTCGAGGCTTTTGGTGGATGGTTGGTCTGCCATTGGTGCTCAGAAAAAAGTTCTCAAGCACTTTGAGTGCCAGTAAAGCAGCACACTGAAGGAGTTGGGAAGCAACTTCATGAGAGTCTAAGAGCATGTTTTGAGCAGGTCGGAAGCTTCAACCCTTCCAAGTACTTTGAGGAGAAGTATTTTTGGGAGAAGGCCAACGCCAGAGACTCAACTGCTTAGCGTGCCGCTGGTGTGGAACCGACCTGACGCAACTATGAACACTGTTTTAGAAGCCGTTTTCTGTAACCAAGGTCGGCCCTTTCTTTCTCTTTTTGTTCTTCGCACCAAGCCTGTACCGTTCTTTCAAGGTGGGCAGATTGGCTCACTTTGTTCCTGTGTGCACCATATATATAATTTGCAAGCTGCAGGATTTCTACTGGACACAGCAATTGCGCAAGCTCAGCACGGAAGAGATCATTAGCGACAGGTATGAATGGCTAAGTTGGGAAGCTCAGCTACCAAACGCATTTCTATCAAGTGGCTAAACGCAGGTTCCTGACACATAGTTTCAGTTCAGCGGTTTCGCCAAGCTTTACGCTTGGCTGGCCAAGGGCTCAACATGCTGCAGGATGAGGTTGAGGCATCACTGCTGAAACAGGCAGCGTTGTCAGATTGAGATGCGTGGTTTGAAATGTCATGCCATTGACATATGTGATCTTGGAGCAAGGACGCTACTAGGGGCTCCTGGCCTTACTACTACAGTAGGAGCAAGGACGCTACTAGGCGCTCCTGGCCGTACTACTAGGAACAAGAAGCTACTAGGGGTTGCTGGATTGGATCGACACTGGATGTCATTGGCAGATGCCGGCGGGTGGCGTCAAGCCTTTGGAGCTTGGACCGTCATCACCTCCCTGAGGACACCCATCAGCGCTGATGGTCGTAGGAGAGGATGGAAGAGTAGCAAAAGCCAAGATCCATTTGAAGCGCATTCCAGACCTCTCAGGAAAGAATGGGAAGAAGATAATGTGTCCTTGCATGTTTCTGTTTGTGCCAAAGAGCTCCAGCCGTCGGAGTTTTTTTGCACCGGGCTCATTCTTTACTCTATGCACGTTAAGGGTGTGTCATTCACATGATCATAAGACAATCTGGAAATGGAAATGCATTTGCCATTGCAGGACTAGCAGCCGACATCATAAGAGTGAAGCAGGAGTGAGGCATAGACTTGGCAAAAGCTGCACTACATCTCAGTCACAGCAATTACTGTAAGTTGATTATTGTATAGTGAAGAGTAGCAGAAACCATGCAGGGGTCAGTTGTCAAACAAGGAGGAGAGCGCACACGCACAACAACTGCTTTGGCACTAGTATCGCAGGTTTCAGACGGATGCTGTTATAGATTTGATATGATTAAGTATTTTTGTGCACCACTCGGCGAAGCCAGAAAAGGAGAGCTTGCACAAATGGCCCAGCCATTGCCATTTCAATGGATTCAACTGATCAGCGTCCTGTTTCCAAGTGAATGTTTGCATCCGACAAAGGTTGGAAGGATCATTGGCCGGCCTTCCTTCCAGTTGTTTATGCATTTACCCGCCCCTGGAAAATGAAGCTCTACAGCCGTTGATCTCGAAGCGGCCTCAATTTGCTTGGCTTGCCGAGGCAGCATGTTGGTCGAAGCTGATGTGTGCAATTTCTCATGGTCATGGTCATTCTTGAGCTTCTTTTGGAGACGCTGCGAGATATGGATTGCCTGACAGGTCATGGCGGAGACAGTGCGGGGGGCAAGGCCTTTGAAGGCAGGATACTGCGCAAGGATATTGCGAAACTCCTCAAGCATTTGTCTCACCTTTGCCGTTACAGTGATTTCTTATTTCCTCAACATGATTGTATTATGTGCAGACATGCAGCATGTCATGCTTTGAAAACAGAACGCCCTGCGCTCCATGGGTCAAGGCAAATTGCTTCCGGTGCTTTGTACTGGCCTTGGCTGCTCTTGCCGCCTACTGGGCGCCAAAGGCGAGGAAGCCGGATGAGTCCTCTAGAATCGAAGAGGTGGGGAAGGCTTGCTCCTAGTAGCAAGAATGCTCCTAGTAGTAATGCCCTTTGTTACTAGTAGCGATGCCCTGGCTCCTAGATGCTCCCAGTAGCTTCTTGCTCCTAGGATGAGATCCACCAAAACGCGCCACTGAGTTCAGCCTTCAAAGATCCGTCTTTGGTCAGAAGTGACATGCACAGGATCCTACGAGGGAACACCAACAAGAACAATAACAAATAAAGCAACAACAAACAACCCGCTGCAAAAGTTCAAGCCGTTGCCTTGCACCAACTAACATTTACCAAGTTTACCAGAGGCATTTACTGCGACTGCTTCCATTTGATTCCGCAGGGGTTCATGATGGCAAAGTAGACATTGTGTTTCTTGTCGACTTCTTGAAAAGTGCATTCTCAACCTGGAGGTTTGGGTGAGTGGATCATTGCACCAAGAGCGCAGGCCGACCAAACCCCTTGTGCGCAATTTGGAATTGAACCAGCCATACATGTTGCGCACGTCTCTCACTCACTTATTCTGCACCTATTATATAATAGCATTTGGATGGATTTAGGATATTGGGGTAGCTAGATTGTGGATTCCACCCTAATTATTGTCGTGACCTTTGCTGCTGCAGCGTACAACCCAGTGCAATGACAAGCACAACAGACAAAAAACCATGAGACACCGAACACCCACAATGACAACATCAGACAGAACCACCGACAACACGACAACATTCAATGACACACACACACACACCGCAATAGCAACACCAACAACAGACACGAACCAATGACACATACTGGTAGTACAACTACCACACACAATGACAGCACAAAACACAACCACAGCCCACCAGTGACCCAACCCAATGGTCCCACCAGTGTCCTGCCAGTGGCCTGGCGCTGCTGCCCCCACTAGACTAGACCCAACATGTGACAACACCCGATAAGAAAGACGACGACAACGACAGACAACAAACAATAAGATGGACAAGGACAGCACCAACCGCAGCCCTCCCTAGTCTGACATTTGCTGCAGGCATCAGCCAGTGCCTGGCCAGTCCAATGACAAACAATGCAACAAACAACACACATTGACGCAGACAATGCGCAGTGACACACACACACACAACCGCAACACCAAACATGTGTGCAACACGTCCCGCCAGCTAGTGGCCCGACCCAGGGATCTCACCAGTGCCTGGCCCGAGTGTCCCGCCGGTGGCCCAACATGACAACAGACAACAAACATTGACTCATATAATGGCAACATCAAGCACAACCACAACTCATTTAACTTGACAATGCACTAGGACAAACACCACAGCAGACAACAAGTAATGACACGCATCGTGACAGATCGTGACAGACCGAACAAAGCCACAAGGCGGGTGGAGAAAGCGCGAAATAGAGGAACATGCTTCATGTTCATGTCATCCAGGAACAGCCCGCAATTCATCTCTCGCATCCATTGATCCTTTCCAGCTGCCACCAGGCCAGAACTGGTCACCTGCCGGACTCAGTCCCGGCGGGTGCAGCTTCCGAATGTCCAGAACATTGAGGTGAGGGCACACATGTGGGTGCACTTTCCACACTTTGGAATGACTTACCCGAGGACTCGAGGACAGTTCTGAGATGTTCTGAAAGCTCATTCAACAATGTTAAATCGACACTGGAGATATTATGATACAAAATAAAATGAGTTTTAACTTGATATCCTTGCGACATCTTGCGACTGAAGGCCCGAAGACAAACCAAGGAGCACAAGTTTGATGAGGAGACGCAGACATGGCTGATCAGCAGACATGCACATGCCGTATACCAATATTTTGATATTTGTTTTCATGTGTTCAGAAGCTTAGGCAGGGATGAGAAACATCAGAGATGGAGAGAAACATCAGACAGAGGACGGTGGCATGTACGACATCATCAAGTACCCTCTTCTGACCGAGAAGGCAATCCGAAGAGTTCGAAAGGATGGATAAGATATGTTGTCGCCGAAAGGGTAAGACGGATCAGATACGGCAAGACATGTTTTGATACATTGCATATTCACAATGTTGCCCTGGCGAGGCGTGCCGCCTTTTGGAGAACTACAACATCTACACATTCTTGGTAGACCGCAGGGCCAACAAGTTTTGACCTCATCTCACAGCCAAATCATCATTTTTACATATTACTGTATAAGCATCGAAGTTAGTGCTGGGTGTGAGTTCCTTCAAAGGACCACTTGGAAGGCTGATCTAGATTCAACTGGGAAAACAAAAGGATCATTTGGCGGCAAAGGTTGGAGAAGGCAGACCTGAAAGACTGCTCCAATGCTTTTCCCACTGCTGTGAAAGGCCCCAGATCCGAGCGGCAATTGAGACCATTTTCGATGTTAAGGCCATGTTCTCGGATATTTTCAGGTGTTTCTTTTGTGCAGCGCTCACTTGCAGAGCCATATTAGATTAAGATTGCACTTGTTAAGTTTCCCTACAAATCTACGAACCAAATGATTATATAGTGTGGGCTCTTCTTCAGGGAAGCTCCCCCCTGCCCTCAGGCGGGGGGAGCTTCCTTGAAGAAGCGTGAGCTATCCTGCGTCCTACCTAGAAGCTTACTTAAGCTGCTTGCTACCTTTTCTACCCTCTTCTAGCAGCCTACCCCCCCAAGCTTTAAAAAGAACGACAAAACATCCACCATTTATGTCGTTCGGTTCTAAAGCCGTTCTTCAGCTCGCTGATCTCCCAGGTAGTGAAGTGCAACACGCTCATACCCAACTCGCGCTACACGTTGGCGCGACTTCCTTGGCATTGCACCATAACAGGAACTTGGAATCCAACTGACATCTGCAAGTTGTGCTGGGACTGAACGAATAGTTTTGCAACTTTCAGCTCGGAGAGCCCTGGGTTTGACTGTTCTTCTCTCTTTTGAATCACGGCCACAAGGTTCGGTCAGAAGATTGGCAGAAAATCGCTCTTCAAGAAAGCTTACGTTCAGTTGGAGGACGTGCATGTTGACAGGTTCAAAAGAAGCAGAGCCAGCTGTTACATTTGTTATTTTGCTGGCGCTTGCTGTGATTGTTTTTTTGTTTTGCAGCATGAACTTTGCAGGAAGGGGATTCCATTGACCTCTTCCCAGATGATCCTGAAGCTATTTGATTTGAATTAAGACAACCCATGCAATGTTACAAAACAGATCAGCAAGCCATGATGCAGGATGAACTACGGCTACGGATACGTATGTATGCATAGTCAAGTCAACCTTCTGCACAACTCTGCACATGTATAAATATGCTTGATTTCAGCAACTCAACACCCTTTGAACGCAAAGATAGCTTCTGGAAATGTGGGCGAATGTGAAAAAGGACGAGCTGCCCGCTGCCCT
This sequence comes from Durusdinium trenchii, assembly GCA_963970005.1. NCBI lineage: Eukaryota > Dinophyceae > Suessiales > Symbiodiniaceae > Durusdinium > Durusdinium trenchii. The sequence goes on from CAXAMN010004313.1 coordinate 63,450, forward strand.
GCACTTTTGACAGCGTGAGCGATGTATTGTGAAGATCCAATCTCGCAATCGTTTGGTTTGGTGTGTACGCGTTTCCCTGTTTGGCATTGTTTTTGAACCTGCGAAACTCTTGGGCCATGTTGGCCACTCCAAAATTGTTTAGCACATGATTCTGACAGCACTTTATTGTTCACGCTGCAGCGGCCTCCTGTCGGGCTGCACCAAAGCTATTGTATGCTATTGTATACAGTGTAACATCCAAGTAATCCAAAGCATCTTAAGAACAACCTCTGTGGAAAGCCATGGAAGAGGCAAGTAAGATAATGAAAATATGCCAAGGGCTCCAAGTGGAAGCATCGCGAGGCTTGATGCGCACCTGTGCTGAGTTTTGGCATCCATGCGCACACCGATTTGGACAGAGACTACATTCTGCACACTGTGCAGAGCTGTGCGCCGTATTGCCCACCGATGCCACACTTTCTGCACAGCACAGTCAAAGTCATTTCCCTACAGGCCCTATCCTGCTGGTCGGGCACTGCCGTCCCATCTTCTATCCTTGGGCATCCTATCAGGTCCTAACAACCAGTTACTGGACGTGGTTGCCCCAATTATATACTGCCAGCGCTCTTCGCTGCTGCTAAAGTTGCTAAAGAGCAAACGGCCCACCAGCGTCTCATTTGGGATTGTCACTGCCTGCGCCTGTCACCATGGCAGCCTTCACGTGGATCAGTTTTCTGAATACTTGACATAATTCATCAAGTGAGTCACGCAGACCACATCCACTGCGTTTGGTGCACTGCTGTTTGCTGGTACTTTTGGGCCACCACGCCGGACCCTGCAAGCTGATTTGCTGCTAAGGCAGTCCCATTTTGTTGTTCCAGTTTCACGGGCCGTTGGCCCTTGCCCTCGAGGTGTTAAGGACAGAGTGTTGCGCACCACGCGAGCTTTTCTCAAGATCCCACCCTTGTGATATATGATATATGTCGTGATATATATATATAATATTATAATTGTGCCATATTATTGTATGCATGTTGGTTAAATTCCTGATACTGTACTTATTGGATGACAATTCTATGCTACCTGCATTAGTCATTAGTCAAATCAAGTGTTCGTCCTCGCAATGCTCCTGGGTTTGCATCCTCTTCGGCGTTCTCCCAAAATGTTCTGCACATGGTCACTCGCCAAGGCCCCAGATGATCCAGTTGCTGTGCTTCTTGCTCCCGCCTACCTGGTCGGATCCCCTGCTCCTTCTCTGCCAGAGATACCCAGACTTCTCCTTTTGTTTTGCCTCGCCTCCTGCGAATTCGTGGTCCGTGACAGAGGTGTTTGCCAGCCACTGCTCTGCCAAGTTTGATCTCCTCCACAGCTGTCAATGCGGGTATGCAGGTCCAGGGATAGAAGCAGCCAGCTGTGCCCGCCCTGAGGTTGCAGGAGTCTTGGTGCTTGAGGGCCCCCGATCAGCCGCATGCGCCCCACCTTCGACCGGGCTTTTCCTGGCATTGGCCCCCTCCTTGAGCAACCAAATTCGCAAGAATGGCAGTGATGTGTCTCGATGTGTGGTGACTCAATGAGATATGCGGCCCTCCCAGGCTTTGTCTCATTCCAACCCATCGCGCGGCCTCATAGCTATCACCCACAATGGTTGAAGCGGCGTGAAGCTCGTTTATATCTTCTTGCTGGCTTCACCTACTACTGCTCTCAAACCTGCGTTTTACACAGGTGCTGAGTGTAGCTAGGGCCTAGCGGTAGTCCAATTCACAGCATACATCTCACACGATTGTACAGCCGTACTACCACCCCTCCAGTACCTGTCATATATCACGACGCAGGGCTCAGTGGGACGCATCGTCCGCAAGTCGTGGATACCAAACGCTGTGGTTGTGTGTTTGTGTTTTTGAGTGTTGTGGTTGTGCGTTTGTGGTTGTGTGCTTGTTATTGTGGTTGTGGTTGTGTGTTTATGGTTGTGTGTTATGGTCGTGGTTCTGGTTGTGTTTGTGGTTGTGTGTGTGTGTTTGTGGTTGTGTGTGTGTTTTTGATTGCGTGTTTGTGGATGTGTTTGTGATTGTGTGCTTGTGGATTCGTGGATGTGTTTGTGGTTGGGTGGTTTGCGGTTGAGGTCGATCTGGCACTTGCCGTTGAGGTCTGACAGTGCCCACTGCAATCTAGCGCTTGCGGTTGAGGTCCAGTAGTGCCCACTGCGATCTTCCACTTGCCGTTAAGGTCCGGTAGTGCCCACCGCGATCTCGCACTTGCAGTTGGGGTCCAGCAGTGCCCACTGCGATCTGGCGCGTGCAGGAGGTCCAGTGAGGTGGAGGAGATGAGGAGAGGAGAGGAAAGAAGAGGAACCCTGTGAAAATCTAACAACCCTCACCTGGCTAGCGGGGACGTCGTGCAACATCCACTCGTTGCTGAACTCTCGTCCACGAGCCCGAAAGTGAAGTTGTGGCGCACAAGCCTATTAAGCTTTGTATGGACGAAGTGAGGCATGAGGGCAACCCGATGTATATCTGATGTGAAAATATGTGAAGCACGAGCGCAGCCCGAATTGATGAGCGCCATTTTCCGCGTGACTCGCGTGTTTGTCGTCGGAGCAACCCCGCGAACCGCTTCGCACCCTGCCCGGCCGTGAATGCGCGTCGAAGACTTTCCGGACCTGCCACTCACAGCTCAGCAACTAGAGTCGACCCAAAAGAGAATTAGGAAATCCAGCTGCCGTGAACGTATTTTGGGATGGAGGGTGAGACCCTCAAATAATATCCATAAATATTTGCAGATTTTTCTAGAACGCGGCAGGTGCTGGGACCCCTGGAGGTCCGTCGTAACATCAGGGCCGTCCAAGCAGCAGGCGCCCACAAGCCAACGTATGCCGCATTCGCGAGCAGCAGAATGAAGGCCAACGCAACCACAAGCAACCGGCTACACGACCCAAAACAAAGCCAGTGGCTGCGCAAAACGCCAGGTTTTGGCGAACATGATTCTTCTGTCACGAGCCAAGCACACATCCTATCCGTGCTGGCCACGTGTCTCTATTTTGTCAACCTTGTCAACAATGGGCAAACACGTGGTGAACTGACCCCCCAAGATCCAAACCTTGCCAAGACTTTGCGACCACTTAGGTGTTGCAAGAGTTCAGTTTCACTGTGTTTTGGCGTCTGCTTTCTTAAGCGCGGCAAATTTCATTTGCCTATGAGGTTGTGCCCTTGTGGTTTTTTCGCGTATGATGAGTTGCTAGTGCCTCCTCCCTTAGTGTTTTGTTCAGCGGACCATTTATCTTTTCGGTTGCACACACGATGTTAGCTGAGGAACAGGGCGACTTCCAAACATGTACTGTAAGTTACATTTTCGGAGCGTAATAGGCTCGCGCCAATGCGCCCAACATCTCCCCAAGGACCGCCGCCGGCCAGACCTTGTCGCGCATGGCGCCTCCCGGCATGGAGAAGCCTGGTTGGCGACGCCGACGCGCAGCGGCGCTCCCACGGCGCGGATGGCGTTGCGAATCCTTGGTAAAGGGCATCCGTCAAACGAAACCCTTGTTTAAGGACCCTCGTCAGACAGAATCCTTAATTTTACTTCCAGCCGCAACAACACGGGTCATCGGCGACCAACGAGCTTCCACGTCGATGGTCAGGGAACCACTACAGGAAACAACGGTCAAGAGTGCAGCTACAAGAAGGAATCAAACGGAACGCACTGTGACGAAGGTGTGTCCTTTGCACCTTTCTGAAACACTTTACAAAGAACATCCAATTAGTCGAATTCTCCTTTTGGGTATTCTGGACTCAACATCGACGGGCAGCGACAACTTCCTTGACTTTGCAGTGAGCAAAGCCATCCCTCAAGATCTTAGCATAGACCTGAGGGGTGGCAATTGGAAGGTAGCTCGAGTCGCCGCCCTTTGACAAAGGCCAGTACAGCGAGCTCAAATACAGAGTTACAAAAAGTCAGAAAACAACGAAAATTCTGAGGTGTGAAAGCACGCTTGGTACGCAAAGGCATATCAATGTCCAGGTGGACTTGCCATGTATAGCAAGATTGTTGACTGTCCCAAGGCCACTTGAAACACAACTCACGTGGTGTCAAATGATTATCAGCCGTTGCAATTTCTGGTTGCGGAGCAGGAGCTGGTGCATCAGGTTTTTTGCACAGCTTGTTCAACTTCGCCAGCCAGAGTTGACGACTGACAATATCAGCTTTTGGCATTTCAGGGTCAGCTTCGAGTTTCTTCGCCAAGTCACGAAGATTTTTTTTGGCATGATCAGCCAAACGGTTGAGTTTCGTGTTTCCATTGTGGAACCAGCAGCAACTGCAAGCTCTTCTGTGAGCTCGGGTTCATCAACGTTCTCTCTAAAAGGTGAGCCGGACACCACAAAACCCTAACGGGGCTTCATGATAAGCACACCTCTGCTATACAAGTGTGCACGATCAACGGCTTGTCTGTAGCCGCAAATGCGGCGATGACAGCCCATAGTTCTGCGCTGCAACTGGACCGCCGCCAATGAAACACTCTTCCGGCGCCCAAAACAGTACCAGCAGCGCTAACAACGACAACGGCGTATGAAGCCAAGGTCAACCATGGATGGGTTGTAAGTTGAACAGGCCCATCTGTCCAAACATGTTCAGCTTGAGCAGGAGATGGTGACCACTCAGCGACATGAAGCTCAGATGCCTTTGACACTTTGAGCTTCCGCTTGGTATTATTCAGCGGCGTCTCAACCAAGCCTAGCATTGCGAAGATCGGTCCAAAATAAAACTGCGAAGAAGGCTGTTGCAGTTCATTCGGAAGTGAAGAACATCCAAAGGCCCAATGTTGAACAGATTCTTTGGGAGCCTGGCAAAACCTACATGTTGCACTGTCAACAAGGCCAGCAGCCGCCGATCTATCCGATGTAAGCGTGCATCCTGCGATGGCACTTTCCCAGTGAAAAAGAAAGCTAACATCCGCATTTGGAATCTAGGCAATCCTCTTCCTTGCAGACAAAGTCGTGCTTCCAAGGAGTCACAAACCTCGTTCCCAATAGATTGAGTTAGCTTGTTTTTGGACTATTGTCTATTTCTTGGAAATCAATTGATTTCTTAAAAACAGATCTATGTTTGGGGCGTGGAAAATAGATCGATTTTTTGCTTGAAATAGTTAACTTTTTTGGATGCAAATTTGTCTAAATAGTTAGTTCATCTTTTTTGCGAATTCAACTAATAGCTAGATTTTTGTGATCAGTGTTCGAGCGAAAAATCTAACTAATAGTTAAAAGCAAAAGTTGTCTAATAGTTAGACTTCTGACTATTAGTTAGATTTTTCTGGTGGTAAACTACTACCAACGTACTACCAAAGTACGACCCTTGTTTTTTAACCATTTTTTGGTTTATATACACGATTCTTACTGTATACAAACCGACGGAAATACAATTGGTACATCCAAAGCATGGCCATGAATGAATACCCACAGTGTGCAAACCTCTGATGGCACCTCTGTCATGGTCTCTCATGGCACCTCTCTCTCATGAACAGTTGTTCACCAGAGGTGGAGTCTTTGCAGGGGCTCGAGACTTCATCTTTCATGCTTGCTTTGAAATCTCTCAATGGGGACTCGCCATCTCTGGCAATGGGGTCGGCTTCTAAAAAGCAGATTTCAGCAATGCCCGGTCGGTCTTGTTCATAGCCAACAAAAACTCTCTGAATCAAAGTATTTATATGTACATCGATCTTTTCAGGGGCTGCAGACTTCATCTTTCATGCTTGCTTTCAAGTCTCTCACAAGGTATCTCATGGATATGTGTCTCCAAAA